>OZ007499.1:15842926-16339048 GCA_963931805.1 Microdon myrmicae
AAGATAATTCCAAATATAAAAGAAGGAAAATTTGAAGAAATCGTAAAGCTTTCAAGTGCCTTTAAAGACGATAAAGTTTTGCGGAGAATCCTAGAGAAAGTTCTTCCATTAATCTATGAATTAAAGCCCCGCAATGAGGTCCTCGGACTCGCGCCGAATGGTATCACTACATATTGGTCAGACAATTGTACTAAGGAAGATGGTGACATCGTTAGTGCTTGGCTAACCCACAAACGCATTGAACCATATATGTGTAGGACATTCAAGGTGACAGAAAATGGTGAAACGATTTATGACATTAAATTAGCTTCTGTCGAGAAGGGTGACAAAAATGGTGTTACTTTGCCTGTGGAAACATATAACGGTCATAAATTTCGTGTGACTCGGGGAGATTATTCCAAACTACTGACTTTAGTGAATTCAAACTTAAAGATAGCTAAAACTCATGCAGCGAATGAAAACGAGGATAAGATGATTGAACATTATATCAAATGTTTCCAAGAGGGTAGTTTAGATGATCACAAAGATGGCTCCAGATGGTGGATTAAGGATAAAGGACCAGTTATTGAAACTTACATTGGCTTCATCGAAACCTACAGAGACCCAGTAGGCTCACGGGCTGAATTTGAAGGATTCGTTGCCATGGTAAATAAAGAGAGCTCCGCAAAGTTTGCAGAATTAGTTGCCAATGCAGAAAATTTCCTGGAATATTTACCATGGCCAAAGCAGTTTGAGAAAGATTCATATTTGAAACCGGATTTCACGTCTTTGGAAGTTCTGACCTTTGCGGGAAGCGGCGTACCAGCAGGAATCAATATTCCAAATTGTAAGTTTGCCAATATCTTTTTTATATCCATTTTTTCACGATTATTGGCCCGTTTTAAAATATTTTTGCGTAAATTCATGCTTAAAAAAGTCTCATTGTTAAAAACATACTTGCGGCTTCCTATTGCAAACCGAACTGTACTCACGGACATGTCTGAAATTCTCATCTGATTACATCGATGACGGTCAGGAAGAAAACGTATTTGATTCGGGCATAAATTATTTAAAATAATCTGTATCTGATGTGGTTGCAAAAAAAAAACGACCATCTAATATAAAAATAGTGCTTTCGTGTTTGATGATTGCCTCATCGCTCATCGTGGACACACTATTTCACTTATTTGGTACTAGTAACAGAATAGAATAGTTAAGACAACGAAAGCGAGGCTAAAACAAATTTCATCCTTTTAGGGATGATCCGGCCATGTCTTGTACCTTTCTGATGACATACTCGAGCACTAGGTTAAAAAGACATGGTCATAGGCCATCCCCTTGTTTTAACCCATCGTGGATTTCAAATAGTTCTGAGAGGTGGTTTTCTATTCTAACTCGCCTTTTATTTTCGTTCATGCAGATTTAAATGAGGGTGGCATATTTTTTCGGGACTCCCAGCTCAACTACGATATGGTAAAGTCTTTACCTTGCGACTGAATCATAGGCTTTTTTAAAATCAACGAAAAGTTGGTGAACCGTCTCTCCGTATTCCCACTTCTTTTCCAGCAATTGCCTTACTGTGAACATTTGATCGCTCATTGAGCGGCTCCTACAGAATCCGCACTGGTAGTCTCCCAGTATTTCTTCTGTGTACGGTGTGATTCTCGCCACTATGACATTGGTTAGTATTTTGTATGTGGTCAGGAGCAATGATATTCTTCTGTAGTTTTCGCAGTCAGATCTTTCGCCTTTTTTTGAAAATGGGGACGACTATTGGGGTTTTCTTTTTTCCGGAGTGACTTCCTTATCCCATATTGTTTTAATCAGTTGGTGGATCTATGGCTCTTTTGATATGGTAAGGGTATTGTGATTTCGATGGATGGTATTGTGCTGAGTACGGCACCTGGTTCACCTTACTCCCCTTAAGGGTATGTAAACACGGCTGCCTTGCTTTTTATGCTGTACCATTGGGGACCATACACCATTACGATGCTGGTGGTGGTATCACGCCACACGGAAATCGTTGTGGATGTGTTGTTTATTTCCCCTTTAGGCATCTCAGTGTTCCTTTTATGGGCATTAATTGTGCTTCGTCGATGGCTTGGGTAATGTTATGCATTTAAATTTGTTGCGCACTTGTGCGACGGTTGCATGTACATAAGCGGTTTCTTTACGTGGAAATTCGTGTTGCGTCGCTATGTGTAAAATAACATTTATCCAAGCAGTTTCTGGGCGCCCTGCGATGGCTTGTTTGATGTTAGTTTCATGTTCAGTCGTTTCCGTCTCCTATTATATTGGCTCTCCCTCGGTAGCCATTTCTAATTGAGTTTATGCCGGCATACATACCTTTGATGTTCTTTGCTCTGACATTTTCTAAGATTTTTTCGATCCGAGTCTTTTCCCATTCGCGCTTTTTGCGTTTGAAAAGTCTCATTGACTCTTTCCGAATTATCGCGTATCTTTCTGCATTGACTTCATCATATCTTTCTAAGTGGATCACTCTGAGGCGTTTACGTTGTTCGATCGTCGCCCTAAACTCATTGTCCATCCAAGGTTTGTACTTAATTGTTTTCTTAAATCCCAATACCTTGTGGGCTGTTTGTTTGATTACGTCTGTGATCAATGCCCATTTAGTGTCCACACTATTGACTTCCTCCTCCTCACTGCCCCCATTCTCTAGGATGGTAAATCTATTCGTTATTTCATTCAACCATTTTGCGCAGGTCTTTTAGTTTATCGCTGATTTTCATAATACAGCTAAATAATTTGTAAACGTTGCGCTGCGGCAAGTCTTTTCATGACGAAAATACTAAACAAAAATGCCATAACAGTTTGACAGTTTGATCTGTCATAAAATCCCTACTGAGAAAAATATCTTTAAATTAATTAATTTCGCATTGTTTTGTTTTGATTTAAATTTTTTATCCGATTTCATTATTTGTATTAACAAAGTGTGAAGAGAATTCAACAATAGTTAAAGTAAATTAATTACTTATTACAGATGATGAAATCCGCCAAAACGAAGGATTTAAGAACGTTTCCCTTGGTAACGTGTTGAGTAATATCAATCGTAAGGAACCCATTCCATTCCTCTCCGAAGAAGACCAAAAGCTGGTAAAAGAACATAAAGTTGCCGCCTTTGAAGTAAGAAATTTATTAATAGAACAAACTGTTAAAACAAATCGTATATTGTATAATATATTTTTATAGGTTCAAGTCGGATTGCATGAGCTCCTTGGACACGGAAGTGGCAAACTTTTCAGAATAGACGAAAATGGTAAATACAATTTTGACCCCGATACTGCCACCAACCCTCTGACAGGAGAAGCTATCAAATCGTGGTACAATCCAGGGGAGACATATGATACAAAGTTTGGTGCCTTAGGATCATCGTACGAAGAATGCCGTGCAGAAGCGGTTGGATTGTATCTCTCATTGAAAAGAGAGATCCTGAAAATCTTCGGCTTTGAAGATCCAAAACTACAAGAAACAATAATTTACATAAATTGGCTTAGTTTGATTTGGACCGGAATGGGTGTTGCCTTAGAAATGTACAGTCCGCAAAGTAAGACATGGATGCAAGCACATAGTCAGGCCCGTTTTGTTATCCTGCGAGTTCTTTTGGAAGCCGGTGAAGATTTAGTAACTGTTGAGGAAATTGAGGACGGAAAAAACTTGCGGTTAACTGTTGATCGGACAAAAATAGAAACGGTCGGAAAGAAAGCGATTGAAAAGTTCCTCGTTAAATTGCAAGTCTTCAAGTCAACTGCTGATATTGAAGGAGCTTCTAAGATGTATGGGTTTTATTCAGAAGTAAATAACAATGGAAAGCATCCATGGGCAAAGTGGCGTGATATTATTCTTATGCACAAGAAACCAAGAGTTATCTTGGTACAAGCGAATACGGAAGAAAAAGATGGCAAAGTTCAATTAAAAACCTACGATGCCACTCATGAAGGTTATATCAAGTCATGGGTAGATCGTTTCCCAAGCAGTGATGTAGATGAAATTCTTGAAGAAATCCATGAAGAAAATCGTCGTTATTTCCCATTGGCTTTCCCGTAAGTGTAAGAGAAAATTGTTTATATTTTATATATAAAATAAAGACTTTCCTTGAATCTTAAGGTTGTACTCATTTAATAAAATGGTTTCCCGATCTAAAATAGAGGATCGAGTAGTTGAGACTTGGATTCATTTGGTGTCCATGACATTGAGATGTTTTATCAATGTAATTCCCAGGAACTATTAACCCTTCCATATATAGTTATGTGATTCTTGACCTCCAGTTGTCACCGAGCTAATGTCATTCAACTTAATATCCCAATGCCCTCATGTATAGATCTATGCCACATGACCAGCGATAAAGTCATCTTCTCGGGGACTCGGGAAACGTTCCTTCTCGATTACGTACCTATAGCGAAATTTGTGAACATCGCTGTCACAAGATCCCGCGTAGTGTTTATTGCACCTCGCCCGAAATCTCCGCGATGCCGACAACTTTGTGAAGATCTTTTTTATCGAACTAGTGCAAAAGGTAAGTAACTTTAGATTTTATATCTACACCGCCTACGCAAACGTCCGCTCACATGTGAAACCAAAAATTCCTCCTCAAAGTCGCCTAAGAGCCAAACATTCCTCAATACATAAGCATGGTATCCGTAGGTCAGTCTGGTAGATTTAGTTATCTAAATGACAGTGCAGAGGAAGTTTCTAATTACAAAGGAGCAGGTCAATCTTTTGGATGGTAATACACACAGATGACAGTGGTTAGTATACCCGCCTGTCACGCGGGAGACCGGGGTTCGATTCCCCGTCGGGGAACCTCTGGCGCAAGACTAATGACCTTGCCCGGAAAAAACAAATCATTATGGAAAATTTAACAACCCCCAGGACTTGCCAAATTAGGCCAAGACCGGTTCCCAGTTGTAGTGCCGATGATACATACACACAGATGACATCTTTGGCTCTTGGTAATCTGTATTTCTGTCGGGGTTTATGTGCATGTTTGTTTCATATTGCACAGTTGACATGTGTAGGTTCTCTGAAATGGGACCAAGAATCCTCCATTATAGAAAGATACGTTGCTGGGATGTGAACCTTCTTCAATTCGGTACCAAAACAAGTGTGGTGAACATCTCTTCGGCATCGTATCCATCCTGGGCATGGGGAGAACCGGTAGCGACATCGGCGGTACCACAAGTCCTATTGGGATGAGACCAGAGACTAAAATTCTGTACACAGGTTGTGAAAATTGGACATAGATTCATAAGTAAAAGAAAAGCTTAAATTATCATCACATTTCAATAAAAATATTGGTCGGTTATATTCTAGTTTTCATTACCCTTCTCCGCTAATATTACCTCCCCTCATTAATGTGCAGTCTCAGCCGATTCGGTTCTACCGATGATGTCGATGTCATCTCCGTAGCCAAGTATCTGGCTGGACTTGGTGATAATAGTCCCTCTATTTGTGACGCCAGAGTCACGGATTGCTTTCTCCAACGCCAGGTTGAAGAGGAGACAGGCCAGACCGTCCCCTTACCGGGGTACATTAAAGATGTTTATTGGTTTGGACACCAATCCCCCTATTTTTACTTGACTAGTTACGTTGGTCATGGTCAACCTACAAAGTCGTATCAATTTGTTTGGAATGCCGAACTCTCTCATGACATTCTATAGTTCTACCCTGGCTATGCTGTCGTTAGCGACCTTAAAGTCTATGAATACTATTACTATTTATTGGCCTGTAGGAACTCCGAAGTTCATGACCTCACCGATTCGACTGCGCCGTCGTTCCCTGTCCTGTGCACTCTCCTTCCACGATTGACCGTCCGATCCGAACTCCGTAAGGTCAAACCTAACATTGTCCTCCCATCAAGCAATGGCGCTCCAATCCCACCGATGTTAACAGAACGAATTTTGTCAGAATCAGAAACGCGTGCAACCAGGCGATTGATACCGCGAAGAAGGCTCACAACGACAGGGTGATCAATAGGCTCCTTCGGTGCCCAACTGGCTCGCGCTCCTTCTGGTCAATGGCAAAAGCTGTCAGCGGTAACTTTGCATCCTCTTCTTTCCCTCCGTTGGTGACAGACAGCGGGACGTTAGTCACGAATTCAAGGGATAAAGCTTATGTATTCGCAAATTTATTTTCTGCGAATTCAAACCTCGATCCTGGCCTTTTGGACCCACCTGTGATCTCGCCGGCACAGTCTTCCATGCGGGATGTGAGATTTCGTCCGCGCACTATTCAACGCATTCTACGTGAACTGGATTGTAGGAAGGCAACCGGCCCGGACGGAATACCAGCAATAGTCCTTAAGAACTGTGCTCCAGAACTATCGCCGGTTCTTGGCAGACTCTTCCGCTTATCTTATGCACGGAGGACCTTTCCCGCCTGCTGGAAAATCGCTCGAGTTCAGCCAATCCCAAAGACGGGAAAAAAGTGTCTCCCACAAAATTACCGTCCGATAGCATTACTGTCTATTTTATCTAAGGTAATGGAAAAAGTCATCAATACAGAGTTGGTTAAGTATTTGGAGTGCAACGGTCTTCTGAATGATCGTCAATACGGATTCCGTGGCAGGCAGGAGACCTTTTGACACTTATAACCGATATATGGACATCTGCGATTGAACGGCATGGTGAGTCAAGGGCGGTCGCATTGGATATTTCCAAGGCTTTTGACTGCGTCTGGCACGGGGCATTGCTGAGCAAACTTCGTTCATATGGACTTTCCCAACAGCTTTGCGACTGGACGAGGAGCTTCCTCGAGAATCGATCGATCCGAGTTGTTGTGGACGGCGAGTGTTGGGATCTGTATCCTGTTAATTCGGGGGTGCCCCATGGTTCTATTTTGGCTCCAACCTTGCTTTTGCTTCACATATATGATTTGTTGGAGACATCGGATAACAAAGTGTTCAGTTTTGCGGATGATAGTACGCTTGTTTCCTCCTTTTCAAGTGATCGGCCGATTGGTGCATCTGCGTCACACCAGCTGAGATGTAGACAGATTGATTCTCTGAATCGGGATCTGGATAAAGTCCTGCAGTGGGGAAAGGCCAATCTTGTCGACTTCAATGCAACGAAAACCATGTATACAACATTCACAAAGAAAAGTGGATCATCGGTTCCACAGCTGATGATGAATGGCCGGGCCCTCAAGGTTGGGGAAAGTTTGAAATTGCTCGGCGTCACGGTCTGTGGGAATGTATCATGGCATAAACACGTGTCGAGTATCGCCAGGTCAGCCTCAGGAAAACTGAGTTATCTTTTTAGAGCCAAGAAATATTTTACTCCGGCCCAACTTCTTCTCCTATATAAATCCCAAATTAGACCCGCGCTCGAATATTGCTCTCATGTTTGGAGCTCGGCTCCTAAACATACCCTCGACCTACTTGAGAGCATACACAGACGAGTGATCCGCCTGATCGGGGACTCGGCGCTGACGTCGGGACTACAGTCGCTATCACATCGAAGGCGCGTGGCCGCCCTCTGTCTGTTTTACAGATATTATCACGGGTGCTGTTCTTCGGAGGTTCGTGGTATTGTTCCGCGCAATTCGGCTTATATGCGCTCCACAAGACAATCCGACGGATCCCACCCGTTTGTGGTTCATCTCCCGACGGCGCGAACATCCCTACATCAGAACTCGTTCCGCTACAGAGCGGGGAAGCTGTGGAACTCCCTTCCCACGCGAGTGTTCCCGGAACGTTACAACCTGCAACTGTCCAAAAAGAACTGCAACAGTTATTTGATGGCATCTCGGGGCGCCCACTCGGCGCTATAGGTTCGCCTCTCCAGAGAGAAGTCTAATAAAAAAAAAAATAATAAATCTCCATCGCCGTCGTTCTGTCGGTCTCCTTCCCGTTGGTCTTCCGTCAACAATTCTACGCACGGTCCTATCATTGTCCATTCCCGCCACATGACTGACCCATATTTAAAGTCCATGAATAGATCATATAATGGAATCTAAAATTCCAGACATTTTTCCATCGCCTGCCTAAGGGTGAATATCTGATCAATCACTGATTTGCCTGGGATGAAGCCACACTGATATTGACCAATAATGACTTTAGCGTATGGGGGCTATCCGATCTTGTACGATAGAGGAGAGTATCTTATAGGCGGTACTCAGCAATGCTATACCCCTACATTTGCTGCACACTTTGATATCCCCATTCTTATGTATGGGGCAAATTATTCCGCGACGCCAATCTTCCGGTATCTCCTCTTGCTTCCATACATGCACCACAATCTCACGAATTGCATGATGTAACGCTGCCCCTCCTTGTTTGATCAGCTCAGCTGGTATGCCATCAGCTCCGGGGGTTTATTTGATTTGAGCTGTGTTATGGGTTTTAATGTTTCCTCAATGCCTGGTGACGGCAGCATTTGGTCTTGATCTTGCATTGGTGGAGCCTCCAATTCTTCTGTGAGCTGACCATTTAGCAATTCTTTGAAGTGCACTTCTCATCGCTCCAGAATGCCTTCAGGATCGGTGATTAGATTACCCTCTTTTTCCTTGTAGTAAGTGCAGCGTGGTGTGCACCGCGTCATACTGCGGATTATTTGGTAGAACTTCCGCGCCTGGTGCGGACCTCGCTCTCTACTTTTCTCTATTTCACAGACAAGGTTTTTTCCCAGGCACTTTTGTTTTGTCTGTGAAGTATTTTTTTCAGATCTTCTGAGCTCTTTTTATTTCTCCTTGCGTACCCGCGCCCTATGAGCCTGGTGCATTGCCCGGTATGCAGCATTCGTACGTTCAGGCGCTAGTCTGCACTCATCTTCAAACCAGTCGCTCCGATCTGTACGACTACAGCCTAAGATTGAGTTGGCAGTACTAATGACAGTATTCTTAAGGCGTGTCCATTTCTCTTCTACGCCCGGCATTTTGGCCCCAGGACTTACTCTCCCTCCGTCGAGTTCTTCGAGGGCGAGTCTTAGCGCATAACCAAAGGTGTTACTGGTATTCTCATTGCGTAAGACAGCCGTGTTGATTTGAACCTGATCCGCGGATACAATACGTCTCCATAAGGCAATCCGCCCTCGAAAAACTGTACCGACAAGACAGTGATCTGAGTCGACGTTGGCACCTCGGTATGTTCGTACTGTCATCAGGCTCGGGGAGTGGCGACGATCTATCAACACGTGGACAATTTGTTTGCTAGTGGCTCTATAGCGTTTGGAATCATAGTGAAGAACATGTGATTCGAACTGACGCTATGACAGTTAGAATCATCAAAAATTGAACCAAAGCGCAACGCATGAGGCTACTGACCGTGTTTAGAATTAGATTTTTAAACTCAAGTGTATTCCACTGATGTGAATTGTTATGTTATCGCTATGGCATACAGCTCTGATGCATTTTCTTATTCGATTTTCGTCCGGTGTTCTTCACCATTTGCTTGTGTATTGTGTGTGTATCTATTACAAACGCCACACTACTCCCTCCTCAGTAACTTTGTTACGATCAGCTTCATGTGCGAACGAGAGAACATCGGAGCAGGCAAGTGTGCCAGTGCTCTATGCGGAAGTCGTGATCGTGTCGTGAAGTTCTGTTTACTATGGGAAAGTGTGTGCTGTGTGTACAGATCATGTCGGTGAGTCACCAATTATAGCGTTTGGAATGATAGTGAAGAACGTGTAATTCGAACTGACGCTATGACAGTTAGAGTCACCAAAAATTGAACCAAAGCGCAACCCACCAGGCCACCGCCGTGTGTACGAATTCGATTTTTAAACTCAAGTATATTCCACTGATGTGAATTGTTATGTTATCGCTATGGTATACGGCTCTGATGCATTTTCTTATTCGATTTTCGTTCGGTGTTCTTCACTATTTGCTTGTGTATTGTGTGTGTATCTGTTACAAAGGCCACAGCTCCATCAGGTGATACCCAGGTGGCTTTATGCGGAAACCTGGTACTTGCAGCGACCAAGTTTTTTAATGCTGCCAGTTCGATGACTCACAGTCCTTTGTCATTAGTGTTCTCTTGCAAACTATTGGAACCTGCGTAGTGCTTGCAAACCAGCTCCCGACCTATCTTTGCATTTAAATCACCAAGAACGATTTTCACATCGTATCTTGGGCAGGCATTGAGGGCCCGCTCGACGTTCTCGTAGAATTCTTCTTTTTCATCGTCAGGGGTCTTCTCTGTAAGTCCGAGAACGTTTATGAGGTTTATGTTGTTAAATTTTCCTCGCACGTGAAGAGTGCATAGCCTTTCGATTATTGCATTAAAGCCGACGATGGCAGGCTTCAGTTTTTGGCTGACTAGAAAGCCAATCCCGAGCACATGGTCTTTTGCATGACAGCTGTAATAAATGTCATACTCCTTTCTTTGAATAACACCACTCTCCGTCCATCTTATTTCTTGTAATGCTGTTATGTCAGCCTTATATCCGGACAGGGCATCGGCTAGCTGCTGTGCAGCTCGAGCTCTGTATAGTGAGTGGACGTTCCATGAGAAAATTCTTAGATCGCTTAGCCATTTTCGTTTCCTTGGTCGTCGTCGTGTATCCGGTCCATATCCGAGGCTTATTAAATTTGCCATAATAATTCATTTTTACGGGCCTGGTTATTAGCCTTGCGCCAACCTTTCTCAGGATGTCGCTGCATGCATTGGTTCACTACTTGGCGGGTGCCAAACTAGCTATCCAGGGGTGTCACGTAGAGACTGCATGTCAACTTGGATTGAACAGGGACAAGGATCGTCCTGGCCTTCGCTGGGTTGAAAGCAATCAGAGACTTTGCCCTGTATGTTCGCTCCCAACACCCCGGAAATTTATTTTACTTTAGTTTATAATTGTTCTTATTTTCGATTCCAGTTTTAACATTTAGTTATTTTCTAAATGCAAATTCGCTTTAATACTGCTCCATTTGGTGGCAACGTCTAGTCGCTCAGTTCAATCTAATAATGGATCCCTTTAGCTTTGAACAAAACCCTTTTATAGTGCCAAAATCCAAATTCAATTTCATTTTCCTTCCCACGGTAGCATCGTTCACCTTGAGACAGCTACCCAATGCTAGCCCAGTCGTAGGTCATGACAACGACGATGGGAACTGCAACGTTGCAATACTGTCGCCATTCATCTTGAGGTGGCAACCTTACGCTTACTCTGGCTGCAGCTTCACCCCAAGGCCATGGGAAAATTTCGATGCAAGGTGATGTGAACCGAAGGTATGTGCCAGGATGGGACATGGGAATTGCAGAATTGTAATTTAGTATGGGAATAGAAAAATGGTATGCGATGATAGCATAGGCTAGCCCAAGGTGATGGGAATTGGAAGATTTCAAGGTGATGAGATTGGCGCAAAGGTAATAACCTTGCCCGGAAAATCGAATTATTATGGACAATTTAACAAGTCTCTGATATGGATCAGATACCGGTGGAGGGACTTGCTAAATAAGGCCGGATCCCGGTTGTAGTGCCGATGATGATGATGAAGGTGATGAGAATTTTTAATTTTGCGTACAGCAATTTGCATGAAATGTTAGATGCATAAAATAATACTCTTTCCTTGAAGGTTGTTGGGGTATAAGACATGTAAAGGGTTATAGTTTGTTAGGTCGTTTTTCTTACCTTAATGGGGTTTTTTCCTTCCAGGTCTCTAAGGCAGGTTGGCCAAATTAAAAGGCGATTTGTTACTATTTACTTTTTTGAGGTCTAGGTATTTTATTAATTATTATCTATTTTATTTATATGTCGTTGTCTTGGCCTCCAGATTCGAACTAATCACGAATCAAAAAAAAATGGGTGGCGAGAGGTCGACTTTGTCGAGACAAGAACAGATGTGTCCTTCATCTTGTCTCTGGCGTCTGGTCATCTCAGAAAAAGAAAAAGGGTAGTGGGGGCGGGGGGGGGGGGAGTATTGTGCCAGGCATGGGCACTCGGTTCACTTCTTCCCCATCAGTCACTTAATAAAAGTTCCGCCAAAAGCTAATCACCAAGTAAATGAACGAAACGCCGCCACGTTTGTTCACATCCGCCAATAAAACATCGAACGAAAGCTTCGCAACACACGGAGCAAGTCAAAGAAAACACACTCGAAACACCAGGAACTGCAGCCGAAATATTAACACTTGGTGATGTTGTTGATGTAAATGTTTTTTATTGTATTTCACTTTCGTTATTATCTTTGTTCTTAGCTATTGTTAAATATGTTAGTGTTTTATACTTCACTTAAACTTATTATGATATTAACTTGATTTTTATAAATTTTAAACAAGGTGAAACACTCCTTACCCGACACGAACTACGCTTCTCCGCCGCGCGACGGAGAGCGGGAGCGGCAACGACCGTGCTGGTCTGCGAATGTAATAAGACTCAAAGATTCAACCCTCGTTTGGGGTGTGGTGTGGTGGTAGATATCCTCTCCACTAAGGATATGTATTTACTTACCACCAGAGAAACGTAAAGTCTCTCTTGGTGAATTAGAAAACCAGATCTCGTAATGGAGATCATGGTGGTATGTGTGTGATCATTTAGATATGTGTTGTTTACTCATGCGCGAAGGCAATGGAACAACAAAGCAGGCAGGTGGCAACGGCAAAGGAATCGGGAAGGTCGTGGTTTATGATGTGCATGGCGGCTAAATAAATAGATGACGATGCATCGAAGAAATGGTGTTAAAGAAAAATATGGGACGAGGGCATCACAAAAGTCTTAGATGAGTGATGCCCTTGTGTAAATATATGAATAGACATTGGGAAAGGTGCTAATGGGCTGGTGGACGAAACAAATCCCTTGCTTGCATTTGTATATGCAGGGTAATTCGTTTGTGGGAAACGGATTCTATATTTGCATTGCTTATGCTTTGAATTCAATCCGGCGGCTATGCGCGAAGTCGATGTTTGTTTGGAGATTCAAACAAAGGAGCAATTCTGGGTAAAGTGCTTGCAGCTGTATCGATAGTTGCAAGTCATTGCAAGGCAGATTAGGTGGTTATACAATGACGGTTTGTATATACCATCTGTGTCAATGATACATGTATCAAAGCCCTTGTAGGAAAAATTCTTTGCAGACATTTCCAGGTAATGCATTGAAAGCATTAATTATCCTTGGGAAGGAAATGTTTTTGCTGCGGGGAGATTGCGGTGCAGGCGTGGGAAGGTTGGAATTTGCCTGACAACCGGAGATACCGAATAGGTTTTGGTTTATGCACCTGTATAATGGAAAGAATTCTTGTAGGGAATTTGTATGCGACGAAATGCATGAAAAGGTAGGAATTCCTTAACAGGGACTTTTAGATTATAGGTTTGATAACCTAGATGCGTAAAACACTTAAGGTGCTAATGCGATTGCATTAGAGAAAACTTATGCCGATTGGGATGTAGTTATGGGAGTTTTTCAGGTAAGTGGGGCGTGGGGTTTGGCGGAACCGCCACAGGGGTATCTAAGGATAGTGTGAACGGGGTTAGTTCAGCTGTTCTCTAACTACTTGGATGGAGGGATGGTGGGAAAGAAATCGTACAAGACCGGTGGGTCTTGAGTGCGGTAGTAAACGCAGATCACGTCTTTAGCGTCTGATGATCTGCGCTTTGGTCGGTGTGTGTGTATGTTTGTGTCGTCTTGTACTGTGCGTGAGTTATGGTTCTAGGGTAAGCGGTGAGATAACACAGCATCAGAAAAACAACGTCCACTCATTGAAACAATTAAAACACAGAGCTTTTTTATTTTTTTGTTGTTGTTTTATTTTCTCTTTTTGTCATCACTAACGTTATATTACGCAATTGTTTTACATCTGATTTCGTTATTCGTTTTATTCAGTGCTAGTACACTAGAAGATTTCACCAAGGAAACGCTTTGCACAGAAGTAATCATAAACGGTAAAATTAACAAAGTTTATTAGATGTCTAGTGTCAAGTTCTAATATATTCTATTTAGTCACTTTTCTTATTAATAGTTTTCGTTATCTCACTTCGACATTACATTCAATTGTTAATATGGTTTATGTAATCATTTCTCATAAACTTTAGTTTTTTCTTTCTTCACTCCGACATTACATTCAAGTATTAATATATCGTATTTAGTTACTTTTCTTATTATTTCCTTCGTTGTCTCACTTCGACATTATATACAATTGTTAATATGGTATATGTAATTACTTCTCTTAAACTTTAGTTTTTTCTTTCTTCACTCCGTCATTACATGTCACAAAACCAAAAATCTTCCTGTTTTCTAATTATCGACCACTTTCTCTCTTTATAACCGTCACCAGATTTCTTCCATACACCAATCTAATTGGCTCTATTATCAACAACCGACTTTTCGTTCGACCACAGATTCAACCTTCTTTGCGACCAAAAACCAACTGCCCACTTCAATCCTCTATCACGATCCAAAATCCCCTGCCCAAATCATTTCCTCTTTCACAACACCTTCCGGGGTTAACGTTTTCCTTATTTCATACAGCATTTCAACTTCAGTTGCCCCAATTATCGATTACTGGCCTCAGTTCGCATACTTGGTGAATTGTCCAATATTTCTTTATTGGTTTGAACTCGGTTCACCTTCTACGGTTGCGAACTGACCCAATTAATTGCATTTCTGTTGATTGGACTGGAACATGCAGTTTAATTGCTTTCGCAATTTGTTTGTTCCGGCTTATGCATACGATAATTGCTTTAGGGAAATGAATTTTATTGTTTTTATTTTTCTTTCATTTTAATTGATTTGCCAATTGCCTGTGAAGTGCTAATTTGGCTGTAATTGTTTTAGGAAATCGTGATTAATCGTTTTCCGATTGATTCCTATGAAATGATGATTCGGATGCACTTGTTGGACTATAGGGTTATTGGAGTTCAGAATCTGGTGGTACTTTTCTGATTAAGTGCATCAATGACCCCTTGTATGTTATCTTTAGGTATAACATCATCGACACACTTAACACGTGCGTGTGGTATGTTAGCAGTATACCCTATGGGAGTCTGATCACGAATCCAAAATGTGCCACCCTTTTATACTCTGTGGCGACAGAGATTGCTTAAAAGTTTTATTTAAAAATTCCAAGAAGCACAAACAAGATTTTGTGTGCTTCAATTGGAATGGGATTCTGAGAAGTGGGTAAGAATTTGGTTGAACAAAATGGATTTAAAATTAGACATTTCATAATGTTAATGGTTATATGGAATTGAATCAATGCACGACAAATGGACTTTCGGTTAAATTAATACGATTCAATTGGGGAGCATGATTGGGATTATGGATAATGGTAGGGAATTGAATCAATGTGCGACAAATTAACTTTTGGTTTAATTTGTCGCTCGTATGATTTACTATGAGAACAAGATTGGGATTATAGGTAATAATTGGGATTGGCTGGGAGTGTTGATTTAGGATCACTACAGGCATATGCTATGAGATGTTGCTTCAAGTTGCAGTATGGAAATTTTCCGAACTGCTTACAGCAGTTTGAGGAGGCGTATGCACGCGTGAACCATGTATGTAAATATGCTTGTAACAATGACCACGTGTTTGCAGGTACCGATGTTTAGGGCCTCTTGGTGCGTATTCGTCCTAAACTGGAATTTTTATTTCGACAAATGGTTACTGACATTAAATAAAGCACTTTGTGTTTGATAGAATATAAATTTATAGAGATCAGAGACAAGGATTGCTTATTCGCATTATTTGAAAATAGACGAAACGGATGTAGCTTGTACGGGTCACGGTCGTTGCTCAACTCAATTTTGCGGATAAATCCAATGTTTTCAATATTCTCAAGTAATACGTCAGCTGTGGCATATATCCGCTCGCAATGTGCTAGACATTTATGGGTACTCCAAAAACCCCGTGTGTGCGCGCGTTAGTTTAAAGAAAAAAGTATCGGTTCATATTAAATTCAGATATTCAGATGGATAAATATAGATACTCCTTCTTTAGTCGAATAATGTGGACGTAAAATGCTTTAGTGGAACAAGTATTTCTTCGTTGTCATAATCATTGAAGACCAATGTCATTACATTGATACCTGCTACCTTCTTCTTCTCCTTTCTTACGCTGTCTTTTCAATATTTAGGGGTACATCATGTACGCAGCTCGAAAAATTTCCATACTGCAACTTGAAATGACTTATGAATGCGCGTTTCAAAAAACATAAAGCTCTCTTACAACTATACTTATTTCATTTTATTTTAAACGACAAATTTACACTTTCATCAGCCGCATATTTATAACATTGTATCATTAAGCCATGATGCGTTCGTCAAAATGTCCCATAAATAGACGCCTAACGTAGTAGCAGTTTTTCAAATTTTTGTATCCAACGTGTTGTGGTTGGCACTTAAACTTCGGTGGAACACATCCTTTTCCAAATAATGCAAGGCTGCAAGGGTAGCGTGTCCCTGAGGGCCGTTGTTGCTATTGGTCGTTTTGCTCACATTTAAAAACGGAACCGACTCTAATTTTTGTGCTATTATTTTAAAGTGAGATCGAGAGTCAAGGTCTGCAGATACCCTTAACAATTCTCTTACTTGTGTGTCAAGCTTCTCAATCCGAAAGTGTAATTCGTGTATTTGTAAATCTGTATCGATTTGTTTCTGCTTTAATTCCTCTTCTTTTCGTGCCTCCTTGTTGACGGACCTTTTAAGGCAAAAGTTAATTACAACATGGATCACAATACACATGTATTTTTCTCTCTCCACTCACCTTCTATATTCATTTAGAAGAATTGCTGCAGCGATCCCAAATATAACCACTTCACCCAATAAATTTGATCCTAAGTCCAGTGCCACGGTGTCGGATAGTTTTGGAATTGTTACCGGTACTCCCAGTTGCATGACCCACATTTTATATCTCACCTCCAGCCAATGAAATGCTATAAAAATTGTATTAGGGTATAATTTATATTGTAAGTACTATTTCATCTTATAATGAATTAAAATCAATGTGTCCGTTGTTCTTTTGATAAGAAAGAAGAGTGCTGGAGAAGTTATATGTTGGAGGAGCAGCATCAGCTGGGTAAACTATAAAACCATTGCTAAATCAAAGACCTTTAAAGTCGGCAATAATTTTCCAAGTCAACTTATCCTCGAAACCTGTCATCATTCTTTGGGATGGCACTCACTCTGTCTTTTTCATCAAAAGCACCATACCAACTATTGTGGCATTCCCCGTGGAATGTTAACTGTTATTATCAATTATGGTGCTGTTTTTTTCGCCTTAGTAAACTGGTTAATGGAGATATTATTTCACTCTTACCATTCTACTAAGAAGAAACAAGGTCCTACGTTTACCTTGAGCCGTTGGTAGACAAACGTACTTCCGAAAACCTTCAGACTTCTTAGCTCGATTTTTGATCATTTCGGCAATTGGCTTGCTTACTTGCCTTAGGGCTAAGGCGCCCAGCTTGGCGGCCGGGAACGCAGCTATCGGCATTTTATTCCTATCGAATCTCCTCTTCGAACCAAACCTTTATTTTCACATACTAACCATGGTTATGAAAGCAATCAGCTGATGGAGAGATATGTCAAGCTCGGTAGGTGAAAAATGAAATTGGATTCCTTAATGCATTATAGTACTATATTCACCATACTAGCATATATAATAACGTTAAGCATACAACACCCTTTTTAAATTTTTTTAAAACTAAAATTCACTGCTTTTAAATTTTGTTTTTATTATTATCCTACCTACTGTGAGCGGCAAAAGAAAAGTGTAAACATGGAAACTGCAAAATGGTGCAAAATGAAATTGGATTCTTAAGGCATTATTATTATTATTATTATTATGTTATTATCATTATCATTATTATTATTATTATTCTTATTGTTTTTTTTTTTTTTTTTTTTTTTTGTAATAGAGTTCTCTCGGGAGAGGCGAACCTATAGCACCGAATGAGCGCCCCGAGATGCCATCAAATAACTATTGGAGTTCTTTTTGAACAGTTGCAGGTTGTAACGCTCCGGGAACACTCGCGTGGGAAGGCAGTTCCACAGCTTCCCCGCTCTGTAACGGAACGAGTTCTGATGCAGGGATGTTCGCGCCGTCGGGAGATGAACCACAAATGGGTGCGATCCGTCGGATTGTCTTGTGGAGCGTATGTAAGCCGAATTGTGCGGAACAATACCAAGAATCTCCGTCTCCGAAGAACTGTACCCGTGATAATATCTGTAAAACAGACAGAGGACGGCTACGCGCCTTCGATGTGATAGCGACTGTAGTCCCGACGTCAGCGCCGAGTCCCCGATCAGGTGGATCGCTCGTCTCTGTATGCTCTCAAGTAGGTCGAGGGTATGTATAGGAGCCGAGTTCCAAACATGCGAGCAATATTCGAGCGCGGGTCTAATTTGGGATTTATATAGGAGAAGAAGTTGGGCCGGAGTAAAATATTTCTTTCCTCTAAAAAGATAACTCAGTTTTCCTGAGGCTGACCTGGCGATACTCGACACGTGTTTATGCCATGATACATTCCCACAGACCGTGACGCCGAGCGATTTCAAACTTTCCCCAGCCTCGAGGGCCCGGCCATTCATCATCAGCTGTGGAACCGATAATCCACTTTTCTTTGTGAATGTTGTATATTGTGCCTTCGTTGCATTGAAGTCGACGAGATTGGCCCTTCCCCACTGCAGGATCCTGATTCAGAGAGTCAATCTGTCGACATCTCAGCTGATGCGACGTTGATGCACCAATCGGCCGAACACTCGAAAAGGAGGAAACAAGCGTACCATCATCCGCAAAACTGAATACTTTGTTATCCGATGTCTCCAAAAAATCATTTATGTGAAGCAAGAACAAGGTTGGAGCCAAAATAGAACCCTGAGGCACCCTCGAATTAACAGGATACAGATCCGAACACTCGCCGTCCACAACAACCCGGATCGATCGATTCTCGAGGAAGCTCTTCGTCCAGTCGCAAAGCTGTTGGGAAAGTCCATATGAACGAAGTTTGATCAGCAACGCCCCGTGCCAGACGCGGCCAAAAGCCTTGGAGATATCCAATGCGACCGCCCTTGGTTCACCATGCCGTTCAATCGCAAATGTCGATACATCGGTTATAAGTGTCAAAAGGTCTCCTGTGGACCGTCTGCCACGGAATCCGTATTGACGATCATTCAGGAGTCCGTTGCACTCCAAATACTTAACTAACTCTGTATTGAAGACTTTTTCCATTACCTTAGATAAAATAGGCAGTAATGCTATCGGACGGTAATTTTGTGGAAGACACTTTTTCCCGTCTTTGGGATTGGCTGAACTCGAGCGATTTTCCAGCAGGCAGGAAAGGTCCTCCGTGCATAAGATAAGCGGAAGAGTCTGCCAAGAACCGACGATAGTTCTGGAGCACAGTTCCTAAGGACTATTGCTGGTATTCCGTCCGGGCTGGTTGCCTTCCTACAACCCAGTTCACGTAGAATGCATCAGAGTTTCCGAAGCACACGTCGGACCATGGACCTGTCTCGGTGTCTGATAAAGCAACTATTCCTTTACCAGTTTCGTTCTGTTCTTTTAATGATTGTCTTGCTTGACGACCTATAATTCATTCAATCCAAATTTTTAATGGAAAATTTTCTTTTATAATGTTGTTGAGATTGGTTTTGCGTAACGCGTAACCAAATAGACCACTTGCTCATAGACAAAAGAGACCAATCGAACATCCCTGACGTAAGATCATATAGAGGAGCAGATTGCGACTCCGGTCATTTGCTAGTGATGAGTCGGCTTGCAGCAAACCCACATGGGCCGTCACGGGAGACGAGCAAAAAGTTCGACAGTGATAAACTAAAAAACCTAGTGGGGCTACCAACCCATTTATTGCCTTAATTGAAGGGTAAGGTGGATAGACGAAAGTGTAAGAGATTGGAATGTGGGCGGATAGTAAGAGTGTGGGCGGCGGGTGGGGTGGGATCAGGATGGGGCAGGGAAGACACGAAGTCTGAGAGCAAGAGAAATGAGATTGGAATCCAAGGAGGAAGGGTACGCCCATCGCAGCATTCGTGAAAGGGGTTTGTTAGAACCGTAAGAAGTATGATGGGCGGCCAGATAGAAGAGGCGCGGGTTTCGTACATTACGGGGGTTCGTGTGGAGAGTGATGGAGGAGAACAAGCTTGGGCAGTTGACTGAACCAGTGAGAAGACGATGGATGAAGAGGATGTCAGCATGATGTCTGTGCTCTTCAAGTCTGTTGAGGTTTATTAAATGGAGACGGCTTGTGTATGTGGAGAGAGCAGGAGACCCATACTATCGGTACGACCCGGCAGTAGAAGCCACGACCGCCCACGACACACACCCCCGCCAAGCCACACAAAGGGTAAGTAAATGTAGTCATAAATAAAATAGAATCAATTGTTAAATATAATATATGTATATAACAGATTCGATTCTATTTCTCTATTAAAAAATGGGTTCATACTGTGTATGATCGGTGCGGTGATCATGGTAGAGTTATGGTCTCGTTGTGTGGAGGGATGTGGTACGTTTCGATGGCCGTTGAGATTCCCATAATAAAGAGATGCCGTTTCCGTACCATCTCCTTTTGTGTTTTTTCCATTTGGAGGAGCCGCTTGATGATGGTTTAGAGAGGCTTGTGGGGCTTTTCAGGGCCCGAAGAGCCACGCATCGCTTGATCCCCACCATTACCAGCAATACAACTTACCTTTAAGTTGAAATTTCGGCAAGATTGTACAATCTTGCTAGGGCATTAACCGCCACCCAATTAGCTGGAATCATTTCGGTTATCCCTACGGGTAACCGACATAAATATATATTAGGCAGCTTACCTTTTTTGGGGGCTTTTCCAAGCCTCTTCTCCACGGTCATTCCTGAAAGCATAATTCATGGCAAGATTATCATCTTGCCATGACAACAATTCAGCATAACCACGAGCTTCCGCGACCGAACAATGGATGGCACATATCTACCAACACACGCTGATCTTTCCGTGTGCTATCTTTGTACCCATTCATTGGCCTAGCATCATTTCGGGTTGCTTGCACATCTGCAAGCCAGATTTTCAACGGCATGTCTATGATCTATCTTTCCTACCAGTAAAGAAGATCAAATTAAACATTGGCCTTTCAGGCGCGCATATTTGCTTGTATCTCAGCATGACCGATTTTATGATCCGTTGTCGTTTCTCGGAACGATCACCAGCATCGGTCATGACCTTCAATTTTAGTTTACATAAAGTAAACACTCAAGCGGATACTTTCGCCTGACAGTCCCTTCAACGGGATTAACATATCCCTAAAACAACATGCATCGAATCATACATCACCGAAATATGTTTATTTTAAATGATCTGGCAACGGCCATACCCAATGTTTGATTCATTTTTCCAAATAGATTCCTGCCGTCGGCAAGAGTTTTATTGACTCACGCCAATCAAAGAATCTATCCCTTGCGGATGGCGGCAGTTTATCTTGCCCATACATGTAGCAGCAGATTTGACCTGCAACATGAGTTTTTCCTTTTTTCCTTTTTCTTCATGACCTTCACCATTGGCTGCCCTTTGGCGGCGAATCCCTTAGGTTCGTTTTTGTTGAATGTCTGTAAAGAGACATCCAATAGTGAGTCAGATTTTATCGGCCTAATGAGAGAGACGTGTCGCGATCGTTGCGTGTGGGGAGTCGAGTTCTCGCTACGAATTGAGAGTCGTCGAAACGCAAGTACAGAAGAACGCGATCAAGAGTAACCTCGGTCTCGCGGTTTCTGTTCGTTAATGGAGTAATAATCCGCAGGTCATTTAATTCAATTTTTCCGTGGCAAGTGAGAAGTGCCGAACGATAACAAAGATCTATTCGCGAACGTTCTTTTACCACCTGTGTACAATCTTAATATTAACTTTGATAGTCGCTGCTAATGAATTTTTGGCTTCGTCGAACGTTTTTTTGCTCAATATAGTGCCCAGTGAAAATAAAACAATATTGTAGCGAGCTTAGGGTTCGCTGGATTAATTATTTTGAATAAATAAGAGCCGTTAAATTGATTTTGAATTAATATAACACTTTATTAGTCCGTTAATCACAACCGTTACTTTTTACCGTACACAACTATTTCTTGACTTATCGCTTTCGTACTTATCGCGTGTTTCACTGCTTACTTATCGCTTGCTTCTCACTCCAGACTTATTACTTTCTTCCCTGTCTTACTTATCTCTAACTTAACTTCCGCTCTGCGTGCGACGTATTTATACCGTTTTTCCTCATTCTGATTTGGTGTATCGTTTCCGTCCGTTCCATAGTCTTGAATGTTCTATTCCAGTTTTCCAGTACTTCCTAAAATAATCTAGTACTTTGTTTCGGACTTTCTCGAAGATTCCAGTACTGATTGTCATATGCGTCACACTACCCTCCGCCTAGATTAGTTCGTCCCGAACTAAGTTCACTGATCTCCTGGGTTAACAAAAGTCGCCAGTCGGTCACGATGTACCACTTTCATCTTGGCGTTCGGTCGTCGCTGAATCCTATAGACAACGTCGTTAATTCTTGTGAGAATCTTATACGGTCCTTCCCAATGTTGCTGCAACTTCGGAGACCTTCCTTTTTGCCGATGAGGGTTATAAAGCCATACGTTATCATCATCATCATCATCATCGGCACTACAACCGGGATCCGGTCTTGGCCTTATTTAACAAATCTCTCCACCGGTCCCGATTTCGAGCCGATGTCATCCAGTTTAGCACTCCCAGGCTCTGGGCGTCCTGGTCTACGCCATCCCTCCATCGCAGACAAGGTCTGCCGCGCTGTCTCCTTCCATACATCTTGCCACAAAGGACTTTCCGGGCAGGGTCCTCTTCGCTCATTCGAGCTAGGTGTCCCGCCCACCGGAGTCTACCGAGCTTGATTTTTCTTACAATATGAGCTTCAAGGTAGATTGCGTACAACTCATGGTTGTAGCGTCTCCGGAATCGTCCTCCCTCACATACGGGGCCAACAATTCTCCTTAAGACCTTTCTCTCGAACGCGGCCAAGAGTTCAGAGTGCTTTTTATTAAGCACCCAGGTCTCGGATCCATACATGAGTACTGGTAAGACCATGGTCTTGTACAGTAGTAGCTTGGATGTTCTGGATAAATTTCGGGATTTAAAGAGCCTTGATAGACCATAGTAGGCTTTGTTGGATTTAATCAGCCGTTCGCGTATTTCTTCTTCCATATTGTTATCGGCTGATACTATTGACCCAAGGTAGTTAAAGGATTGCACTACTTCAAATTCGTGCTCCACTACCCTGATAGTTTGACCAACGTTAGGTCTTCTCTTCGCAGAAGTTGCCACCATGTACTTGGTTTTTCCCTCATTAATGCGCAGTCCCAGTTTTTGTGCCGCCTGCTCGATCTGGGTGAAGGATTCCTGTACCGCCGATTCGGTTCTACCGATGATGTCGATGTCATCTGCGTAGGCAAGTATCTGGCTGGACTTGGTGACAATAGTCCCTCTTGTTGTAACGCCAGAGTCACGGATTGCTTTCTCCAACGCCAGGTTGAAGAGGAGGCAGGCCAAACCGTCCCCTTGTCGGAGTCCATTATAGATGTTTATTGGTTTGGACAGCAATCCCGCTACTTTTACTTGACTAGTTACGTTGGTCATGGTCAACCTACAAAGTCGTATCAATTTATTTGGAATGCCGAATTCTCTCATGGCATTATATAGTTCTACCCTGGCTATGCTGTCGTAGGCGGCCTTGAAGTCTATAAATAGATGATATAGTGGAATCTTAAATTCCAGACATTTTTCCATCGCCTGCCTAAGGGTGAATATCTGATCAATTGCTGATTTGCCTGGGATGAAGCCACACTGATATTGACCAATGATGGCTTTAGCGTATGGGGATATCCGGTCTTGTAGGATAGTGGAGAGTATCTTATAGGCGGTACTCAGCAATGTTATACCCCTATAGTTGCTGCACAGTGTGATATCTCCCTTCTTATGTATGGGGCAAATTATACCACGACGCCAATCTTCCGGCATCTCCTCTTGCTCCCATACGTGCACCACGATCTCGTGAATTGCGTGATGTAACGCTGTCCCTCCTTGTTTGATCAGCTCAGCTGGTATGCCATCAGCTCCAGGGGCTTTATTTGATTTTAGCTGTCTAATGGCCTTTAGTGTTTCCCCAATGCTTGGTGGCGGCAGCATTTGGTCCTGGTCTTGCATTGGTGGAGCCTCCAATTCTTCTGTGAGCTGACCATTTAGCAATTCATTAAAGTGCACTTCCCATCGCTCCAGAATGCCTTCAGGATCGGTGATCAGATTACCCTCTTTATCCTTGCAGTAAGTGCAGCGTGGTGTGTACCGCGTCATACTGCGGATTATTTGGTAGAACTTCCGCGCCTGGTGCGGACCTCGCTCTCTACTTTTCTCTATTTCACAGACAAGATTTTTTTCCCAGGCACCTTTCTTTTGTCTGTGAAGTCTTTTTTCAGTTCTTCTGAGCTCTTTGTATTTCTCCTCGCGTACCCGCGTCCTATGAGACTGCTGCATTGCCCGGTATGCAGCATTCTTACGTTCAGTCGCTAGTTTGCACTCATCATCAAACCAGTCGTTCCGATCTCTACGACTACTGCCTAAGATGGAGTTGGCAGTACTAATGACAGTATTCTTAAGGCGTGTCCATTTCTCTTCTACGCCCGGCATTCTGGCCCCAGGACTTACTCTCCCTCCGTCGAGCTCTTCGAGGGCGAGTCTTAACGCATGACCAAAGGTGTTGCTGGTGTTCTCATTGCGTAAGGCAGCCGTGTTGATTCGAACCTGATCCGCGGATGCAATACGTCTCCGTAAGGCAATCCGCGCTCGGAAAACTGTACCAACAAGATAGTGATCCGAGTCGACGTTGGCACCTCGGTACGTTCGTACCGTCATCAGGCTCGAAGAGTGGCGGCGATCTATCAACACGTGGTCAATTTGGTTGCGAGTGGCTCCATCAGGTGATACCCAGGTGGCTTTGTGGATATCTTTACGCGGAAACCTGGTACTCGCAACGACCAAGTTTTTCGATGCTGCCAGTTCGATGACTCGTAGTCCATTGTCATTAGTGTTCTCATGCAAACTATGGGAACCTGCGTAGTGCCTGAAAACCGGCTCCCGACCTATTTTCGCATTCAAATCCCCAAGAACGATTTTCACATCGTATCTTGGGCAGGCATTGAGGGCCCGTTCGACGTTCTCATAGTATTCTTCTTTTTCGTCGTCAGGGGACTCCTCTGTAGGTCCGTGAACGTTTATGAGGCTTATGTTTTTAAATTTGCCTCGCACGCGAAGAGTGCATAGCCTTTCATTTATTGCATTAAAGCCGATGATGGCAGGCTTCAGTTTTTGGCTGACTAGAAAGCCTACCCCGAGCACATGGTGTTTTGCGTGACAGCTGTAATAAATGTCATACTCTTTTCTTTGAAAAACACCACTCCCCGTCCATCTTATTTCTTGTAATGCTGTTATGTCAGCCTTATATTCGGACAGGGCATCGGCTAGTTGCTGTGCAGCTCGAGCTCTGTATAGTGAGCGTATGTTCCATGAAAAAATCCTTAAATCGTTTAGCCGTTTTCGTTTCCGTGGTCGTCGTCGTGTATCCGGTCCATATCCGAGGCTTGTTAAATTTGCCATAATAATTTATTTTTACGGGCCTGGTTATTAGCCTTGCGCCAACCTTTCTCAGGATGTCGCTGCATGCATTGGTTCACTACTTGGCGGGTGTCAAAGTAGCTATCCAGGGGTGTCACGTGGAGACTGCATGTCAACTTGGATTGAACAGGGACAAGGATCGTCCTGGCCTTCGCCGGGTTGAAGGCAATCAGAGACTTTGCCCTGTATGTTCGCACCCATCCCCCCAAGCCATACGTTATCGCCTGTATTAAATCCGGATGCGTTGGCTCGAACGTCGTACCTTGTTTTCATCCTGTCACTGGATACCTTGATTTGCTTTCGAACCAAATGATGAATCTCCTCGAGGCGATTTCTCCATTCGGCTACGTAGTCTTCGGTCTTGTCTATGGCGTCTGGAGGTATTCCGAATCGCAGATCGGCTGGTAATCGTATCTCCCGTCCAAATATAATTTTTGCTGGAGAATGGCCTGTCGTATCGTGATTAGCCGATCTATAGCTCATGAGAAAGGTTTGTACATATTTGTCCCAATCTCGTTGGTGATCACTAACGACCTTCGATAAGTACTCTTTCATTGTTCGGTTGAACCTTTCGACCATTCCGTCTGACTGCGGATGTAAGGGTGTGGTCCTGGTTTTCCTTACGCCCAGTGCCGCACAGATGCCTTGAAATATCTGTGATTCGAAATTTCGGCCTTGATCAGAATGAAGCTCACAGGGGACTCCATATCTGCTGATCCAATTATTGATTAGCTGCTCAATGACGGTTGTTGCTTCTTGGTTTGGAATTGGAAGGACTTCTACCCACTTGCTGAAGTAATCCATGATAACTAACATGTATTTGTTGTTGTCGTTTGTTTTTGGGAATGGTCCTGAGATATCAATCGCAATTCGCTCGAAAGGGGCACCCACGTTGTACTGCTTCATAGCGCTCCTTGGTTTTGCCGTTGGTCCCTTGGTCGCAGTGCAAGTTGTGCACTTCCTACACCAAGACTCGACGTCATCTCTCATGTGAAGCCAGTAGAAACGAGATCGTAATTTTGAAAGTGTCTTATTAACTCCCAAATGTCCACCGGAGGCCCCGTCGTGCATTTCTGTTAGAACATCTTTCACTTTTGATGGTGGGACTAGAATTTGCATTCGATGGGATTTTCCGTCCGCGGCTTCCCATTTACGCTTAAGAATACTATCTTCCACTAGCAAGGAATTCCATTGTGCCCAATATGCCTTAAATGTTCCACTCTTGTCGGAAATATTGTTCCAAGTTGGCCGCTCGTTCTTTTCTTTGTATTCCAGGATTAGCGACATATCTTCATCCTGAAGTTGAGCTGCGCGTATAGCCTCATTCGTCCACCCACCTAGTACTTCTACTTGTACATTTCGCAGGTCGTACGCCTCTTCTTTCTCTTCCGCTTTATGACAATGTGTAAAATCTGGCTTACATCGTCTTCTTGATAGAGCATCAGCGTTATTATGCACCTTCCCTTGCTGAATTGAGCTTATCATTGATACGGGTTCACATTCTGCGGTTAAATCTCCTTTTCTTATTGCGACCGGCTCTTCGGACGCATTTAGTACCCTGACAGGTACAATGTGCTTCTTCACCTCAGATTGTTCCGTTGATAGTCTCCTCTTATGACAAGCGCATGAACAACAATTCTTACTCGATGTTTCATTCATTCGTCGACGTTTCCTACAGTCAACAGAGATGTGGCCGACTCCGCCGCATGTCCAGCACTTCATAACAGGTCTCGGGGTTCTCCGTTGTACATGCCCGATTCTTTGACAGGAACGTTCCTGGACGGGCATTTTTCGGACTCTATATGTACTCCTGGTAGCCAGTTTAGCAGATTCATAAGCCAATGCGAACGCCAGTATTTCATTAGTCGTCTTCTTTCCTGCCAAACGAACGGCCTGTTGCAAGTCCCGATCTTGGAGTGCGTTTATAAATGCATCCATTGCTACCTCGTTCAGAAATTCTTTAGTCATATTTGTATAAGCCAAATTTGCCAATCGCTCAATGTCTGTCTGCAACTGTTGAAGATTTTCTCCCGGTTTCTGCGTTCTGCTCCGCAGTTGCATGCGGTAGACCTGCTGCATGTGGTTGTCGCCATACATAGCTTCAAGGCCGTCTCTTATCGCTTGGAAATCTGTTTGCTTCTCTGCTGGTATGGTTTGTAGCAATTCTGCAGCCGCACCGCGGAGTGACAAGATTAGTGATGTTGACTTTTGCTCATCCGACCACTTATTATAATTTGCCGCGGCGTCAAACTGACGTATAAATACGGAGAAGGGTCCCGTTCCATCGAAGGTTGGCGGTTGCATCCTTGTATCTTTGTAGTCATGTTGATTGCCTGGCGATGTCTTATTTCTCTCAACACAATCAAGTCTCTTTTCTATTCGTATTATTTCATCGGTGACTTTCTTGAATTCAGTTTCGTTTTTTAGATCTAGATTTTCTACTTCGTTTCGAATTTCGTCCTTAAAGTGTTGAAAATTACATTTCATCCGTTGTGTTTGGGCATCCAACTTTGCATTGACATCTGCAGCTTGTGCGTCGAATTTTGTCATCATCATCCGGAACATCTCCGAAATGTCTAACAGTGGCGAACTCTTCTTCGTTACATTGCAACCATCTTGACTCGCTGTTTCTTCTCCATCCGGACGGTCTGGACCAATCGTAAAAACATATGTGTCGACATCAATACCCTCTTCCTCCATAGCTGCTTGCAGACGTTGTCGAAGAATTTGCTTCTGTCCTTTGCTATCCAGATTCCGGTCCTCAAGTTCCTTCTTCAACTCAAGAACGCGAAGATCCTCCAAATGTCGATCTGACATTGCCACAATACACTTCCACAGACTTATTTATTTCACTAATAATTAATCCCACTTCTGACACCAATTGTAGCGAGCTTAGGGTTCGCTGGATTAATTATTTTGAATAAATAAGAGCCGTTAAATTGATTTTGAATTAATATAACACTTTATTAGTCCGTTAATCACAACCGTTACTTTTTACCGTACACAACTATTTCTTGACTTATCGCTTTCGTACTTATCGCGTGTTTCACTGCTTACTTATCGCTTGCTTCTCACTCGAGACTTATTACTTTCTTCACTGTCTTACTTATCTCTAACTTAACTTCCGCTCTGCGTGCGACGTATTTATACCGTTTTTCCTCATTCTGATTTGGTGTATCGTTTCCGTCCGTTCCATAGTCTTGAATGTTCTATTCCAGTTTTCCAGTACTTCCTAAAATAATCTAGTACTTTGTTTCGGACTTTCTCGAAGATTCCAGTACTGATTGTCATATGCGTCACAATATTAAGGAACTACGATTCCGACTAATTTAATATAAGTTTTGGATATAGTGTCAATATTTTGTATGGACATCTTGTGGCTTAAACCGATTGTCAGTTTATAGAATCCGATTAAAGAAATAAAAACAATACCTAAGTATAGATTCAAACAGCAACTCCAGCGTTTCATTTTTCTTTATTATTGGAGCAGCAGAGACATTTTCATCGTTTGTGAAGTAGTGGTCCCGTGTTCCTGTTTTCTTGGTGCATTGTGTTCACTGTTTCGGTGTAAGACAATTTTTGTGTTGAATTTGTCGTTGGTGAGTGTGATTCGTCTTTTCGTCGGTGGAGTTTTTATGCAACCCGCATCCTTGCTGATGCCACCGTAAAAACTAGCCACAGGCTCATCCCCGAACGCCAATATATGGTGACGGAAATGATCCCCCCTGACTCCTACCATTAGTACAGACTTCGCCAATCTCAACAGGTTGGCGAAACCTTCACTACTTGCCTGACTGTACGAGCGGGTCGCCGCCTCTTTGAAGAGCAGCACACCTTGTTTCAGACGGAAAACGCAATCTGTGTTGTCACACTGTGGAGAGTTGTCAATAGAACTCCTCATACGACTCTTGCGACAGAAATGAGTTTCAGAGTCGTTGTTCGAACTCCTGGAAGAATACCTCTTGCAATTTTATTTTTGCACACAATTAAAAGATATGAATAAAATAATTATAAGTTAACGTACTCACAGTTTGTTAGTGTCCTTGTTGCTTAAGCGCAAAATTTGGTAGTACCTGGGTCACTGCTTGTTCTTCTGGCGCTTCATGTCGCATACGAAAACTTTATTTGATGGGCGATTGAAAAGATTCCACTTATCACTGTTTCACTCTTTATCCATTTGCTATTAGTTTTTAATGCTAGTTTGATTGTTTCAGCTGTGAAACGTTCTCTTAATTCATATGAAAATCGTCAAATGTGTTGTTTTTATAATTCACATGAAAAGCTCGTCAAATGTTTTGTCTTTGCGTATCAGTTTTTTATTTAGCACTTTATACATTTAATTTAATTCAAATCATCGTCAAATATGTTGTCTTTAAAAGTTACATGAAAACTCGATAAACATTTTACCTTTACGTATCTAGTTTTATTTAGTTCTATATACATTTAATTTGATACAAACCATCGCCAAATGTTTTGTTTTTATAATCTAATTCGAACCTTCGACGAATGAATTAATTTACACCACGAGTTTTGCTTTACATTTTTAAATCAACGGGCCAGGCGCTAACTTCAAACAGCCAACTGCTCCCTTGGCGAGGTCTTGTAATCTGCTTTCAAACAACGCGAGCTGAACCCTCTTCCAGTGAATCATGTGCATTAGTATATAATGGTAAAGTGGCGGCAAATTTGCTGGGAAGGGTCAATGTACCAAAAAATGTGTGAAAATATTTCATGTCCTCGTTAAGAGAATTTTGCAATTCTTTGGTATAATAATTAAGACACCGGCGAGATAAGGGATGAAAAGGGTGAAAAAACTTTGTATATGCTTTTTCCATTTGAATTGTGACTATTCCTTTTGAATAGACTTGTACATGTAAGTACGATGGAAAGTTTGACCAAGAAAATCGCTTATGAGATATGATTAGGTTAGGGAAAAATATTGTGCATATGTTTTGAATGTATAGAATGAAATGTGCTATTGAGGCATGAGAAACGTTGTTTTTAGTTTGGAATGTGTGTAACTAGGGGCCGCGAACTTGCGTAATTATTTAGATGGAAAGGATGGATGGAAGTTATCATTGTTAATTATGTAGCATACCGAAAGCCTCATTAATGATCCGGTAGACTTCTCCGGTTAACTGTGTGGGCAACCATTTTCTCTCCTGTGAACTCTTTCCGACACGAAACGAATTTATTATTTCGTTATTTGGTTTATTGATTCATACCTCCGAACCAGACTCAGTTCCGGACGTAGCGTAAAAGAGTTTTGCCCAGTACGATCGTATAGTTTCTTTATTATTGTTTATTTTATTGTATTGTTTTTGATTTAAAATTTTAATCAAACACCTAACCACAAGCAAAGCTAGTTCGTGTAGGTACTCTAGAACCTCAGGGTACATTAACCTCCGAGACATGCCGTATTCTCGAATTTAAGGACAGAAATCGCTCCAGTCCAGTCCTACCTACTGCGCACAGGCTGGACCAATTTGTTACACTTATTATCGAGTGCATACGTTATTAAGAAAAACAGCTAATATGAAAAAACAATGTGCTGACGGTTTTGGCTTCCCTGTTCGAAACGGCTTTTTGGTTGCTAGGGAGGTTGGAAGATGGACCCCCAGTTGAGATACTTTTTTTTGTTTCTTCTATCTTCTTTTTGGTTTTTGTTTATGTTACTTCATTATAACTTAATCTCCAACTATAGACTGTAACTATATTTTTGCTTAAAGCTTCCACACACAACCAACTGATACGAATTGAAATTTAATAATTTGATTTTTGCCGCCTCCTTTTATTGACTTTCATACAATTCTTTTTTCTTTATTCAACGCCTACTGTAGCTCTGTTTGTTCAGTAGTTATTATTTTATTATTATTTATTTGTTTTATTTCGCCGGAGTTTTGATTAGGCCAACACGCCTGTCCGAAGATTGTTGACTGGTTTACATGTCAAACTCGTAAACCTATGTCTCATTACTAATTATAATGCATTTTATGAATGTGGGCTCGGAATTGATTCATTCTAGCATGGCTGCACCAATCTTTACGCTATTGAGTTTTTGGAGAAAATTCAGGAAAAATCGCAAAAACACACTTGAGATGATCTGACAAAATCAAGCACTGTAAACAAACTAAATAACAGACTGGGCTCAAACTTCACGTCAGGATAGAGGGCAATTGTGCCAACTTAGCGACAAAAAGAATTTTGACAATCCCTTTAAGTGGGCTTTTAAATGATCAATTCCCGGTACTTTTTGATAGAATGTATGTCTGCACATGACAACTTTGTTGCAGATTCTATAAGGATTGTTTCCGCTTGTTCTTTGTTTTCTTTTATTCCAAGTAATCTGGTATATTTTCCAAATACAATGCAATGGATCCTATAAAATCGCGGTCCATGTCTCAACGACACGTACCTTCTATACCGAAATTCATGTTGCCACAGAACGGGAAATCTGTGGAACTCCCTTCTAGCAAAAAAGTTTCCGAAGCCTTGCAATTTGCGAGTGTTTGAAAACAGCTGCAATAGGTATCTACTACCATGTCAAAGGGCTATATAAGTGTTATAGATCCTTATGGATTCACATTTCCTGAGAGTATATTTAAAAAACAAGATGAACTGAAGATTCATATTTTTCAAATGAGTTATATTTTGAGAATTAATCACCTAGTAATTAACAAAGATCCACATGCAGTCTAATAGTAAATTAATTCTCAACAAATAACTCTATTCAAATATTGTCTAAATAATACGTTTCAAAAATTGCTGGTTACGTTAGGAAACAAGGTAAAGCCAAAAAAAAAAAAATAAAGAAAGAATAATCATTCACAGCATTCATTAACAACATTCTTTACTTAATGCAATCCGTGATGTCGGACATTATTAGTTTTTTTAAGTGAAGTTCGGGATGCAAATCGGGGCTTCCAGACACTCGTGTTCCTTGTATTTGTTTTTCTATTTTTTCCACTCGAAGGAGCAGATCCTTAACGTTCTGTTGCATTTCTGCCCTTTCTTGTTTTAACAGTTCTTCTTTCTTCGTTTCTTTTTTATGAGATCTTTAATAAGAAACGGAATATGAGTTAGGTAATTGTATTTTGCAGAGGAGACCATTCGCACCTAATATATTCGTAAATGATTACACATGCAGCTACTAAGAAAATTATCGCCTCGCCAAGTATATTGGCACCAAGGTCAAGTGCCATTGGCTCTGTTAACTTCAGCAATTTCACTTCAACTCCTAAATCCGCAACCCACGCTTTATATCTGTGCTCCAGATAATTGAATCCTGGAATGAAATATGTAAGTAGACTTTAGTATTCAATTTTAGAATTCTGTATCAATTCGAAGCCTTTTTGTGTCATAGTATATTTTTAGAATGATATTTAAGATTACCTATAAACGGATATCCTTTGTCACCCAATCTGTTTATCGGCGTTCTCGAAAACAAATTCAAGACACTAGACTGGAAACATAAGGGCAATAACATAAACAACCGCCATCTAAACCACCTCCAGTTTTCGGCGATATTGTGTTGCTAACCGAGAAACCTGACGATCCAGAGGTCAGTAACAAAGAAAGCTTAAACGTGGGTTTGGACTGAATCCTACCAAAACCAAGATAATAACCAACAGCTACAAAAGGCCCATATACATTTAAAGAAAAAACATGGAATACGTAAATAATAAAGTATCATTTACTAAAATTAGCACCAAAGAAGAAGTAGAACGGAGAGTAAATATAGCTTGGAAAAAATGTTGGTACCTAAAACAGATAACAAAAGGAGACTATAGTCTAAATATGAAAAAGTGGGGGGTCTACACGGAGAAGGTGAAAAAAAGAATTACTACCCAGAGAGCAATGGAAAATAAGAAAGATACAAAAAGTACACTGTGACATAAACAAAATTGACAGACGCATTTATACATGCCCTAAAACTAAAATAGCAATGGGCCGGTCATGTCGCTCGACTCACAGGCAAAAGATGAACTATACAGACAAGAAATGTTGGTTGACCTTATAGATGATGGCCTGATGATATAATCCAAATTACTGGGAAGAACTGGATAAAAGTAGAAAAAATAGAGAAACATGTATGAAGATGGAAGAGGCCTTTACCCAAAAAGAGGTCCACTTCTCACGCACAGAAGATACTAACAATGCCAACTAACTATACGTTAACAATAACTAACTATTAAGAAACACTTGCAATGTAACCTGAAGAACGAAATAAAACAATTATATTTTTATAAATGTATAGGTACATGATTTTTTTTAAAGGACTTATAAATGAATTACTCGAATTTGTTTTATTAATCTTAACCGGAACATCTGTCAAGTTGTGAAACATATTCAGAGGTTTCGCCCGCTGATTTCGGGGAACCATAATTAATTAAACTGCATCTAAAACGTTTTTCTCTCATTTGAAGTTCAAATTTAAAATATCTAGCCACATTAATTTTTGGGGTTCGCTATATATTTTTCACTTAACATATTCAAAATATTATTAATTCGTTGTGTGGCGTCTCTAACAGATACACACAATTCACAAGCAAAATAGTGAAAGACACCGAACGAAAATCGAATAAGAAAATACATCAGAGCCGTATACCATAGCGATAACATAACAATTCACATCAGTGGAGCATAGTCGAGTTTAAAAATCAAATTCTAAAATCGGCCAGTAGCCTGATGGGTAACGCTTAGGCTCAATTTTTGGTGATTCAAACTGTCATAGCGTCAGTTCGAATCACACGTTCTTCTTCACTATTATTTCGAACGCTATAGTTGTACTATCCAGCTTCGCCCCCAACTCGTTTCTGACTGATTGTCTTAACCATATGGATGTACTTTAATATTCGCTATGAATAGATGGCATTTAAAGGTCACTTGTGCAAATACCGGTTTCTACTTTATTAACCAAAGTAATCATCTTTCTAGGAAGGGAACTAATATCTGATAGTGTGGGGGTTCTCTATACCACACGGAGAACCAACCTTGACCGCTAACAGCGCGTTACCTTAATCCAACTCCCCATCCCAAACCTGCAATACACACATTCGCAACGATGCAAAACCAGCAAGCGCATCCATCCCAATATGCAGCAGCATCCGTCACCAATCCGCAATTGCATACATCCCCCAATTTACCAGGAACCCATTTCCCAAGATGAAATAAACACATATTCCAATTTACAACGGATATTAATCATCTCCCTCAATTACATCACCCCACATATAATTTTTCCCAAAATTACTTCGGTCAACTTTTTACTAAAGTTATATTCCTTCCTTGCGAGCAAGCAATCTTAATTTCCCCGAAATTCATATGCTGTAATAAAACGCATATTCAAACCTACAACGGAACATTAACCATCACCACCAACTATACCGAGCCGCATACATTTCCCCGAAATTACTTCGGTTAATGTCTCACCTAAATGATATTCCTTGCTTGCAACCAAGCAACATTCAGTTCCCCGAAAACCATTTCGGCTCCCATCCTACCCAATACCAATTCCTCGTATACACAACGCCAGAGGAACTTAACTCAGCCTATACGGCAATGATCTTCCGAAACCCAATCCCCTATATAGGCATAGCAACTCTTCTCGAAATTCCTCGTAAGTGGCAGCGAGTTTATTTCAACTATGACTCAACCGCCACGACGCGATGAATAGATTTTTCCCATTCTTTAATCAGTCATCTTTCAACTCCCAACACGCGCACGTCGAGGGTTCCCCCTGATAATCGCCGCGACCACACGGGGGCATGCACGTCCCCCGTGTGGAAAGTAGGGTCGAGCCGCGCCGCGCGAGTCTGCTGCGCGAGTCCTAACCCATAGTCAAGTACAGAAAAATAAACGAAAGTTTATCCGCCAAACAACCCTAGTGTTTTCTTCATTTACTCTCCCTTTATCGGCGAACGATTCCTCTGTGAACAATCTTGGGGGATCAAGTAAACCCGTCTCGTGCCAGACACCCTACTTGAAAGCCCCACAATAGTATTAGATATTATCTACCTACTATGATTGGTATCTGGTCCTCTTTTTATTCACTTTTCGCCATTGTCCTATCATTTCTTACAACTCCAGTCCGTAGATACTATAAATATACATATAACACGAAGTCGACGAATTAATTTGTAGGGTATTGCATTATCCGATGTCTCAAGTCCTTTTAATGTTGATACGCTGCATTGTTAAATTTCGAAACTAGAGCAAGTGTTTGAGTCTTTCCAATGTCCTTTCTTAAGACTTCAAAAATTCTGTCAATTTAATATATTGATTAAATATTTATTTACCTTGTGCCACTGGCAGGCATACTTTGTTCCGAAAATAAGCATTGTTCTTCGCTCGAGTTTTTATCCAGGCTGCTAAAGGTTTGCTTAACTGTTTTGCGAACTCAGCTCCGAGTTTAACCAATGGGAATCTTACTCTTGCGGCCATAATCTGGATCTCAAAAATTTAGGAAATTCAAATACAAATAAAAAAGAATGTGCAATAAATACAATTGTTAGTTTAATAATAAAAACATAGACAATTTGTTTGAAAGACTTTTGTTCTTTCAAATTGACTATCAAATGACTACAATGCCATTGCCATTTAGTTTCGATTATATTATTATTTAATAGTGTGTGAGTACCTAATGACCGCATAAATTTCAAATAATTAATATATGAAGTATTAGTTTTAGAAATAACATTTTGTCAACATGGTCCTTTCTATGCAATACATCTTGCTACTCAATGAAGTCAATTCAGTACGTATTGCAGTGAAGGTTTTTGTTGCTATTTGCTGCTATGGAAATATGTAACTAATATTTAATCCAGCGTTTTTGCCGACCATGTATAACGGTCAGATATTTGATGCAAATTCCCCTGTATTCATAATTGTGATCAGGTGGCTATATAAACGAATGAATCCAAGTATCAGAATGACACATAAGGAGTATGTTTTCGAGTGAAAAACTAAATGTTTATGAGTGACAAGAAATCCAAATCAACGATGCCTCTATTCTCTCGACAACAATACACCCATGTTTGATATTCCAGCTATAGTGGACTCACTACAAAGTGAAACTGAAGGCTGCAGTCCTATTACCAAACTTGAAACAGAAATGCTGAGGGCGGCCAGGTACTGGATACCACACTGCACCGTGCAGAAACTAAATCATACATCTGAACAACCTTTTGAAGAAACATTTTTCCTCAATAACAAAGGACTTTTAGCGGTATTATTCGAGAGTTCATGACCTCACCGACTCATCTACGTCTTCTTTTTGTCGAGTCGGCGTTTTCTTGATGAATTCTTCCCTTATGGCAGTTTCAGCTCATCACACCTACGTTTACCGGGTTTTCGTATGTTTGTTGTGTTTCTAGAAAGTACTGGAAAACCGGAGACTATGAGCCGTAGAAAATTCGCGACTGTGGAACGGACGGAAACGAAACGCCGAATCGGAATGAGGAAATGGTATAAATACGTCGCACGCTGATCAGGGGGATAAGTAAGAAGTATGAAGTAAGAAGTAAGCAGTAAGCAGTGAAACAAGCGATAAGTAAGGAAGCGATAAGTCAAGAAATCGTTAGCGTGCCGTAAAAGTAACGGTTGTTATTAACAGACTAATAAAGTGTTTACATTAATTCAAAATCGATTTAACAGCTCTTATTTATTAAAATAATTAATCCAGCGGACCCTAAGCTCGCTACAATTGGTGTCAGAAGTGGGATTAATTATTGGTGAAGTAAATAAGTCTGTAAAAGTGTGTTGTAACGATGTCAGATCGACATTTGGAGGATCTCCACGTTCCTGAATTGAAGAAGGAACATACGGACCGGAATCTGTATAGCAAAGGACAGAAGCAAATTCTTCGACAGCGTCTGCAAGCAGCATTGGAGGAAGAGGGTATCGATGTCGACACATATGTTTTTACGATTAGGCCAGACTGTCCGGATGAAGAAGAAACAGCGAGTCAAGATGGTGCCAATGTAACGGAGAAGAGTTCGCCACAGTTAGACATTTCGGAAATGATGATGATGATAAAATTGGACGCGCAAGCTACAGATATTAATACAAAACTGGACGCACAAACTACAGATATTAACTCAAAATTGGACGCGCAAGCTACAGATATTAATACATAACTGAACGCGCAAGCTACAGGTACTAATTCAAAATTGGACGCGCAAGCAGCAGATGTTAATGCATAGTTGGATCCCCAAAATTCAAAATTCGACGCACAAGCTGCAGATCTGAATGCAAAATTGGATGTCCAAACGCAGTGGATGAAATGTAATTTTCAACACTTTAAGGAAGAAGTTCGAAACGAAGTAGAAAATCTGGATCTAAAAAACGAAGCTGAATTTAAGAAAGTCACCGATGAAGAGAATTGAAAGCGTGTTGAGAGAAATAAGACATCGCCTAGCAATCAACATGACTACAAAGATACAAGGATGCAACTGCCAACCTTCGAAGGAATGGGACCCTTCTCCGTATTTATACGTCAGTTTGACGCTGCGGCCAATTATAATAAGTGGTCGGATGAGCAAAAATCAACATCACTAATCTTGTCACTCCGCGGGTCGGCTGCAGAATTGCTACAAACCATACCAGCAGAGAAGCAAACAGATTTCCAAGCGTTATGAGACGGCCTTGAAGCTATGTATGGAGACAACCACATGCAGCAAGTCTACCGCATGCAACTGCGGAGCAGAACGCAGAAACCTGGAGAAAATCTTCAACAGTTGCAGGCATACATTGAGCGATTGGCAAACTTGTCTTATTCAAATATGACTAAGGAATTTCTGAATGAGGTAGCAATGGATGCATTCATAAACGCAGAAACCTGGAGAAAATCTTCAACAGTTGCAGGCATACATTGAGCGATTGGCAAACTTGTCTTATTCAAATATGACTAAGGAATTTCTGAATGAGGTAGCAATGGATGCATTCATAAACGCAGAAACCTGGAGAAAATCTTCAACAGTTGCAGGCATACATTGAGCGATTGGCAAACTTGTCTTATTCAAATATGACTAAGGAATTTCTGAATGAGGTAGCAATTGATGCATTCATAAACGCACTCCAAGATCGGGACTTGCAACAGGGCGTTCGTTTGGCAGGAAAGAAGACGACTAATGAAATACTGGCGTTCGCATTAGGATATGAATCTGCTAAACTGGCTTCCAGGAGTACATATAGAGTCCGAGAAATGTCCGTCCGGGAATGTTCCTGGTATCACACTTGAATTCCTTGGCTTAGACTGTGCCAAAATGTACAGGTTAGTAGTGTGACAGTTGTTTTAACTCTTAGGGAATTTTACACCTGTTGGGCTTTCGGACACTCTCTGCTGATGCTACACCTGATCCTTTCTGGTTATCCCCAATAATACCACTGCTGGCTTTGATAATCGTCTAACATATATTTTATAGTGCAAGCTTGTTGACTGGCTTGTTATAGTTGGAGCTTAATTGATGAGTAACGATGAAGATGCATGTTACACTGATGAGATTAGGATGTATATATATATATTAATTAACTTTTAAGTCATGAAAGACGGTATATTAATTCGTAGGATTTAGTTGGAATTTAACCGTTGAGAAATGATGAAGATGAATGTTACACTGATGATATAAGGATGTATATATATTAATTAACTTTTATGTCATGAAAGACTGTATATTAATTCGTAGGATTTAGTTGAAATTTTCCGAGTACCGCTTCGCAACTGGACCACTTAGCGAACGGTTCCGAGCCATGGTTCATCAGCCCCAGGGTGCAAGACTTCTTAATTGCCATCACCAAACAAAAACACGGTTTTATAGATCACACCAGAGTTTTATAATTTATTGAGTTTTATTACACTTTAACGAAAATATAAATCAATTCTCAACTAAGGCCGATCAAGACGAGCACAATCTTTCTATATTGGCGTGGTTTCGCGAGTTACATTCTGCGTTTTTCCACTATCCGATCCTTTAACAGTTAAACTTTTCTAAATGCGCGTAACATTCGAATCTTTTTTTTTCACCTCTCTTCTCCTTCGCTCGCCCACTCGACAACGACTGCCTCCTGCTATTTTACAGCACAAGGCTACCTCGAAACTCTCTCTCGCTCTCCCTCAACATCCACTCCGAAACTCGAACTCGAACCCGCCAACGATCCACACTCGAATCGGGGCGTGTTCGAACACTCACATGCGGATCATGCAATTCTTCCACCACCTTACCATCAAACTACATTAAAACAAATTATATTAAAAACAATTAATTGATGGGGTGGCGGAAGCCGCACGTAATACTGCCAAAGAATCGGGTATGTACAACGGAGAACCCCGAGACCTGATATAAAGTGTTGGATATGCGGCGAAGTCGGCCACATCTCTGTTGACTGTAGGAAACGTCGACGAATAAATGAAACATCAATTGAGAATAGTTGTTCATGCGCTAATCATAAGAGGAGACTATCAACGGACCAACCTGAGGTTAATAGCTCAGGAAAACTTGTAAGGGCAGACTTTATGGGGCGAAAGTGACCTGGTGGAATGCAGCCCCGGCATCGTAACTGTATCAGAACTCCAACGGGATAACTAAAGCTTGGTTACATCTACGATTGTTAACGCAAGGAGAACAACAGTGACAATCGACACTGGAGCAACGAGATCCATAATTCGGCCGGATGTCGTGGGCAAAATAGCCCATAATAAAAATAGAAGATGCGCTTTGAAGACTGCCACAGGAGAACGTTTTACAGTCTTCGGAGAAGTCGAGAGCATAATAGTGCTGGGCAATATTTCCATCTCCCACCAATTTTTTGTTGCCGATATTACGGACGAATGCATTCGTGGAATGGATTTCATGAAGGAGCATCAAGTTGTTCTAGATATCGGTCAAAGAACACTGCGAATTGGTAACTTGGAGGTTGCCACTACTCTGCAGGACGAACAATTGCGAAGACCATGTAAGCCAGATTGTAAACATTGTCATAGAGGGGAAGAAAAACAAGAGGCGTACGACCTTCGAAGTGTACAAGTAGAAGTACTAGATGGGTGGACGAGTGATGCTATATACGCAGCTCAACTTCAGGATGAGGATATGTCGCTAATCCTGGAACACAAAGAAAAGAACAATATTTCCGACAAAAGTGGAACATTTAAAGCATATTGGGCAAAATGGAATTCCTTGCTGGTGGAAGATGGTATTCTTAAACGTAAATGGGAAGCCGCGGACGGAAAATCCCATCGAATGCAGATTCTAGTCCCAACATCAAAAGTGAAGGATGTACTAACAGAAATGAACGATGGGGCCTCCGGTGGAACATCTGGGAGTTCATAAGCCACTTTCAAAATTACGTTCTCGATTCTACCGGCTTCTTATGTGAGATGACGTCGAGTCTTGGTGTAGGAAGTGACAACTTGCATTGCGACCAAAGGACCAACAGCAAACCAAGGAGCGCTATGAAGCAGTACAACGTGGGTGCCCCTTTCGAGCGAATTGCGATTGATATCTCAGGACTATTTCCAAAAACCAACGACAACAACAAATACATGTTGGTTACAATGGATTACTTCAGCAAGTGGGTGGAAGTCCTTCCAATGCCAAACCAAGAAGCAACAACCATCATTGAGCAGCTTATCAATAATTGGGTCAGCAGATATGGAGTTCCCTGTGAGCTGCATTCCGATCAAGGCCGAAACTACGAATCACAGATATTTCAAGGCATCTGTGCGGCACTGGGCGTAAGGAAAACCAGGACCACACCCTTACATCCGCAGTCAGATGTTATGGTCGAAAGGTTCAATCGAACAATAAAAGAGCATATATCGAAGGTCATTAGTGATCACCAACGAGATTGGGAGAATTATGTACAAACCTTTCTCATGAGCTATAGATCGGCTAATCACGATACGACACGCCGTTCTCCAACAAGAATTATATTTGGACGAGAGATACGATCACCAGCTGATCTGCGATTTGGAATACCGCCAGACGCCATAGATAAAACCGAAGAGTACGTAACCGAATGGAGCAATCGCCTCGATGAGATTCATCATTTGATTCGAAAGCAAATCAAGGTATCCAGTGAAAGGATGAAAACAAGATACGACGTTCGAGCAAACGCATCCGGATTTAATGCAGGCGATAACGTGTAGCTTTATAACCCTCATCGGTAAAAACGAAGGTCTCCGAAGTTGCAGCAACATTGGGAAGGACCGTATAAGATTCTCAAGAATTAACGACGTTGTCTATAGGATTCAGCGAAGACCGAACGCCAAGATGAAAGTGGGACATCGTGACCGACTGGCGACTTTTGTTAACCCAGAGACCAGTGAACTTAGTTCGGGTCGAACTAATCTAGGCGGATGGTAGTGTGACGCATATGACAATCAGTCTCGAATATTCTAGAAAGTTCGAAAAAAAGAACTTGAATATTCTAGAAAGGACTGGAGAATGAGCAATCAAAAATTCCAGACTATGGAACGGACAGAAACGAAACACCAAATCAGAATGAGGAAAAACGGTATAAATATGTCGCACACAGATCGGGAAGATAAGTAAGTAAGTAAGAAGTAAGCAGTAAAAGACGCGATAAGTGCGGAAGCGATAAGTCAAGAAATCGGTAAGTGTACAGAAAAAGTAACGGTTGCTATTAACGGACTAATAAAGTGTTACATTAATTCAAAATCGATTTAACGGATCTTATTTATTAAAAATAATTAATCCAGCGAACCCTAAGCTCGCTACAATATCAATTCGAGCCACTTGTTCCGTCAGTTTTATTCAAGTTTTTGAAAAGTGTGCTGAAAACTGTGCTTGCATCGACAGTAAAATTGCTGTTATGTCTGCTTGTGCCTCTGGTGCAGGTATTTATAGCGTTTGCGACGATAGTGAAGAGCGAGTGATTCGAACCGACGCTATCACGGTTAGAATCACTAAAAGAACCAAAGCTCTTACCCATCAGGCCACTGCCGCTTATGTGAATTTGATTTCTAAACTCAAATACATTCGACTAATGTGGAAATGGTATATTATTGCTATGGTATACGGCTTTAATAGATGTGCTTTTGGTGGTGTTGTTCTTTACTAGTCGTGTGTGTATCTGCTAGAAACGCCACATATTTATATGTTGTTGCATGGTTGTTCCCCGATTGGTGATTTCTTTACACCACTTACCATTTGAGCATATGACACACCAGGTGCCACGAAGTTGTTGTAAGAACAAGTTTTCATTGGGTTTTTTTTTTTCAACATGTTTCTTTCTGGCTTTTAGTAATTATAATTGTTATTACGAATGTAATAACAATTATAATTACTTGACATGCGAACTTTTATTCCACACGGAGCAAATAATACTGTATATCATCATCATCATCGGCACTACAACCGGAACTGGTCTTGGCCTTATTTAGCAAGTCCTAAGGCTTGTTAAATTTTCCATAATGATTTGTTTTTTCCGGGCAAGGTCATTAGTCTTGTGCCAGAGGCTCCCCGACGGGGAAACGAACCCCGGTCTCCCGCGTGACAGGCGGGTATACTGTATATCAGTTGATAATATAGTTATAGTCCAATCCTAAGAGCTGAAAGACTATTTGGGCTAAAGAGTTAAGTTTTCGGTTGCATTCATCGAACAATGTCTAGGAGAACTGGCACTGATTCAAGATGACAGAAACGATTCCAATGCATACATTCAATACATAAAATTCCAGAATGACCAGAACATGAGAGTATGCCTACTCTACGAGGTGATTTAGTCAGAAGATTTTGTGAGTTAGGAATTACCTTACTGCTGACCTGAGCGATTCTCAACGGATGTTTTTGTAAAGCCCAATATATTATTAAAAACGATATAAGTAAAACCGGAATGCGAATTAATTAGATAAAAATTAAATAATTTCAAATGTCATTATTAAAACTTTAAATTTATGAGCAATTGCTAAATATTGATTAAAAAAAAAATATTTTTTCGGCTTTAAATCGTTTGTTCACCACAAGGTTACATTCGCTCGAAAATTCCCCACTGTTGAGACAATTCAAATGTCAACGAGACGCTCAGGATTTGGCGCGTAAACTGGCATCTTCCAATCTCGTTGTTGTGACTTGTAGTGCATTGTGATTACAATTTTAATATTTATCAATATCTAATTATAATGAGAGAAGAAATCATTGAACAATTTGAGGATCTTGGCTGCTCGCCAACCGATGAAGTCTTAGACAAATGTAAGAACAACCTAAGAAACTGATAGGGAACTTTCTTATATTTCCTTCATCCAGGTGTAGAGTTGTGTATTGCTTACAAAATATCCGATGCTATGGAATTTGTAGCACAATGGATGGCATATAGTGTTTCAAATCTGAATGGAGCAGATCCAACCATCGAATACCTCCTTGATATGGAGAGAAAGGAGCTGGCGCAAATGCACAATTCACATAACAAAAAGAAAACAAGCACAAGTCAAATTGGAATTTACACACCGTCTAGGAACACAATAGACACAGCAGAAGATGAAGACAGCTTTATGGATTCCTATGAAATTACTACACCAAAGGTAAGTGTCTTATAAATAAAAAAAAAATCACTTTGCTTAACTAGCAACTATATGTTGACATGCACTAACATATGTTTTTGTGCAACAAGTTGGATTTGTATTCAAACATTATTATTGGCAATATGTGTTCATAAGGGGTAATTTGAAAGGTAGTCGAGGCCCTTTGGTTTCTGCGCATTCAGGCATTTTTGATTAATTACACGATGCAGTGTACTCTTTGTTTATATTTCGCATCGAAACAATATGAAAAACGTCTTTGCAGGCATAAAAAAGAGACATTTAAAGGGGACACATTAACAGAACCTTGATTAGTTATGAAAAATCGGAAACAAAGTTTTAAAATTTCAACATTTATTACAATTTCTGCTCCACATCTCCGCTAGAAGAGGGATAATAATCTTCAAGCCCCTTCCTATGATACTGTCAAGACATAAGAAAAAAAAAATCTTTTGTATTACTTACTTGCAAAAGCGGACCTGTAACAGCCTGACTTCCCAATTGAATAGCTATCACACAACATAATAGTTTCATCATCATCATCGGCACTACAACCGCAATCCGGCCTTGGCCTTATTTAGCAAGTCTCGAGGCTTGTTAAATTTTCCATAATAATTTATTTTTACGGGCAAGGTTATTAGCCTTGCGCCAACATAATAGTTTAGCTTTTCCTAAAATCCACTTATCCACTTTCATACCCACCCTAAATCTTTACATAATAGTTTGGAATGCGATCAATTATTTTATGTTAATTTTAATACTTCTTAACTTGGTTCGGATTGTCGGATATGAATCAACTATGCACTGTCTTGTTCTATGATTCGTTGCTACTTCAAACGTAAATTGTCTCGCAGAAGTGCGATTAAGCGATTTGCACAATCTTCTCTTGACACCAATTTCTTATCAGTAAGGAACTATTGCAATGATAAAAAAATGATAAACGCGTGGCGCTAGGTCCGGTCTTTCAAGGTTTTCAATAGGGATGTTCACCATCATCGGCACTACAACTGGGATCCAGTCTTGGCCCTACTTCTCAAATCTCTCCACCGGTTCCCATTTCCGGCCGATGTCATCCAGTTTGGCACTCCCAGGCTCTGGCCATCCTGGACTACGCCATCCTTCCACCGCAGATAAAGTTTGCAGCACCGTCGCCTTCCATACATCCTGCCACAAAGAACTTTCCGGGTTCCTTTTTACTCATTCGAGCAAGGTATCCCGCCCACCGGAGTCTTCCGAGCTTAATTTTTTTTATAACGTAACTTCAAGGTAGATCGCGTACAACTCATGGTTGTAGCGTCTCCGGAATCGTCCGCCCTCACATACGGAGCCAATAATTCTCCTTAAGACCTTTCTCTCGAACGCGGCTTTCTCCTTCCATATTGTTATCGGCTGCTACTATTGACCCAAGGTAGTTAAGGGATTGCACTACTCCAAATTCGTGCTCCGCTACCCTGATAGTTTGACCAACGTTAGGTCTTCTCTTCGCAGAAGTTGCCACCATGTACTTAGTTTTCCCCTCATTAATGTGGAGCCCCAGTTTTTGTGCCGCCTGCTCGATCTGGGTGAAGGAGTCCTGTACAGCCGAATCGGATCTACCGACGATGTCGATGTCATCTGCGTAGGCAAATACCTGGCAGGACTTGGTGACAATAGTCCCTCTAGTTGTGACGCCAGACTCGCGGATTGCTTTCTCCAACGGCAGGTTGAAGAAGAGCGAGGCCAGACCGTCACCTCGTCGGAGTCCATTAAAGATGTTTATTGGTTTGGACACCAATCCTGCTATTTTTACCTGACTAGTTCCGCTGGTCATGATCAACCTACAAAGTCGTATCAATTTGTTTGGAATGCCGAATTCTCTCATGGCAATATATAGCTCTACCCTGGCTATGTTGTCGTAGACGGCCTTAAAGTCTGTAAATAGATGATATTATGGAATCTTAAATGGCAGACATCTTTGCATCGCCTGCCTAAGGGTGGGTATCTGATCAATCGCTGATTTGCCAGGGATGAAGCCACACTGATATTGACCAATGATGACTTTAGCGTATGGGGCTATCCGATCTTGTACGATAGAGAAGAGTATCTTATAAGCAGTACTCAACAATGTTATACCTCTATAGTTGCTGCACACTTTGATATCCCCCTTCTTATGTATGGGGCAAATTATCCCGCGACCCCAATCTTCCGGCATCTCCTCTTGCTCCCATACATGCATCACGATCTCATGAATTGCGTGATGTAACCCTGTCCGTCCATGTTTAATCAGCTCAGCTAGTATGTCATAAGCTTCGGGAGCTTTATTGGATTTGACTTGTCTTATGGCTTTTAATGTTTCCTTAATGCTTGGTGGCGGCAGCATTTGGTCTTGATCTTGAATTGTTGGAGCCTCCAATTCTTCTGTGAGCTGACCATTTAGCAATTCATTGAAGTGCACTTCCCATCACTCCAGACTGCCTTCAAGATCGGTGATCAGATTATTCTCTTTATCCTTGCAGTAAGTGCAACGTGGTGTATACCGCCTCATACTGCCGATTATTTGGTAGAACTTCCGCGCCTGGTGCGGACCTCGCTCTCTACTTTTCTCTATAGCACAGACAAGTTTTTTTTTCACAGGCACTTTTCTTTTGTCTGTGGTCTTTTTTTCAGATCTTCTGAGCTCTTTGCATTTCTCCTCGCGTAACCACGTCCTATGAAACTGCTGCATTGCCCGGTATGCAGCATTCTTACGTCCAGTCACTAGTGTGCACTCGTCATCAAACCAGTCGCTTCGGTCTCTAAGCTGGAGTTGGCGGTACCAATGACAGTATTCTTAAGCCGTGTCCATTTCTCTTCTACGCCCGGTATTTTGGCTCCAGGACCCACTCTCCCTCCATCGAGCTCTTCGAGGGCGACTTTTAACGCATGACCAAAGGTGTTACTGGTATTCTCATTGGGTAAGGCCGCCGTGTTAATCCGAACCTGATCCGCGGATGCAATACGTCTCCGTAAGTCAATTCGCGCTCAGAAAACTGTACCAACAAGATAGTGATCCGAGTCGACGTTGCCACCTCGGTATGTTCGTACCGTCATCAGGCTCGAAAGTGGCGGCGATCTATCAGCACGTGATCAATTTGGTTGCGAGTGGCTCCATCAGGTGATACCCAGATGGCTTTGTCGATGTCTTTAGACGGAAACTTGGTACTCGCAACTACCAAGTTATTTGATGCTGCCAGTTCGATGACTCGTAGTCCATTGTCATTAGTGTTCTCATGCAAACTATGGAAACCTGCCTAGTGCCTGCCGGCTCCCGACCTATTTTGACATTGAAATCACCAAGAACGATTTTCACATCGTATCTTGGACAGGGATTTAGGGCCGACGTTCACGTAGAATTGTTCTTTTTCGTCGTCAGGAGACTCCGCTGTAGGTCCGTGAACGTTTATGTTCTTAAACTTGCCTTGCACGCGAAAAGTCCATAGCCTTTCGTCTGTTTCATTAAAGCTGATAACGGCTGGGGTCACTTTTTGGCTGACTAGAAAGCCTACCCCGAGCACATAATGTTTTGCAGGACAGCCATCATAAATGTCATACTCGTTTTTTTAATAACAACACTCCCCGTCCATCTTATTTTTTGTAATGCTGTTATGTCAGCCTTATATTCGGTCAGGGCATCAGCTAGCTGCTGTGGAGCTCGAGCTCTGTATAGTGAGCGGACGTTCCATGATAAAACTCACAATACGTTTAGCCATTTTCGTTTCCGTGGTCGTCGTCGTTTATCCGGTCCATATCCGAGGCTTATTAAATTTTACATAATATTGTAATTTCTTTTTGCGGGGAAGGTTATCATCCTAGCGCCAACATTTCTCAGGATGGCGCTGCGTGCATTGGTTCACTACTTGGTGGGTGCCAAAGTAGCTATCCAGGGGTGTCACGTGGAGACTGTATGTTAAGTTGGTTTGAACAGGGACAAGGATCGTCCTGGCCTTCGCCAGGTTAAAAGCAATCAGTGACTTTGCCCTAATTGTTCGCGTGATGTGACTGTGAAATTTAACTTTATCTCAAATTCACTTCCGTCATTTTCATTCCACACTCGGCCGTCCTGACTGGACATTCGGCCCGAGTATTTATCGCCATCGTCCTCTTCGCCACTCCTTAATAGATCCTCACTGTCGTCGCTTGCCCAGTGTTTGATATGTTCGGCGCCGGCTGATGTCTGTTTGGCCTGACTCTCTTCTAGCCGACACACAACCTAGCGATCGTTGCGCAGGGTCTTGATAACATCATACGTTCTAACGAACTTGTATGCGAGCTTTAAGCCTCCTTGCTGTACTTTTTTTTTTTAGACTTTAGAAGACCAACGGGAAGGAGACCGACAGAACGACGGCGATGGAGATTTATTATTTTTTTTTTATTAGACTTCTCTCGACAGAGGCGAGCCTATAGCGTCGAGTGGGCGCCCCGAGATGCCATCAAATAACTGTTGCAGTTCTTTTTGAACAGTTGCAGGTTGCAACGCTCCGGGAACACTCGCGTGGGAAGGGAGTTCCACAGCTTCCCCGCTCTGTAACGGAACGAGTTTTGATACAGGGATGTTCGCGCTATTGGGAGATGAACTACAAACGGGTGCGATCCGTCGGATTGTCGGATTGTCGGATATAGACCGAATTGCGTGGAACAATGCCAAGAATCTCCGAAGAACAGCACCCGTGATAATATCTGTAAAACAGACAGAGGTCAGCCACGCGCCTTCGATGTGACAGCGACTGTAGTCCCGACGTCAGCGCAGAGTCCCCGATCAGGCGGATCGCTCTTCTTTGTACGCTTTCAAGTAGGTCGAGGGTATGTTTAGGATCCGAGCTCCAAACATGAGAGCAATATTCGAGCGCGGGTCTAATTTGAGATTTATATAGGAGAAGAAGATGGGCCGGAGTAAAGTATTTCTTGGCTCTAAAAAGATAACTCAGTTTTCCTGAGGCTGATCTGGCGATACCCGATACGTGTTTATGCCATGATACATTCCCACAGACCGTGACGCCGAGCAATTTCAAACTTTCCCCAGCCTCGAGGGCCCGGCCACTCATCATCAGCTGTGGAACCGATGATCCAGTTTTCTTTGTGAATGTTGTATACTGGGTCTTCGTTGCGTTGAAGTCGACAAGATTGGCATTTCCCCACTGCAGGACCCTATCTAGATCCTGATTCAGAGAGTCAATCTGTCTACATCTCAGCTGGTGCGACGTTGATGCACCAATCGGCCGATCACTCGAAAAGGAGGAAACAAGCGTACTATCATCCGCAAAATTGAACACTTTGTTATCCGTTGTCTCCGTTTTCGGACTAAATGCGTTGGATATTCTCCTTTGCCCGTTTGCGGAGTTCTGCTCGTTAGTCGTCGAATGAGGCAATCAATTCTTCCTCCAGAAGTTCCTCAATCTGCGGATCGTGTAGCGTCTCTAACAGATACGCACACAATACACAAGCAAATAGTGAAGAACACCGAACGAAAATCGAATAAGAAAATACCTCAGAGCCGTATACCATAGCGATAACATAACAATTTACATCAGTGGAATATAGTTGAGCTTAAAAATCGAATTCAAAATGCGGCCAGTAGCCTGATGTGTTACGCTTTGGTTAAATTGTTGGTGATTCTAACTGTCAAAGCGTCAGTTCGAATCAAAAGTTCCTCACTATCAATCCCAAACGCTATAATCGTCCTTCAGACGAGCGTCGACTCCGAACATTAATCAGAATGGTGATTTCTCTATGCTCCGATGCGGTATAGCCTTGTAGCATCTTTGTACAGTGTCCAGGTACCGATACCACGCACTTGGTTTAGGAGCTGATAGTTTTGTCAGGAGTGTATTAGGGTGTGGTTCACCCTTTCAGCTTGACCCTTGGTATCTCCGTGGTTGCCAGAACTTGCTCAGTGCCCTATTCGCGCCAATACCTCCCGAACTCCTTTGAAGTAAATGCGGTACCCCTGTTGAAAATGTTCTTCCGAGAATTTCCAAAGATAAATGACTGCCTTCACAAATGACAGATGACTTCTGCGGATGTCGATATTGTGCCATACAGCAAATATACTTGGTAAAAGCGTCCCCAATGACCAAAATGTGTGCGTAAGACTTCTTAATTAACGCCAGCGGACCCACGTGATCGATGTGGAAGGTGGCGGGGCGCACTACCCCTCTCCGCAGGATTCAAAAATCTGGATGGGTGCGTAAGACTTCTTGGTTGACGTCGGGGGATCCAGGTGATCAATGCTGAAAGTGGCGAGGGGCACATTGCCCTTCCCCACAGGATTTAGGAATCCTTGTCGTTTTCTTCGGTTTCGCTCGGTCAATATCCAAAAAGCCTTTAATCAGATATCCACCAATCATTCCGGACCAGCGCCTTTGTCTTATTGATCCTCGTTCATGAGTTTCTCGTATCACATGTAGCTGCATTCACTTCGGAACCACAACGCGCACCTCGTCACCATCTTTATATAATTAACCACGTTGCAGAGTATAGCCATCGAGCTTTCCTTTTTCCAACCGCTTGATCTTCCCCTGCGGGTCATCGTCGTGCCGCTGTGCTTTCTTGAGTCGCACAGTAAGGCATTCCTAGCTCTCATTAATTACCAAGCATCCGGGAAGATGGTTTCGGCTATATGCGTTGACGTGCTTCATACCCCGTCCCGGTCTATGCTCTATCGAATACTGGAATGCTTCTAGCAGCAAAGCCCATCGAGCTACTCGAACGCAAAGATCCTTCTTCCTCATCGTCCTTCTAAAGGCTTTGCAATCGGTCACAATCTTGAAATGTATACCCAGCAGATATACTCTGAATCGCCGAAGTGCCCTGATAACTGCCAAAACTTCAAGCTCATAGCTCGAATACTTCTCCTCCACTAGCGTTGTTTTACCGCTAGCGAAGTATATTGGATGCAGCAGCCCATCGTTTTCGTCGCGTTGCAAGATGATGGGTCCGTATCCATACCTCGATACGTCCGTATGGAGTTCCGTTTCAGCTCCTATCCGATACAAATTGAGCACAGGTTTTTGGCTTAGGCACGTCTTCAGTAGTTCGAAAGTTTCTTTTTCGGCGTCTCTAAAATTAAATTTGGTATCTGCTCGCAAAAGGTTTGATAAATGTCGCGCTATCCTTGAGTACTCTGGAATGAATTCCCTGAAGTATCCAGTCAGTCTCAAAAAAGCTTGCACTTACCGAGTATTCTTAAGCTCGGAAAAGAGTCTAAACGCTTCAGTTTTCCGCTCCGTCGGTCGGACGATTTCGTCTTCGATGATGTGGCCCAAGAATTCAACACGTTCTGTCAGGAAGCAACATTTCTTCCAGTTGATATCCAGCCCAGCCCTCCTTGCTGACTCGAATACTTCTTTCAATCTTTTCAGGCCGTTCTCGCGATCCTTGGAAAGAACTATCAGAGCGTCCATGTACGTTAGGACATCTTCGCCCCGAATGGCGTCTCGAAATATGGCATTTACATATCGCTGGAAAACTGATGGTGAATTACACTGGCCAAAAGGGACACGCAGGAACTCAAATTGTCTGCCTGGAACAATAAATGCGGTATACTTAATACTTTTGGCATCAACTGGAACGTGGAAGAAATCATTTTTTAAGTCGGGTGTACTGAAGATCTTTGCCTCTTGCAGTGTATCCAGTTGATCCTCAATTATTCCATCTCGGATAATTTTTTTTATTTAGAAGTCGACAGTCCGTCGTTCTTCTTGACTAATACAATTGGGCTGCAATTGTCAGACGATGAGGGTCGAATGATGCCCTGGTTCCGCCATTCTGCTATTTGATTGTTGACTATGTCTTTCGTTGGGCGCAAGCCGCCTTGCCTTTTGATATACTGGTTCGTTGACTCTGGCGCCAGACTAATGAACATGCCCGGAAAAAAACAAATCAGTATGGAAAATTTAACAAGCCTCAGGACTTGCTAAATAAGGCCAAGACCGGTTCCCGGTTGTAGTGCTAATGATGATGATGATGTGATTTAATATGAGTCTCATACTCACTCCAACTTCTTGTTAGCCCTGTAATTTTCTATAGCCGTCATTATTTTTTCTTTCGTATTCTCAGCTTCGATGTGAGAATCAGTCTTAACACGATTCTCTTCTTCGAGCACGCTGATCTGGAAAAATCTCCGGTAATTCTTCAGCATCGTCACCAGGATTGATGTAGATTGTACCGTTCTTTGTGTGGAAGTTTCTTGGTCCTAAGAAGTCAGTTCCGATCAATAATTTTTGCTGAGACATAGTATCTGAAACAAAACGTGTGAGAGTCAGAAAACAGTGCCATCGATCGTGACTTCCGTTTGGAATTCTCCTACCGCCTTATGAGCAGGTGAACCTATTCCTGTAAACTGTACTTCGGTCAGCTGAAGCGGTGGGGATCCAATTCTCTCGCACTCGTCTGTGCGCATGAGAGGCAGATCGTTTTTGCCATGAATCGTTACCATCTTCATATACTTCTTCCGTGGACTGCGTGATACAATGCAATCCTCTTTCATATTCACTTTTTTTTAACTTTTTATCACGAACCCTTTTTTATTCTTTTTTCACCCTATCAAGAGTGCCCTGCTCTGATTGACTGTGAATTATAGTAGTAAACAAAATTCAGTTTGTCTCCATTGTCACGATATGACAGTGAACTATAAGTTTATCTCAAATTCACCTCCGTCATTTCCATTCCACAATATGCTCTAGGTTATGGTATGGCAGACTCGTAGTTCAGATACTGCTTGGCCTGAGAAGTGGCCGTGCGCACAGATTGATCATTAGAGAAGAAATAGTTTTGTAGTGCATTGTGTGCGATTGTAAAATATTGTATTGAAATATTGGAGGAATGTAGTGTGTTCACTACATTAACGTAACGCCATAAAAAGAAATCCAACGGTCCTAAATTGCATGAGGAAGGTTCCGATTTCTGGCGATTAAACGATTACCAAATTTCTCCTTCATTAGATAAATTATATGACCAGCTTTGTGATGTCTGTCTCCATCTTGTTAGAACCAAATATCACTGATGGCAAGTTCATCCAATCGTTTCCAATAATAATCTTCTAACATGGCACAATAGTGAATTCCATTGACCGCAATATGTCGATTATATTCATTAAGGAAAATGTTCAATCACACCATCGTCAAGAAATCCTCACCACACGGTAATTTGTTGTGCAATGGATCCTTTTAAAGAGCATACGGGTGTAGTGCTCTACAAAGCCCTACCATCTCCTTTCCCCACACATACATCCAAGTTCCAACACCTACAGGCTGATTCAAACAAACCAATCACCCAAATTCAAAAATACAAAATCGCGATAAACGAATCAAATATTCGTTTATCATCCATACACCCAAGTTCCAGTAATCCCCAAACAAAAGCAAACATGGTAAATTGAACCAGATGTTCAATTTCCATGCTCGTGTGTCCGAGAATTCGCCTAACCGGATTCTTATCTCAAAAAACAAACACACAAGTCCAGCCAAAGTATCTAAATCGAGATTTTGCCTTGAATTCGATCTTTTCGAGATACCAAATCTCGATTTGGTTTCATTTATAAGGGTGATGAATTGCGGATTCGAGGATCAGTCTCGATTGGCGTCCGAGCTGTAAGGACGCCAGAAAATAAATTTACTAATAAAATAAATTTATAGTATTTGAAAAGCATTTTATTGGGTCTGGCCGATTCCTCGTGTCCAACAATCGGTCGTCACTCTTCCCTCAGGTCTGAGGAAGCACGGTGGCGACCGCAACGGGTCCCCTCAGGAGCGGTCTAAAGTGATCCCTCATCCTTTTCAGGACAAGGAGACGCTCCCTGAGAGAAGGACCACAACACAGGATTGATACTGCCCAATAACGGGTATTTTGCTTAATAACAAAGCTATTAAGCCAAAACTTATTCTTAATCGGTGAAGACGATTTTTCGTTGAAGTTCCAGATCTTATTCAAACTTTTGTGGAGCCCAATCGGAAAGGTTTAGGTGTTTTAAAGTATCAAGAGGTTTCAGTTCTTGAACTAATTTGATCTTAAAAGGGTGCAACCCAGTTGTTTGCGCAAAATTCGCCACAGTGTGGTTTGAAAAATTCTCAGTTAGCTAGAATCGACTGTTTTGGCTCATTTTGAATTGAAACATTTACGGCTGCGATATTTTCGGCACTTTGGTCGAGGCGTTGTTCCAATGACACTTTAACATCCAATAGTGAATATTTCATCTCAAATTAAATTCAGTATAGCATCTGGTGGGACAATTATTACGGTCGAAATAAGGAGTAAGCGCACTTAAATTTGCGCCAAATTTCGATAGTAATTTTAAATAATTTCCACACATCTTTTTCATGAACTTCCTCCTGTTAAACAAGTAAACCTTGACTGACGTTTTGACATTTATAGGTAGATCCTGAAAAGTATGTTAAGTTGTGTTCGCATTAAAATAAAAAAATGTATATCCCCTTTGAAAGACATTTTATAAGGTGAGTGAGTTGAAACTTCCTAACAAATAAAAACGAAGTTTACCATGATGGTGTGGGGGTTCTTTAAGGCCCCCTTTCCCCTACCTCCAAATCTCATTACCTACCATAAGCAGCTTACCTGTATCCGACCAGTACAGGGTCTATTCGACAATTCATACCTGTAAGTCCACGGCAAGATTACCATCTTGCCATGGCATGAACTGAACCATCTCGGTTCATCAGACTTGAACCGATCAGTTCCTAAGATCGACCATATGCCCATCTAACACACACTTCCTGTATGTGTTCTTGCCCCAACAATCCGTTGGTCCATTAAAGACATTCCGGGCTACTTGCTTACTAGCACATCTGCTAGCCAGATTTCCATTTAACTTGCACTACGATATATTTGTCGAAAAACAAGACAATCTTTGCCCTAACCCTAGCCATGGCGTCAAATCTTCTGTTGACCTAACATCACAGAAGAACCCATTCCTGCCATCCGCAATATCCTCTATTACCTTCAACGGAATTGCTTTAGCCTTCATGTACGCGCATTTATTTGTACAGATGCAGGACCGAATGCATGATCCGTTGCCTTACCGAGGAACGATCACTGCATCGGCCATGTCTCATGATTCGTTGTCTAAACAACAAGCAGCCACGATTCTCACGCTGGCCATTGAAACGGAATGCTTCTGTATACTCACAGAAGAAGCTATTTTGGCCTACACGGCAACATTCCTTCGTAATAATGAAGCGCTGAAATAAACATACACCCAAGCGTCGTAGGCTTTGCCATCGCAGCAATGCTCTGTTGACACAACGTCAACAGAAACCTAAAATCTTATTCACTATTGCCGTGATGGCAGGGCAACGAGCCTCCGTATTGGGTCATCTATTTGACCAGTCGTGTATAATGGCAATACACCCAGCCCCCGTACAGTGATCGTCATATTTGACCAACGGCGTGTTTGTTTTTCCCTTCCTTCGCCCAACGCATGTCTCGTTCGTTTTTCTTGCTGAGATAAAGACATTCACTCTATCTGGAAGATGTCTAGGGGAACCTGCCAATAGTGATGCGAACCGATTTCTCATTGGTCGTTGGGGCGAAGGAAAGATTGTTTTCCCCTGCGATGACATGCGTGGAAACCCATCTCAATCACGGAGGCTGGATCAACGTCGCCCAGCTAACAGGGAGTCCAATTTCAGCATCCCAAGTGTGCGCACGCGTCGAGTTATAATTACACCAGGAGTCGGCAGTGAGTTACGATCACCATCGCGCTTTTAAAATACATCCGAGATTTGCGTTAACGGGTTAATTGTATTGACGTTCAATAGCTTGTTTCGAGTAGTGTTGCAACTATAACCATATTCTTGAGGTTACGAAGTAATCGATCTTGTGCGATACTTCATTCGAAAATTGCGTTACTAATGTTCTTGCTGTGCAATAACATTTGCTACATCAATTCAACTCCATAATATGTACTACAAAAATATCGCTGTGTAATAACATCTACTACATCAAATCAAATCTATAAATATATCCTACAACAATATCAAGGCAGCGTTTAATTTTTCTTCTCGACGGACAAATGGCTTTGAACAGTGGTACAACTGAGTGCAGTTTGGAGGACTACCAGTGAATCGATAAGCTCAGTATTTAAATAGCGACGAGATTTGTGTTGGGGAAGTAAGTGAACTTTTGTCCCTGCAGACATCGACCACTCAACTTACAACCCCGCAGTGGCACACGGCCGTTGACAAAAAAACGTGTTTTTAAAATGTTGCTCCGGACCCGTTTTGATCCTGCAAAAATAAAAAATAAATTCTCCTTAAACCATGTGAAAATGTATAGAGCAATCCGTACGAATTTCGGAAAATATTGATTTTTGAAAAATGGCAAGCTTTTGAAAAAAAGATGTTTTTTTTTTCGCAAAAATGTATGACTTTTAATATTTGGCAAAACCCGTACGGATTCTATGTGGTATCTAATTAAGAAGCTGCAGTTAAAATTTGAACTCAATCGGATAAAAATTGAGAGAGTTATCGGATTTTTGAAAATTGATTGAATACAAATTTACGGAAAAATAATATTAGCTTTCAAATGTTTACTATAAAATCGGACATTTCATGTGTTACAACATAATACGTGAAAATGTCGCACGGAATTTTGAAAATATAGATTTTTGAAAAAATGGCAAGCTTTTGAAAAAAAACGATTTTTTTTCGCAGAAAAATGACATTTGTTTGTTAATAACTTTTATAATTTTTAATAATTGGCAAAACTCGTACGACATTGTCCGAGGAATCAAATTAGGAAGTTACAGTTAAAATTTGGACCCGATCGGAATGAGAGAGTTATCCTGCAAGCCAATTTGAAAAACATAGTTTTGAGATAATCGCGTTTAAAGTTTTAAGTTCTGATTTCTATGTTTTAAACTTGAAAATTTATATAAAAAAATGTTACTGTTAGTCAGCAGTGCCAGCACCATGCAAATTGCCCTCCGAGTGTATATTTGTTTCATCTTCCAATTTTTTTTTTTGCGATCTAGATGCACAGCGCGCCGTTTTTGCAGCATCTGTCAACGACGACTTGTCTTTCTATGTTGTTCTATCTATAATTGTAACAAGTCAAGCCTATCGGCAATAGCAGGGCCTCCATTATCTTCAGTATACCAAAAAACCATCCATTCAACCCAGTTTTAAGTTCTGTTTAATTTCATACGTGGGTGGAGTGAAAAGTTTCCGACCTGGTCCACTGATGGTGCCAGCAGGTCTAATTTTTGGCTTGTATTTTATGGTACTATGTCTCACGAGTTTGTATATACATTTTATAATTATATTATTATACATTAAGCCAATAAAAAAAACTGATTTTTTGAAAAAGTTACAGTGGCATAACCCCTTAAGAAATAGGTCAGTTTTGTCTCGGTTGTCCAAGGCGTTGCAGATGGAAACTCGACCCATTCTATTTTTTTCTTGCGTTATTCTTGAATCCACCTTTGTTACGTGGTAACCTCCCCCAAACCCATTATCCCACCGAGCGAAGATATTTGTTAATATGGTCTAACATTAAAGATATGTAAAGGCTAAGAAAAAAACACATAGCCCCCGATCCACACGTTGAATGTACGAACTTACATTCGTCAGGTTGTGGACCTTATGGAAACAACTGTGGCGCATTGCTTTTCGGAGTAATGATGAAACATTCGGAGTGAGAGAGAATAGAGATTAGTCTTTGTTCGGCAGAGTAAAAAGAAAGACCTGGTGCGTGCTGATCGTTTGCCGCAGGAGCCAAGGGGAAGGTGGTTAGAAGAAGGAACTATTATTATCGTTGTTCTTTGTTCGTTAAATTTGTTTTAATTTTTGTCCCACGAAGAGAGTACGTTCCGTCGACTGGAAGAAAAGTTAAGAAGGAAATATGTTTGTTTTGTTTGATTGCTTCGACCGTTTAAAGATTAGTGCAGTTTCGTTTCACGGTCCGGAATGCTACGTGTTTTGTTTTTCCGTTTGTCCGTTCGAGGACTGAATAATTAAGTTGTAACCTACAAACCAAAATCAAGAACAGAAAGTGAAAAAAATTGTAACTAAATTAAGACAACGAGGTGTTTTTATTGAATTCGAGGTCCCATCCTGTGGAGGTTTTTCCTGCTACCGAAGGTCGGTTACAATAGGAAATCAACGGCACTCAGACAGGCTAAGTTGGAGATAAACCCTGGTAAGATACAGCGATCAACCCTTTTTCGCCAGGTGGACCTGCATTGCCTGGCAAGCATAAGTGCCACCCAGTCCATAGTTAAAATAACTGCAACACCCAACGAGTCAGCCACCCAGGGTAAAGAGTATCAAACCCAAGAGAATTATGTGGTTCGATTCCGGGTGCAGAGAAGCCATTAAGGCTAAAGAGTTGAGCTTCCGGTTGTATAAATCAAACAATACTGGGGAAAACCTGAAAAGATTTAAGAGAGCTAGAAATGACCGCGATGTGTATATTCAACGCGCCAAGTTCTTGCATGACCAGAGAGTGAGACAAAAAATACTACACTCTCCCAGGGGTAGCAGAAACTTCTGGGCATTCGTGAAAAACATTCAAAACTTAGTCTCTTCATCCATTCCATCGCTTATAGTCAATGACCAATCAGTCACCACTGCAATAGAGAAGGCGAATCTAGTTGCTGCACATTTTGCCGCCAACGCAACGCTGCCTGATACCACATCAGTTCCACCTCAACTTGAGCATAAGCAGCACACCATGAGCCAGATTCGCTTACGAACGCGTATTGTTTCCCGCGCACTCAAAGAGCTAAACGCACACAAATCCACTGGCCCGGACGGCATACCCCCAATCCTCTTGAAGGGATGTTCCTCTTCACTCGCCAAACCACTGCGGAAACTCTATCATTTGTCTTATTCTACTGGTCGTTTCCCATATAGATGGAAGTCAGTGAACATTCAGCCAATTCCCAAAAAAGGTGACATATCATCCCTTTCTTCTTATCGACCCATAGCACTAACTTTTTTCTCTATTATCAACCTTCAACTTTCGAAATATCTGGAATCAAATAACCTCCTCAATGACCGCCGATATGGCTTTCGTAGCAACAGGTCCGCAGGAGATCTTGTGGCGTACCTTACCGAAAAGCGGAGCCATTTCATCCACTACCTCGGTGAAAGCAAGGTAGTCGCATTCGATATTTTAAAAGCCTTCGACAGAGCTTGGAATCCAGTACTTTTGTCAAAATTGCATTTATATGGAGTGGATTATTCCCTGATCCAATGGATAAGAGACTATCGTTTTGGCCGTTCAATCCAAGTGGTTCTTGATGGTGTCAAATCTGTCTCCCATCAAATTAATGAAGGTGTAGCGTCCTACGAACGCACAATTCCGCCCAGGTAAGGTTCCAAACCTTCAAGGAACTTACTTACCTTATCCATTACACGTGCCCACAGACACGTATCCCCAAAGCTCCTAATCGGACCTGTAACAAGGGCATAGGAAGCTGCAACAATGTTGAACCCGACATAAAAAAAAACAAGGAACTTAACGTTCAAAAGCTTTCAGGATCGAGTTCAACGCATCCATAGATGGTATGCTGCCCAATTCAAAAAGGCAGCGAAAGCATCGCTTTTAATTAATGCGTCAAATGCAGCAAGCATCGCATACAGATCTCCCATCTTAAACATCTGCACGATGTTTCCAAGGAACTACCATTTTCGGTAGATAGACCGAACAACGGATGCATACGCTGGCAGCTAAATGCAAGGAAGCATATCGCCTATCCGATGCCAAAATTGTAAACAACCGTAATTATCACAACAAGATAATTCGGAAGATTTACAAGACCAACGCCAACAAAGGAAATACTCCGGTCCCACGATTCCTTTGTAAGAATTTCACACCCATTAGAAGGATCTAATGGATTTCGGTTGTGTTTACAAAAGGCAAACAACCACGGGCTGTACGCCCGAACAATCATCTCCGTTCTGCGCGCCAGATGTTTTATGCAAATAGAGGCGGCACACAATCGACAAGCGTCGATCCGAACTTCGATCACCACCACGGATGGTGATGATGATATAAGGATGTATGCGTCGAGGGACTTTCTCCTTTTCAGGCACCTAAATTACCGATGGGCATTAATAACATGCCGCTAACAGATACTGTGGAAAATTCTGTTAGCGGATGAAATGAAAGATTTCTTCTGGCAGACGTAGATACGATCTGTATCAGGTTTTGGTTTTTGGATGGAGATGGTTAGTCAGATTTCAATCGTCAACGAGACGACATAGTCTTTTATCGAACAGCGAGGAGAACCTAAAAGATACGCAAGCCGAAAGGGCAAGCTTAGGAATCCGAAGGAGGAGGTGCGCGAGACGAGGTACGGTGTCGGGAGTAACCGCGACTTAAAAATGAAAATTAAAAGTGAAAGTTTAGTTTAACGTGTGTCGGTCGTCACAGTGGTTTGCGGTTTTGAATTGTGTACAATAAACGAGTCTTGAAACAAAAATGTGTTGTGTTTAATTGATGACGGCATCCGCTCCGGTCTTTTGGTTTTTGTGGACAGAGCTGGTAGAGCATGTCATTCGTACCGTGTTAAGTATTGGACAGTGTCGGCGGAACACTTCCTCCGGCGATAATACCCAACTTCGCCAAAGTTATATAATTTAAACCCGCCAAAAAGGTGTTCCCTAAGGTTCGGTACTCTCACCCACTCTCTTCCTAATCTTTATAAATGAGCTCTTGTCGATTACTCACAACCCCATTCACTCGTTTGCTGATGATAGCACGTTGAGTTTCTCATACTCCCATCCACACTCTTCGAACGTCACTACCAACCAACAACTTATGCTTAATACATTGAATTCAGACTCAATAAGATATATCAGTTATCTAACCGAGTAGAATTCAATGCCCAAAATACCCAGTGCTGCTTCTTGTCGTCAAAGGTGAGCCCCAAAGTAAATATACTGTCTATGAGCGGCACTTGCATCGAAGAAGCCAAGGAACTATCAATCCTCCGCACTCGAATTAATTCGACTCTTAACTGGAATAACCACGTATTTGAAGCTGCGAAAAGTGCAGCCAAATGTATGGAGTTCCGTAAGCGATGCAAAAGATACTTCACTCCATCCAACCTGGCCACTATTTACAATGCGTATATTCGTCCAAAAATGGAGTTCAGCTCCCATATTTGGTCAGGCGCATCCAAAACTGCACTACACGTGCTCGACAGGATGCAAAAACGGGCAGTGAAACTTATTGGGACCCGGACGTAAGTCGATCAATTCCGTCGTTAGAACACAGGCGCAACGTATCATGCCTATCTCTTTACTGTAGGTATTACCACGGTCGTTGCTCAACTGAACTTGCTGAATGTGTTCCGCCCCTTCAGACATTTTCCCGCGATACCCGTCAATCTGTCAATGCGCATCAGTTCACATTGAAAGTGGACTGAAGGCGCACAAATAAACATCGAGAGTCATTCTTTAGCCGAACCACACGAATGTGGAATGTTCTGCCTGATCGTGTGTTTGCTGGCGGTTGTGATGTCCAGACATTCAAGACCAATATACATCGACACCTCCTTTCCTTATCTACTTCCTCTCCATCCTCTCGCACTGTGCTCTGACATTCAAGGGTACTTCAAAATCCCCTTTTGTGCGCGCGCTAGAGTAAAAAAAAAAAAAAAAAATAAACCTCATTTGTTGATTCACGAACTAACGTCTTATTGTTTACAGTTGGTATTGTAATTTGTTTATGACTGTTGTCATTTTTTCTTTTCTTATAAACTGTGGAGGTTTCCCTTTCCAGCTCTTCTTCATCTGTATGGTATTCTGTGGGTAAAGGGATAGTGACACATACGATTGCATTTGGTTTTCCATTGTGTTGATTTTGTGAAGCATTTCATTTATTATCGCTTGTTGTTGTTGGCACATAGCTGCTTGTTGTTGGTATCCTGCTGCTAGCTGTTCATGCGTCATAATGTTGCCGTTATTCGTATTACTTAGCTGACATGTTGTTGGTTGAATGTAGTGTTGATTATTATTATTATTATGTATTATTTTTTTTGTTTTTTACACATTTTTTGTTGTTTACACTATTCACTTAGCACTATTGATAGAGAACACGCGTACGCGTTTATTTACTTTCAGTTTTGTTTTTTTGTGTGTATACAATATGTGGCGAAGAGCGCGATATAAAACGTCTTTACTGTTCGAACGTCAAGTGAACACTGGCTTTTGTCAATGACATTTTTCTTTCCTTTTGACATTTGTTAGCTGTCAGTCTTACTTTGCTTTAAAAGCAAATTGGGTGTTGTTTTTTTTTTTTGAAGAGGTATTAGTTTGTCGTCGGTTTTAATATGGAATGCAAAAACGATCATTTTCGTCATATTTTACTTTTTTATTTCCGTAAAGGAAAGAAGGCAGCGCAAGCTGATATAAAGTTACGTATGGTGAAGAAACCTTAAAAGAAAGACAGTGGAAGAATCGGTTTGAAAACTTTCGTTCCGGAGATTTTCAGTGAAAGATGAACAACGATTATGTCGACCAGGTGAGCTTGATGATGATCAAATTAAAGCCATAATCGAGTCGGACTCGTCTTGTAAGTATACGAGATATATCAAAAAAGTTAAATGTGTCAGATACAGCGATTGAGTAACGCTTGATACTTGTGCATCAACGCTTGTGATTTGCATCTTAGAGCAATGAATCTGACTTTTTTATTATTATATGCTTGGCGAGAAGTGTTTTTTGTCGGTAAACAGCCGGCATGCCTCTGGATTGGTCCAGAGGTATCTTTTGAAGATTTCCACCTTCCTACCGAAACCTTCCCCGTTTGTGTGCGCGTTAGTGTAAATATATATATATATATATATATATATATATATATATATATATATATATATATATATATATATATATATATATATATATATATATATATATATATATATATATATATATATATATATATATATATATATTGAGTGAACATTTTGCAGTCCCAAAACATACACAGACATGAGAAAGCTGCGTGCAAAATGGGTACCGCAGCGTCAATCGAACAAAAACAACGTGGTGAGGATGTTTCAATCGAGTGTTTCGCCGCAACAAAGCCGAGTTTTTGGGTCGATTCATACCTGTGGATGAAACATGGATTATCGCTACACACCGGAGACGAAGGAACAGTCAAAATAATAGACTGAAGGGGGAAAATTGGCTCCAAAGGAGGCGAAGACGGTTCCATCTGCAGGCAAGGTTATGCATTCCGTTTTTTTGGGATGTGTGTGGTATGATTTTCATTGATTATCTTGAAAAAAGGAAAAGCCATCAATGGCGAGTATTATGCGAACTTATTGCCGCGTTTGAGTAATGAAATGATTGCACCGTTTGAGTGATGAAAAAGGGCCGCATTTGGTGAAAAAGAAAGCAACAATGCGCCTATTCATACATGCGTTATTGTAGTGGCCAAAATCTATGATTTGAGATACGAATTACTTGCTCATGCATCCTAGTAGATTTAGCACCCTCGGACTATTTTCTTCTTCAAAACTTGAAGAAATGGCTCGGTGGTAAAATAGTTGCCATCGTTGAAGAGGTGATGTCTGCAGTAGATGGCTATTTTGAAGAGCTCGACGCTTCTTACTATAAACAAGATATCGAAGCTACTGAACATTGCTGGGAAAAGTGTATCGAGCTAAAAGGAGACTATGTTGAGAAATAAAGTCTTTGCCAAATAGTTTGCGTTTTCTTTGTCAGGCCGATTAATTCTCGGACTGCCCTCGTACCCGTCGATAGTGTGTTATGAAAGGATTCCAGAGAGGATCCGGGATCTAAGTTTACCCAACTCAACTAAACGTCATCACCACACTTTAAAATGTTATGTAGTTGCTTAGATCATCCAATGGTTCTTTGAATTATTATTTGTTGAATGTCACTGGCGCAAGACTAATGACTTTGCCCGGAAGAACCAAATCATTATGGAAAATTTAACAAGCCTCAGGACTTGCTAAATAAGGCCAAGACCGGTTCCAGGTTGTAGTGCCGATGATGATGATGATGATGATGATGATGATGAATGTCATTTTTGGAATATAACTATTACTATACTATAACTATTTATTGGCCTGTAGGAACCCGGAAGTTAATGACCCCACCGACTCGACTCCGTCATCGTTCCCTATCCTGTGCACTCTCCTTCCACGCTTGACCAGCCGATACGATCTCCTCAAAGTCAAACCTAACATTGTCCTCCCATCACCGTCGCGGCCGTCCTGTCGGTCTCTTTCGCGTTGGTCTACCGTCAAGAATTCTACGCACGGTCCTATCGTTGCCCGTTCGCACCACATATCCGGCCCATCTTAATCTTCGCGACCTGATTACTCTCACTATTTTAGGTTTGCGGTATAGCTCTTCCAATTCGTATTATTGGAGTATAAACAATTAAACAATATTTCATCCTTTCTTGGAGATTAATTTAATTATATGACATTTGTATTCGTGTATTCTATAAATTCGAGGAGTTAATTAGGAAAGTTAACTAGTCAGAATTGTGTGAGTCAAGTCGAGATAATAGATCTAATACCAATCTTCAAGATGACGGTGTAGATAGTTTTGTTGCCATCTGAGAGCTTTTAGATGAAGTGAGATGGGAAGGTCATCGCCATAACAAGAAGTTTTATTCTTCCGTTTATGTGTTTTTGAGACATCTGCGGTGAAAATATTGAAGAGGATAGGCTTAGAATGACATTAACTTTTGTAGTCCCAAAACATACACGAACAAGTGACCGCAATACAATACCACACAGGTATTCCTACAAAGACCTGGAAGATTAGTAAATTTCATTCAGAAAATTTAAGAATAGATACCTTAATTTTTAGAGTCACATTGTTGACCAAATCCGCTTAGCTTTCTTGAGCATCCACTAGATGATAACAAAAATTGTGCCTGTTCCTCCCAAATTGGTTTGGAAATTCATTATATGAAAGCATAAACTTGTTTCGTGATAAACACCAATCCAATCAGTTCTGTACCATAATATATTACCTCAACTGCCTACCTACATTTTTGGGAATAGGTAAAAACTCCACACTCGGCAACTCAGTACCAATGCGATTACGATCGGTCTCCACTCCATAGAGAGGAACAGATAGAGCCTCACATGCGATTCTCATTACACACTATAAAACTTTGGTGTTAGTTTACGTATGCAAGTAGTAAATTCGCGAGGAAATGAAGGAATAAATAAGGCAGGTAAATAGTATTAACCACGATTCCCTTTCTCTCGCGTGATATAAGTTAGTCCGTTGTGTGTACTCTCGACGCTTCTATGCTCTGCAGTGGCTTGTGGAAGATGGCAAAATTAAGCACGAGAGAGGAATTGTAAAAAAATGTTTTGTGGTTTTCTTTTCTTTATTTTCTTATCTGATTATTGTAGTTATATCAAACATTATATACAACTTAGATTGTTTCTTTAATATAATTTTTACAATCTTCTAGCTTATTACTAATGTAGTTACCGCTAAAGGGTGCTTCGGCTTATTTCAAATTAATATACATAAAGAAGATATTCGATTTCCACACATTCAAATATATAATATTCTTCTTAATTACATTTTTTTACTTGTCTATAATTATTAGTAATTTATTATCAAACCGTAGGATTAGGCGTGTTTGTCGATGGTCGATGACCGGTTGTAAATTTACAAAAGGTAGTTAGTACGTGAACACAGCTTGGGTTTCTTAAGAAGCTTTGTGACATCATCTCTCCTTGTAGGCTTACTTACTCTTTGGGATATCAAAGATGATTTAATGTTCAATATTAAGGTTTGAACTAATAGTATCTTGTCATACTTCCACAATTAAAAATAAAGTAAAGAGATTTGATAGCTTAGATTTTAAACCAGAATCTAGGTTGTTGTTGAGGCGCGTTTTGGAAGCCAACCATTTAAAATTTGTTAAAAATATGCCAAAGAGCCGTATGTAATAATTACTTATATACCTTAGTATAATAGTAAGAAACAGATCCGCAGAATATACTTAATCTAAGTTATTGCCATTAAGTTTTAGAAGTTTTTCTCGTATGTTCCATATATTCTGTGAGCATTAAAATCCCCGGGGCATTTCGTTGATTGAAGTTTTAATTTAATTTCAGATTTCAAACCTTTACACTAATTTAATACCACTACTATTTCTAAAACTGTAGGCAAATAACATAATGAAAAAAGATAACACTTTAAGGAAGTAGAAGGCCAAAAGAAAAAACACATTTTTTTAAGAATATCCTCCTCAGCTCCCTTTTCAGACATTACCATGAAACTTCTTCTAAAACATTTCTACATTTTTCGAGAGTAGACATTTTTTTATTTTGGTTCTCTGGGTAATTTGCATATGGTGTCTAAATCGATTGCTCGAAAAATTCCATATCCAATTGCGGCCAGTTTATTTCAGGATTGGAAAACCTGAAATGCAAAAACAAATTAAACAGTACCTTGAAGAGAAAGATTTCTTACGCAGAAAACCATCATGATCACCATCATCATCATCGGCACTACAACCGGGATCCGGTCTTGGTCTTATTTAACAAATCTCTCCACCGGTCCCGATCTTGAGCCGATGTCATCCAGTTTCGCACTTTCAGGCTCTGGGCGTCCTGGTCTACGCTATCCCTTCATCGCAGACTAGGTCTGCCGCACTGTCTCCTTCCACACATCTTGCCACAAAGGACTTTCCGTGCAGGATTCTCTTCGCTCATTCGAGCTAGGTGTCCCGCCCACCGGAGTCTACCGAGCTTGATTTTTCTTACAACATTAGCTTCAAGGTAGATTACGTACAACTCCGGAATTCTCCTCCCTCACATACGGGGCCAACAATTCTCCTTAAGACCTTCCTCTCATACGCGGCTAAGAGTTCATCATCATCGGCACTACAACCGGCAACTGGTCTTGGCCTTATTTAGCAAGTCCTGAGGCTTGTTAAATTTTCCATAATGACTTGTTTTTTCCGGGCAAGGTCATTAGTCTTGCGCCAGAGGCTCCCCGACGGAGAATCGAACCCCGGTCTCCCGCGTGACAGGCGGGTATACTAACCACTATACTATCGAGGAGCCCACCTAAGAGTTCAGAGTGCCTTTTATTGAGCACCCAGGTCTCGGATCCATACATGAGTACTGGTAAGACCATGGCCTTGCACAGTAGTACCTTGGATGTTCTGGATAAATTTGGGGATTTAAAGAGCCTTGATAGACCATAGTAGGCTTTGTTGAATTTGATCAGCCGTTCGCGTATTTCTTCTTCCATATTGTTATCGGCTGATACTATTGACCCAAGACAGTTAAAGGATTGCACAACTTCAAATTCGTGCTCCACTACCCTGGTAGTTTGACCAACGTTAGGTCTTCACTTCCCAGAAGTTGCCATCATGTACTTAGTTTTCTCCCCATTAATGTGCAGTCCCAGTTTTTGTGCCGCCTGCTCGATCTGGGTGAAGGATTCCTGTACCGCCGATTCGGTTCTACCGATGATGTCGATGTCATCTGCGTAGGCAAGTATCTGGCTGGACTTGGTGACAATAGTCCCTCTTGTTGTAACGCCAGAATCACGGATTGCTTTTTCCAACGCCAGGTTGAAGAGGAGGCAGGCCAGACCGTCCCCTTGTCGGAGTCCATTATAGATGTTTATTGGTTTGGACAGCAATCCCGCTACTTTTACTTGACTAGTTACGTTGGTCATGGTCCACCTACAAAGTCGGATCAATTTGTTTGGAATGCCGAACTCTCTCATGGGATTATATAGTTCTACCCTGGCTATGCTGTCGTAGGCGGCCTTGAAGTCTATAAACAGATGATATAGTGGAATCTTGAATTCCAGACATTTTTCCATCGCCTGCCTAAGGGTGAATATCTGATCAATTGCTGATTTGCCTGGGATGAGGCCACACTGATATTGACCAATGATGGCTTTAGCGTATGGGGATATCCGGTCTTGTAGGATAGTGGAGAATATCTTATAGGCGGTACTCAACAATGTTATACCCCTATAGTTGCTGCACAGTGTGATATCTCCTTTCTTATGTATGGGGCAAATTATACCACGACGCCAATCTTCCGGCATCTCCTCTTGCTCCCATACGTGCACCACGATCTCGTGAATTGCATGATGTAACGCTGTCCCTCCTTGTTTGATCAGCTCAGCTGGTATGCCATCAGCTCCAGGGGCTTTATTTGATTTTAGCTGCCTAATGGCTTTTAATGTTTCCTCAGTGCTTGGTGGCGGCAGCATTTGGTCTTGGTCTTGCATTGGTGGAGCCTCCAATTCTTCTGTGAGCTGACCATTTAGCAATTCATTGAAGTACACTTCCCATCGTTCCAGAATCCATTCAGGATCGTTCATCAGATTACCCTCTTTATCCTTGCAGTAAGTGCAGCGTGGTGTGTACCGCGTCATACTGCGGATTATTTGGTAGAACTTCTGCGCCTGGTGCGGACCTCGCTCTCTACTTTTCTCTATTTCACAGACAAGGTTTTTTTCCCAGGCACTTTTCTTTTGTCTGTGAAGTCTTTTTTTCAGATCTTCTGAGCTCTTTGTATTTCTCCTCGCGTACCCGCGTCCTATGAGACTGCTACATTGCCCGGTATGCAGCATTCTTACGTTCTGTCGCTAGTTTGCACTCATCATCAAATCAGTCGTTCCGATCTCTACGACTACTGCCTAAGATGGAGTTGGCAGTACTAATGACAGTATTCTTAAGGCGTGTCAATTTCTCTTCTACGCCCGGCATTCTGGCCCCAGGACTTACTCTCCCTCCGTCGAGCTCTTCGAGGGCGAGTCTTAACGCATGACCAAAGGTGTTGCTGGTATTCTCATTGCGTAAGGCAGCCGTGTTGATTCGAACCTAATCCGCGGATGCAATACGTCTCCGTAAAGAGATCCGCACTCGGAAAACTGTACCAACAAGATAGTGATCCGAGTTGACGTTGGCACCTCGGTACGTTCGTGCCATCATCAGATTCGAGGAGTGGCGGCGATCTATCAGCACGTGGTCAATTTGGTTGCGAGTGGCTCCATCAGGTGATACCCAGGTGGCTTTGTGGATATCTTTACGCGGAAACCTGGTACTCGCATGGACCAAGTTTTTCGATGCTGCCAATTCGATGACTCGTAGTCCATTGTCATTAGTGTTCTCATGCAAATTATGGAAACCTGCGTAGTGGGTGAAAACCGGTTCCCGACCTATTTTTGCATTCAAATCCCCGGGAACGATTTTCACATCGTATCTTGGGCAGGCATTGAGGGCCCGTTCAACGTTCTCGTAGTATTCTTCTTTTTCGTCGTGAGGGGACTCCTCTGTAGGTCCATGAACGTTTATGGGGCTTATGTTCTTAAACTTGCCTCGCACGCGAAGAGTGCATAGCCTTTCATTTATTGCATTAAAGCCGATGATGGCAGGCTTCAGTTCTTTGCTGACTAGAAAACCTACCCCGAGCACATGGTGTTTTGCATAACACCTGTAATCAATGTCATACTCTTTTCTTTGAAAAACACCACTCCCCGTCCATCTTATTTCTTGTAATGTTGTTATGTCAGCCTTATATTCGGACAGGGCATCGGCTAGCTGCTGTGCAGCTCGAGCTCTGTATAGTGAGCGTATGTTCCATGAAAAAATCCTTAAATCATTTAGCCATTTTCGTTTCCGTGGTCGTCGTCGTGTATCCGGTCCATATCCGAGGCTTGTTAAATTTGCCATAATAATTCATTTTTACGGGCCTGGTTATTAGCCTTGCGCCAACCTTTCTCAGGATGTCGCTGCATGCATTGGTTCACTACTTGGCGGGTGGCAAAGTAGCTATCCTGGGGTGTCACGTAGAGACTGCATGTCAACTTGTATTGAACAGGGACAAAGATCCTCCTGGCCTTCGCCAGGTTGAAAACAATCAGAGACTTTGCCCTGTATGTTCGCTCCCATCACCCCGGAAATTTATTTTACTTTAGTTTATATATGTTCTTATTTTCGCGAAGAAATAACTTAGTTGAATATTTTTTGTTTCAGATGCTTTGGGTTTAACACCTATATCCATGCTGTGTTCATTGGTACCCAGCCTGCGCAACGGTAGCAAATTGTTTCCCATTCATTTGATCCAATCTTACATTCCACTTTATATTAGATTGCTGACATTTGCTTCAAGTGAATTTAATTTAATTTTTGAACGCACCCTTTCAATAATCATCGAACTGTCACTGTCAATTTATTCAGTAAACTCAAAATTTTCATCACGGTTAAGTACACGAACGAACAACGTCTGCAAATTATAAAAATTTACTACCGAAAAAAAGTTGTCAAGTCCCTATTGGAAAACCCTATATTAAAATGTAATGAAACTATATTTAAAAATAATAGGCACGCTATGGATATGGATGTGAATATTTACTTGGTAGGTTGATATGACTGTTGTTACCAACTGACAGAAATTTCGGGACATTTGTCTTGTTAGATTAAAGAGTTTTGTGTTTGGGGAAAATTGTTGTTAGTGATTTCTTAAAAATGGGTAAATCTTTGGAACAAAGGGGTTTGCACATATTTTGCCTAAGAAATTTCTTCTGCATCAATTGCATTTCGGTGTTCAATGTTTATCAAGTTTAAGTGGCTTACGCCATTTGGTGAGGATCGTCTGTCAATGTTGTTGTACTTCTGGTTTCGGGGAGTGTGTGTCTTAATCCTTAAAAGGACTAAGAGATCTCTTCTAAAAGTTCCCGAAAACCTGTCGCACAACAGGGTTCGTTTGCCGTGCTTCCTTTGAGTCCAAAGGGAAGAGCAACGTCCTTAGTTATGGGTCGAATGTCCTCTTCTTTGGGTCTTCCAGGCCAGGTGAAATGAAAAACCGGGTTTTTTAGTTTTCAGATTTTATTTCTCCCACTGGGGTATCTCCTCCAGGGACAAGATACGAATTTAAACTGCGGCCCGGAGATCACGAAACCATTCCTTTATAAAGGAAAAGGAATCGAAAATTGTATCTCAAAGATACACATTTTCGTGCAACAATCTCGATCTTTTGGATATTTCGAGCGAGATGTTGTGTTTACACAAGATAAGAAATCAATTTCTTGAATTCTTACGAAACCATTACGCAGATGTGTGAATGTATCTGCTTTTGAGTTTTTGTTTGTTCAACTCAATGGAATTTTTAGGATAGAGATAACAATCTCTGAATTTTGGATTTGGGTGATGCTGTGGAGCAAATATAGAACAATAAACGAATATTGGATTCGTTTATTGTGAATTTTAATTTTAATTTTGATTTTGGATTTAATTATGCCGTGGGGGCAAATGTTATGCGATAAACGAATGTTTGATTCGTTTATTGCGAATTTTGGATAATGTTTGGGTTTTTTCAGGTTTTGGGTTTTAGGGTAATATTGCTGGGATTTTGGATTAGGAATGGGAGAAAAAGATGGTAGGGCTTTTTTGGAGCACTACATCCTCCCCTCCTTGAAAAAAGAAAATTGATCTTTATGAGATTAATTTTCTGGAAAATGGTGTGATTGGGAATAAGGATGATAGTATCGTGATTCCGTTACATATGCCTGATATTTTCTAACATAGTAGCTTTATGTATACAATATTTATTATAAGTGTGTAATTTTTGTTCTTTGTTTTTTTTCTTAATATTTATGTATTCGTATTTATGGTCGTGTATCCAAGTTTCCACAATGGTTATATAATAAAATATTTTCTTTTTTTTTTCTGAGTGTAAGGTTAATTGTAAAATGTTTTATAATTACATAAGTATTTGAATTCATTAAATTTAATTTTTGGTTTTTTTTTTGTTTTTATTTTTATAAAGTACTATTTGTAAAAAGATACATAGATAAGTAAGGTTTTTATGGTTTATTCTTACATAGAATTTTCATTGTTTATATACTCGTATAAATTTATTTACATATATTATTTTTGTTCTCTTTTTTTTTTCATTGTCCTTATTAGTCGGGCGTTTATTTATTTATATAATTTTTTTCATGTATTTGGACGTACAATTTAATTCTATAACTTTTCCTTTTTGTTTTTTGTTATATAAAAATTTTCTTACTTTCTTAGTATTTTCTTAGTTGAAAACTGTTTTGTATTTATATAAATATTAGAAGTTCTTATTTTAACACTGTTTTGTAAGTTTTGTTTTGTATTTTCGTTTTTTTCATATACATATATAATGTGTTTATTCTTATAATTTAAGATTATTTATTATTATTACAAAATTTTGTTGTTGTTGTTTATTTATTTAAGTTAGTGGTGGTTATTTAAAACATGATATAAACTTATTTTATTAAGTGCGTTAATATTTGTTTTTATCTATATATTTATTTTTGTTTTGTTTGTTTTTTTTTTTTTGGTATTAAAAGTGTTGTATACTATTTACAAAATTATTTTATTCGTATACAATTATTTGAAGTGAACATTTTTGAAGCAAATTTTAAATACATGTCGTAGTGTTATTTTTTTTTTTTTGACTTTATTTTTTTTTGTAAGTTTATCTATACATATATGCATTTATTTATTTCTCTCTTTTTTTTTTTTTTAAGGTTATCTATACATATATACATTTTTTTCAACTTTTATTTTTCTTTGGAGTTTCCTATTCGTGATTGCCTAATCCACAAATAGTTTTATATTATTGTTGTGGACTATTCGAGTTCCTTTTCCTATTTTGAGGATTGAATTTTCTTCGGATAGGATCTTTACAATTTCATAGGGGCCTTTCCACAGGGAGGTTAGTTTGTTAGGTCTTGAATGATTCTTTAATAGAACCTTGTCGCCAACATTAAATTTCTTACGGCCTACTTTTTGGTCGTAGTATGCCTTAGATTTTTGTTTTTTCTCTATCAGTATTCCCTTAGCTGTACGATAACCATGTTGTAATCGCATTTTTAATTCGTTTGCGTAATGGTCGTAGTTATAAGTGCTTTCGGGGTTTTGTCTGAGAGAACTGGGTATTTCGGCTGGGAAACCATATAGTAATTCATGCGGCGTGTAGCCTGTATTACTGTGGGGTGTAGTATTGTACACAAACATTGCGTAAGGTATCCAGGTGTCCCAAGTGAGAGGATCCTGGTTTACATAGTGGCGGAGGTATTCCACCAGAGTTCTATGGCTCCGTTCTAGTGCTCCATTCGTTTGTGGATGGTAGGGTGCTGTGTTTAGTTTTCTCATTTTAAGTAAGGAACAAATGTCCTTAAAAAGTGCGCTGAGAAAATTTGCACCTCGGTCAGTTAATAGAGAAGATGGTATGCCGTGCTGGCAGACGATATTTTCAACGAAAATTCTGGCCACGTCCTTGGTTTCGGCGCTGGCCAGTGCGTAAGCTCCTGAGAATTTAGTCAAGTCGTCTTGAAACGTTAGTAGGTATTTATTTCCATTATAGCTGACTGGTAATGGTCCTACTATATCTAAAGCAATTCTTTCGAAAGGTTTTGAGCTTGTTGTGGTTATCTTCATAGGAATTCTAGGATTCCTTCCACTTTTGTTTATCTGGCAGGAAGCACATTTTCGAATATACGCCGCGACGTCAGCGGTCATTGTGCGCCAGTAATATTTTTGCTTCAATCTATTGATTGTTCGGGTGGCTCCTTGGTGTCCTCCGAAAGGTGAGTTGTGGTATTCCGCGAGTAACTTTTGTATTTCGTTAGGATCTGTTAGAAGCTTCTTTTTATTGGAGAAAACGTACATTGTCACGTTGAGGTGAGCAAAAGTTTCTTTTAGCAAGTTATTAAGTGTTACTTTTGATTCGTTTTCTATGAAGGGGACTAAAATTCCAATGGAATTGAAATTCCGGTCTTCGCAAATCTTCTTCAGATCAATAAGGGAACTCTTAGCGGTTTCCTGGTCGCTTAGGTTTCTGAAAGGCAATGGCAATGTGATGGCGCATAACCCATCTTGCTCATGAAACGTAATTTTACCTACGTCTAGCTTGGTGAAGTTTGGGATTCTTCCTGCCAGGTTTTCTTCCTCAGCAGAGTCTATCAATGGGAGGATTATAATACGTAGTCCAAGTTTTTTCTTGGTATAGATGGACCCTGTTTGTTCTTGCCATACAAGATTGGTAGTATCTTTGTATGATTGTGCAGCCACATCTTCTTCGAGTTTGGCTTTACTTCGTGTGGTGACGAGGATATTATTTTTGATGGAATCGACTGGGGTAGTCATTGTTATACGGCTGAGAGCATCAGCATTTGCATTTTGCTTTCCTTTTTTATGGACGATTGTGTACTCATACTCTTCGAGTAGAATTCTCCATCGCATAAGTCTGGATGTAGGATCTTTTCGTCCTATAAGCCACTGTAGAGAGCTATGGTCAGTGACTATAGTAAATTTTCGTCCGTAAACGTATGGTCGGAACTGGGCTAGTGCAAAAACGATTGCCAATAATTCCTTTTCGGATGTTGTATATCGAGTTTCTGCGTCGTTTAAAGTTCGGCTAGTGAAAGCAATAGGTTTATCTTGTCCTATTGTACCTTGAGATAGCACTGCTCCTAACGCAACATTGCTAGCATCCGTAGTTATTATAAACTCCCGGTTAAAGTCTGGATAAGCCAGTATTGGTGGGGTAATAACCTTTCTTTTTAGAGTTGTGAATGCCTCGTCACAAAAGGCATCCCAATAAAATGGAACATTCTTCCTGAGCAATCTGCTTAAAGGTTTTGCCAGTTCGGCGAAATTTGGGATAAATTTTCTGTAGTAGCCTACAAAACCGAGAAAAGATTTTACGTCTTTTTGTTTCTTGGGCGTTGGAAACGTTTTTACCGCTTTAGTTTTTTCTGGATCTGGTTTTATACCTTCCTTTGAAATAACATGCCCCAAGTAGGTGAGCTCTTTCCTTATGAAGTGACACTTTTCTGGTTGTATTTTCAGATTGTGCCTTTGTAATCGCTCGAAAACTCTGGTAAGTCGGGAATTGTGATCGTTCAGATCGTATCCGTAAATTACAATATCATCTACATAGACGAAACATTCTATTCCTTGGAGACCCATGAGTACATTATTCATAAGCCTTTGGAATGTGGCGGGTGCGTTTTTAAGTCCGAAGGGCATTCGATTATATTCGTAATGTCCGAAGGGTGTGCTAAACGCTGTTTTTGCCTTGTCTCTATTGTCCATGCATATTTGGTGGAAACCATTTGCTAGATCTAAAGTGCTAAAATATTTAGCTTTTCCTAGCTGGTCCAAAATATCTGTAATATTGGGCAATGGATATGCATCTCCGACTGTTATTTTATTTAAGGCTCTAAAGTCGACAACCACTCTCCACCGTTTTGTCCCATCAGGTCCTGCCTTCTTGGGTACTAGTAAGAGAGGGGAATTCCAAGGACTGAAACTTGGTTGTACCACGCCATCCTGAAGCATTTCGTTCACTTGTTTGTGGATTTCTTGCTTCGAGCTATCTGGGAGGCGATATGGCCTTATGTAAAGTGGGGGCTTTCCTTCTTCCGTGATGATCTGATGTTCTATGGCGTCAGTGTGTGTGAGATGGTCGCCCTCTAAGTAAAAGAGATCGTTAAATCTGCGGCAGATGTCTAGGATAGATTTCCTTTCCTCCTGGTTACAATGACGCAACTCTAGGAGTGATTCTAGCCGTCCAAGCCTATTTTTTAGAAAGTTCTTAGTTTCATCCGCCTGTAACACATTGTAGTCATCCAGATCTTCCCATTCGACTTCTATGTCGTTGGTGCTTACTTCTTGATCGGTGTCTAATGTGTTCATTAATAATACCTTTATTTTGTTGTCCTGTGGTGTTGTCAAACTATTACCCAGATATATCCCTGGCATGATCTCGGATTTTTTAATAATCAGTTCTTGACTGGATTTTTCTTTAAAGGGAATCTCCATTATTTGTTGAGATCGTGAATGCAATTTTATGTAGTCGACCGTGGTGTTTCGTTTTAAATTTACTGACGGTATTAGAGTTTCAGGTTCATGTTTTCCTGAACTCAGTTTTTCGGCAGTTTCCTTACCTTTTCTGTTACCACAAACTTTACTTAAATGGGGAGAGGAAGATTCAAGGGTGGTTGGTTTCGTTGTGTTTGTCACAGCATCAGATCCGGCCCGTAGACAAACGGATTCGGATGTTGACTCACGAACGGTGTTATCCAATTTTTCAAGAATGCCTGTATTATCCGTGGAAGATACCTCGTAAGGCGTGGCCTTCTGAATATTTTCCTTGACCTCATTTTTGTTCCCTAAAGGCTGCTCGAGTTCTACCATAGTTCTCTTCTTTACAGCGAATTTAAGGAATCCCTTTTCAAAGTTAATGTGGCACTGGTGCTTCGTAAGGAAATCGCTTCCCAGTATGCCATCGTGTTGGAAGTCTACGTTGCTTCCCACTACAAATAGATTATGCTTAAAGGGTATGGAGTGCCTATCAGTTCTGAATTCGAACTCCCCCAATACCTTTCCGCATGTGCTGACCGTTTTTCCAGCAATGGTGGATATAGTCACTGGGTCTGAATTTTTTACAGATTGTTCAATATAAAGACTATCTAATTTGATCAGGCTGATGTCGGCGCCTGTATCGATAAGGAAAGTCGAGTATTGTTTATCCGATGGATTAAATTTTACACGTATTACTGGCTCCTTAAATTCAGGGCAGAAAAATACGCGCATTTGAAAATTTACATCGGGATGGGGTGTATATCGGCGATTGTCTGAACTCGAGAAGGATTGCCGTTGCTCGCTGCCCGAGTGAGTTCGTTTCCCTGTTGTTGATTGGATACCCTGTTAATATTTTGATTTTGTCGTGTATTTCGATTTTCAATCTGGGGCGAGTTTCTCATTGTCCTGTTTTGAGATTGATTGGGCTGAGTTCTGAAAGGATTTCTACTCGTTGAAGGTTGGTCCTGGTTTCGCATATGAGCTAACCTGGTTCTGCACTCTGCCTGAGTGTGATTATACTTTCGACAGTATGTGCATTGGAGACGTTCAGCCTCAGTCTTAATGCGTTGGGGGACGAAATTAGGAAAATTAGTGTTGCGATAGCAAGTCGCAGAAGTATGTCCCCTCTTGTTGCATGTTTGGCAAACAATTTGTTGGTTATTTCTCCTAAAATTGTTATTGGAAGTAAGCATTGAGTTATCGTTACCTAATCTTCGAGATTGTTCTAAAGCGTAGCTGATGGCTGCTTTTAAATTTGGGGCGTTGTGAGACTTCACCAAGATTCTGAGGCTGGAATTTCGTATCCCATCCTCAAACGTATTCAACGCGAGTCTCTGATTCTCAGCCAGAAGATAACTTCTGACTGCAGGCTCAGGTGAACTAGCATATGTGGCGCTGTCCAATTCATGCAGGTGATGTGTGAGTCTATTTGAAAATTCTTTCACACCCTCCTTGCTATCTTGTTTTGTTGCCACTAAGTTATTTTGGGCAGCAGACCTAGAGATGAGAGCTTTAAATTCTCCCTCTAATTCTGAAACAAGATCTTCCCAGGTAGAAATGATTTTATGCCTGATACAATCACGCGCCGGTCCCTGCAATCTGGTTTTGACCATCCTTAGAATAAAAGATTTCTGGTTATCATCTTGTGCTTGTGAGAACAAAATGTCTCCACAAGAGACGAAACCCTCTAATTCGTCAGGATGACCGTTAAATACCGGCACGAGTCCCAGTATGTCGCTTAATCCGAATCCGTAGTTCATTCTAGAACTTTGTTCGCGTATTTCCGTTCGTAACGTTTCCGAAGTTTCGTCCTCGCGATTTTGTATGAGCTCGGGCGGCTCAGGTCTCTGCGAACGCGTACCCGGTTTATTTTTTTCGCTAACGACGTATTTATGAAACAGACCTTCCCAAATGATGGTAAAAAGGGGTAGAGAACAAAGAGACTCAATTTTCATTTTGTCGTGGTACGATGGCCAAGAGAAAAGATAAGAACAACAAGATTAATGTACCTTCAAACTTAGTTAGTTTGACCCTATTGGGTAAAGTGTATTTTTCCCTAAGATGAGAGAAACAATTTTCCTTTCGTTCGAGGGGAGCAAGGCCTAAAGTGTCACGGGCAAAGAAGAGAAACAGATCCAAGAATGAATTTTCCGATGAGACGCAAATGATACCAAAAGAGAAATCCAAAGGAAAAAATTCAACCTAAGAATGTCCTAAACAGCGCTTAAAGACAAGGACTAATAATTTTAATTTGTCCGCTATTGTTATCACATAAAGAGTGTAAAAATCTTCCCCAAAAAGCAGAAATAATTTAAGGAAAATATATGTATATATATGTGCTAAATTCAAATAGGTATATAAAAAAATAAAAATCAAATTTTGTAGTTTATTTTTGGGGTTTTTATTTGTCCCCTACTTGATAAATAAGTTGTTGCAATTTTGGATAATAAATGTGTATATGTATAGAAAGAATTTTTGATAAATGATTATATATATATTAAAAGAAAAAATGTATTTAAATTTTGCCTCTATTATACAAGTAAACAGAAATTTTCTTTTTATTATATATTTCCCTTTGTATAAAAAATTTGAGTCAAAGAAACATGTATGTTGAGGAAAAATCGTTTGTTTATTATTTTGACCCGGGCATCCCCTTTTGATTACTAAAATGAATTTACTTTATTTTAGGGAGTTGATCACTATTACAAGACCGACATTAAAAATTTCACCTTAATCGGCTTCACAAAAGTTACGTTAATTTCACAAAAGTTACATTCATTTTACTATGAAGAGCTCTCTTAGTCTCCTTGAATTTTTCACTGTATATTAATAAAATGAAATTTTTTACCTTAAATAAACTGGATACTTTTGTCCATGTACTGCTGACGTAGCTGGCAATGTCCACTTCACAAAGATATACCAGCTTTTTCCTGTCGGTGTCGCCGCTGCTGTCGTCGCTGCTGGATGTGGTCGTCTCCGCTTGTCACTTTTATTATTTGGTTTGTTTTTCACTCTGCTGGTGTCTAAGCCCCAGGCGACGCTTTTAGAAATTCTAAAATTTTAAGTCACTTTGCCGGTGTTTAGCCCCGGGCACGCTGTTTTTATCAAAATTTGTTTATTATTATTTTCACTGAACCGCTTTTTGTTATTTTGTTGCCGATGGTTCTCTGTAACCTTATGTGCTCTATACTTTTACTGGTAGGGGATATTGGGAATCAGTCCGATTCACTGCTGCCACCAGAATTTTGTTTGTTCTGATCCTCCTTCTGTGGTGAGCGGATTTTGGGTATCCCACGCGCTGCCACCAAAATTTTGTTTTGCCGTTGTGGGGGTTGTTCCTCAGGAAGCGCGTTTTCTTGTCCTGAAAAGGACGTTGGATCTCTTTATTTGATTGCTCCTGGAACAACACACTTCAGCAAGGGTTCGTTGCCGTGCTTCCTCTGACCCAGAGGGAAGAGCAACGTCCTGATTGTTCGTGGGACGTAACCTAGGGGATAGTGTCCTTATACCCTGCAACCTCAGTACTGGTTCCTGTACCGATTTCTTTGGAGTCGTCCTGGTATATATATATATATATATAAAGAATCATCCAACGTTGGGTGCCAGCACAAAATTTCAAAAGTAATGAAAGCAGTTTTATTTATTTTGGATTTAGTTTTATTGAGTTTATTTGTAAAATAACTGCTCTGTGGCAGGAGGATCTAGATACTGTCGCCCGGAGATCACGAAACCATTCCTTTATAAAGGAAAAGGAATCGAAAATTGTATCTCAAAGATACACATTTTCGTGCAACAATCTCGATCTTTTGGATATTTCGAGCGAGATGTTGTGTTTACACAAGATAAGAAATCAATTTCTTGAATTCTTACGAAACCATTACGCAGATGTGTGAATGTATCTGCTTTTGAGTTTTTGTTTGTTCAACTCAATGGAATTTTTAGGATAGAGATAACAATCTCTGAATTTTGGATTTGGGTGATGCTGTGGAGCAAATATAGAACAATAAACGAATATTGGATTCGTTTATTGTGAATTTTAATTTTAATTTTGATTTTGGATTTAATTATGCCGTGGGGGCAAATGTTATGCGATAAACGAATGTTTGATTCGTTTATTGCGAATTTTGGATAATGTTTGGGTTTTTTCAGGTTTTGGGTTTTAGGGTAATATTGCTGGGATTTTGGATTAGGAATGGGAGAAAAAGATGGTAGGGCTTTTTTGGAGCACTACAATGTCAACTACGATTGGGCTACCACCCCATTTATTGGCCTAATACAAGCAATACGAGTATAAGTACTTACAAACTAAAGTATATATTACCTTACAAACTAAAAAATGTCAAACTAACAGGTCATACTATCTCGGCAAGAGTAGGGGCGGAAGGTGGGTGCTTAAGATTGGGAGTGAAAATGGATTAGGAGGCGGTGCTGGAGAGTATGGGAAGACGAACAAGGTGGAGTTGGAGTTGACATTTCTTAGCATCCGCGAAAGGAGTTCGTTGAAACCATATGCGGTGCGGTGAGGGAAAATATAGAGATGGCTGGGACTACGCGTATTACGACATTTTATATTCAAATGAATGAGCAGTATGTCAGCCAGGATCCTACGCTCCTCAAAGGTACTGAGGTTGATTAATTTAAGGCGGTTATTATAAGGAGGCGGCGCAAGGCTAGTAACCTTGCTCGGAAAACATATTATTATGGACAATTTAACAAGTCTCGGATAAGGGCCGGGTACCGGTGGAGAGACTTGCTAAATAAGGCCAAGACCGGATCCCGGTTGTACTGCCGATGCTGATGATGAATATGTTGAGGTGCTATTTTTCTAAATTTGGAAATTTAAACTTACCTCCTTTTGTGGTTGTTTGGTCGTTTCCTGTGGACGATCCTGTTGGGGGCCGTTTACCGCTGGAGTGGACGGCGTGAGAAATGTGCCCTCGCAACTTCCTCCGGTGGGCGTGGGGGCTTCCGGACGGGACACTCTGCTGTTGTGAGCTTCTTGACAGCGAGGGTGGTCCTTGACAGTTCCCTCTGCTCCACTGATTTCGAAATCAGGTTATTTCCCTCGTGGCAATGATCGGCAGATCCTCCGAATAGGTCGCTCTGTTCTTGTGAGTGCCTCGGCGGCAGGGGTGCCCCCTAGTAGTTTCCCCTGGTTTATCCGGTTTATTTTTAACTTTCAAGATTTGGATAAATTACAAATTGCTTGGCTATCTGTCGTAGCTTCGGCTCCTGGACTTGATTGATTGTGAAATTGAAATGTACCGTCCTTTTATATTTTTTTTGTCGTCGAGATTTGTCAACGTTTTTATTGTAAAAATTCCAAGAAGCACGCACAAGGTTTCGTGTGCTTCAGTTGGAATAGGGTTCTGGGAAGTGACTAGGAATTTATTTGAATAAATACCTGGAAGGGGAATCATGAAATGCATTTTGAGTTAAGCATTTCATGATGTCAGGATTGTTGGGAATTGGATCAATGCACGACAAATGCATATGATTCAATTGTATTGGGGTGTAAATTAATGTGAAATTGAATCAATGCGCGACAAATTAATTTTTGGTTTAATTTATCGCTCATATGATTCAATATGGAATTTGGATTTGGATTATAGGAAGTATTGGGTATTTGGATGGGATTATTGGTAATATTGGGGATTTGGATGGGAGTAGTGATTTAGGATCGCTACAAATATATGGAGGCAAGATTAAAGAGTTTTCCCATCCTAGCCCATGGTGAGGGAACCGAAGGAACCGACGTTGGATACTTTCAATTCTACGAGTGTGGGTCTTGTGATAACGGGATCATACCTGGCTAGAAGGTAAGGTAAGCAGATCGAGTTACGTAGGGGTTAGAAAATTCCTTAGACCAGCGTTTCATGAACCCGTGGGAAGAGTTGGCTTTCCAGATCGTCTCGTCAATGTGAGAGAGGAAGTTAAGCTCCCTGCCGCAAAGTACCCCAAGGTCTCGAATAGATTGGACAATGGTTAGCTGTTGATTATGAAAGGAATAGGGGCGAGGAGATGAGCGAATTTGTTTACGAGAAAAGGTTATGGATTGGCACTTGGCGATGTTAAGTTCAACGTGGTTATTACAACACCAAGTCGAGAAGTTGTCAAGGCATGATTACAGCAGTGCAGAATTTTGGCGGATTTTATTTTGTTCGAATGTCTGTTTTACAAATTTTATTGTGGAGTTTCGTGGCATTGTTCTAAGACTATCCGACGGATCCCACCAATTTGCGGTCCGTCTCCCGACGGCGCGAACATCTCTGCATCAGAGCTCGTTCCGTTACAGAGCGCAAAGGCTGTGGAATTCTCGGGGCGCCGACCTGGCGCTATAGGTTCGCCTCTCTTTTAGAAGAATAAAATATACGGATGTATATCGACTTGCCAGCTGACTTACGTTTTTGGTCGCTTTGGACAACTTTTACCAGCTGCAATCAAACCTTTTCCATTCACATGTGTAGTGGTGGATCCATGTTTCATCCACATACCGACGCAAGAGCTCTTTTTATTCCGCTTGAATAGCTCTAAAGAGTGGTCTGAATCGTCGATGGATTGTTGTGCTCGGTTCGGTGTGAGCAAACGCGGCACCCACTTTGAAACCAACTGACGCATGCTCTAATTTCCATGTAGAATTATAAACACTCTCCTTTCCGATATCCTTAAGGTGTTGTGGGGTAAGTTTAACTGTGCACCTGTACGGGAGCAGAATCGATAAACACCCACTGACTAACACTAGATAACAAGAAGGAAAAATGTCAACAATAATAAAACACGCTGGATTGACTGTTGTTAACGTTTTCTTCCTTTTTTTATTTTTTATTTTTTTAAGTTGACAAAGCTGGCTTAATTGCACTGAGGCGCCTAGTACATTTGAGTTGACTTAATTCTAACTTCAACTTCACACAAGTGATTCACAATAACGTTATAAAATGTCGAGACCACTTCGATGTTTCTTAACTGATATTTAAAATGTTCGCAGTATGTCCGCATAATTTTTAGATCTCGAAAGCACTTTCACACCGATAATCCATAGTTCTGGTGACAGCCCGATCGCACAATAAACTATTCGCGAATTCTCTTGTACGAAGAAGAAAAAACTGAAACTATAAGTTTTTCACGTATCCACACTCTACACCCGAAATTAAAAGGAAAACTCGACTCTTGGCCTCAACGGCTGAAAACAGACTCGCTGGTAATTGTGTCCGCCAACATCCACTAGTGGTGATCGTGATGGATTTCCCGATCTAAGGATAGCCAATCAACGATCAAATCCGGATTTAATGGGAGGATCTTCGTATGACCGTACGGCCAAGCGAAATGCCCTTTCGCTCGAAAGATCGACAACGAACGATCCTGCACTTGTTCAAACAAGGAACAAGCATAAGGGCTGCGGCAATGTTGTTGTCAATCATCGCGCTGGTCGCCTGAGAACGAAATAGGTTTCTGCGTCCTAGGTAAACAGAAACGCTATTTCGAGGGACGTACATTAGATGCGCTTTGTTTGGTTTAGTAGTATGATTCTGGTGCACGATGGAGGAAAGTGGTTTTTGTTGACATTAAGTCAACAGAAACTTCGCCGACGGTGGTAAAGGGTCAGGCTGGATGGCTGTATGTTTAGATTAATGTGCCGGTACATGGATATGATGATGAAGAATTTGCCTTGCAGATGTGCAAGCACACGTCTCACCCAGGGGCCATGGACCAGCGGTTGTAAGTAAAATAAACACAGTGAGGTACTGTGTGTTTAATTTGGTTTTCAGAAAGGGTCGTCGTAGGGCACGAACATGGGTATGATTGTCTAAACAACAATCATATTCATCCCCAAATCCCAAGATCCGTTGATGGCTGATAATAGGGAATTGGTCGCAACTGTTGCGAACCTAAGGGAATGAGAGCAATATTTACTTATGAAAAGGTAGGAAGAATATCGGCTGCAGCTGTGTCAACAAACACGTTGGCCAGCGTGTGTTTATCGATTATAATTGCTGATAAGCTGAGCCGATAGGGGGTATGGAATGGTTCATGTATTATGAATCAGAAAAATTCGATGATATGCATGCGAGGTTTGCTTTCAGGTGGAAGACGATGAAGGGTAGCTTACGCTGCTCATTTGCAGGTAAGTAGAAAGACTGTGTGATAAGTGGGAGAGAGGTTAATTTAAAGGGAATAGGTGGTTCTTTGGGGATGCCTCAGCTTCCGATTTTGGGCGATCAAAGCGTTTAGAATCTTCGATGTTTGTATGACTATGTTTAAAATCAAAATACCAGTTAATAATAGTTGATTTCCCGTGCAGAGCTACCATAACCCTTATCAAGCGGCTGCACTATTTTTCCCATCAAAAAGCAATGTTGATCAACACATGAAATTCTTTTTTAGTCATTGTTTTGCAGATAGCTAACGTTTTTTCACTAAAAAAAAATCTGTAATTTGTAAACTAACCGTCAGATTGTCATGAAATTTTATCAGGTATCCTTTAGAAGGTTAGTACTATCCAGAAATAATGTGGGCCCGCCAACAGTAGTGCAACCTATGTGTGAGGTCGGAAACTTGAGTGAGGTTTTACATATCGATATTGATGGGACGCAAATTTAAAAAAAAAAAGACTCATTACATTTTGTCCACAATAATATGGTATGCAACCTTTCTCGCATAGCTGTGTAACGAAATATAGATATAAGGACTCCCCTGGCCTTCCACTAGACTCCATATTATACGTGAGCACTTAATTAGAAGCAGGGAAGTAGTTCCTATTCAGGAAATGTATGCAACTGATGTAAACAAACATTTGCATTACTAGATGAGCGCTCTAATTAATTTATTATTCGCATAATGTTTAATCCGTGGGAATAAAATAATAATTTATTACACACAAAAAATGTTTATATTGTTTATCAAACAAACAGAAACTATCAAATGTCTTGAATATCTTGTAACTCTATGATGCCGTAGATCGAATTACAATAAATCACAGTTAAGTTTGACCTTTAGATACATGTAATGTTACTGAATTTTGCTTTGTAATATCTCCATGGGTGAAGTAACATAAAACATTTTTCATTAGTCTTTTATTTTCTTCCACTGATCTGAAAATTTTTGAGGTGAATCGAAATTCAGAAGAAACCAACAAAGTATCTAGATGCTGAAGTAAAACCGACAACCGCGACAATAGTCTCGATGAACAGTGCTCCATGATATTGATGCTTTCAAACGCATTCGCTGTTCATGGCGACAACAAGGATGATGACCATCGTAGTAATGATAAGCCTTGATCGTGATGTTAAGCCGGTGGGGCTTCTTCTTGCACGAGAGGAAGATTATGAGAATACGAATGTAATCATCACGTGTGCCAGTTTGATGAACTTGTAGCCATTTCTTCTTGTGTTCTGCCATATCTTTTCCTGTTTTTTATTGTTATTGTTAACGCGGTTTTTCATTTTTTATTTTTATTGAACGTGAGCGAAGATGAGGAGTGATTGAGTGCGCGCGTAAATTGGGCCTCTTCCCCTTTTTGTATTATACAACTTTCGCACGTTGGCATCTCGCAAGCTCGTTGAACTCGGTGAAACCCGCCTTTTTAAAATCCAGTGCCGAGTGTTCGTGTGCGTGGGATCATAATCTATAGATAATAGTTGCAATTGGAAGTTTTTGTTGATCAGAGTCACAGTATTGAGTGTTGAGGCCTATCTCCTATATGTTTTACTACAGTTTAACTTTGCATCTTCGTACTTTTTAGTGTTTACTATCTTTTTCAATTCGATTGTAAAAAATTCAAAGTTTTATGTGGTGATCCAAAGAGAATTGCTAATCCCTTTACTCGACTGGTTTGGTAGGTGCGCCACAAAACAGCACGTGCCTTTGAAAAAAGGCGGTTTTTTCATTACCATTTCAAGTTAATCGAAAGAGAAATATTGTATCGGCGGGCAATACAAAAACAGATTGTCTTGTCCCTGGGGAAATTTATTTGTATCCCGATTTGTCGACAAACCTTATGTGTACCTTTTGGCAAACTGCCAGCTAAGGTATGAGCGTCTACCTAGCTATTGTGGAAGCGGTAGAAGTAAAATTGAATAATTGTCTGCCCTGTTTTTTGATGATGTCCGCGTAACTAGAGCTCAGTTTCTTGCTTACCATTCCATTCACGCTTAGATCCACGACAGCGGAACCGCTGGACACTACATTGATTCATATCTAGACCGCCCGCTTGGCGAGCGACATACATGACGCTTCGCGGCAAGTGCTCCAATTATGAAGGGTTTTATTGATTTTTATCCGATTAAGTAATCCGGTGGTACAAGGGTGCCTGGATATACGACATTTATGAGGAATTATGGATGGAAGAGTAGAATTTCTCTTGAGTCGTAATGAACGATTACTAAATGGTGAAGTCTGGATCCTGGTTGCGGTTTTATCGACCTCACTTGGGGTGTAATTATAGTCCCAATGGATACGATTGCTTTGTAAATAAAGAAGTGTGGGTTGAAGTTTTTATATAAGTTTATATGTTTGGTTTGCGTGTCAGAATGGTTTATAGCATCACTGTGATCGCTGGAGGTTGTGGGCCCTATTCATGTTTCCTTCTATTATTCGTTTCTTTATAGATCAGTTCTGTAGTAGCCTAGCACGTATATCGCCTGTCACTTGAAGGCACGTTGTGCTACTTGTACTGTGAAAATTCTTCTATTTTCAATTTATACAATGTGAACATCTGACTATAAGAATACAGGCTGTCCGACATCCTTCTGTCTATCTATTGCATCCGTTATCACTAGACGGGCCAACCCGAGATAGTACTTTGAATTTTTATGAGAACTTTTTTTTTTAGCGAGGATGTAGTACTGTGTGATCTCAGCTAATGCGCGCACAAAGGGGATTTCGTAATGCTCCTTAAAGAGGTTAAGTGTTTGGTCAGGAGGAGGGAAATTGGATAAGGCAAAGTAATATCGATGTATCATACATAAAATCGGGATATATGATAGTCTTGCTTTTGTTTAGCAACGAATCTTACTTCTAAATAACTAAATGAAGTTATAGTATGTACGATGTGTAGCTTTATAATAATAAAATTGCGCATGTACTTCAATAACTATGCTTGAGCCAGTCATACGATCGATACCTGTGTAGCGTGAAGCCTTCTTTCTATCACCACTCTTCCCGTGTCTGTAGATAGATTAGTTTGACCGTGGCCTTCGTTTATATACGATTTCGTTTTTAATAGTCAACTCTAGTATTATTTGGGTTGTATTTTTTGGTCGAAAGTGTACACGCTCTCTTTTATGATGCTCTATTGAAATTTATTTACTTGTAGACCGCCCTGAAGGCTTAAGCAGTAAGTAAATGTAATCCTGACGAGAATGCAATATAGAAGGCTTATTTCAAAACCAATTCAAAGCTTCATGATACCATTAGAATCGCTTCTACCCAAAAAAGCCACACAGCCAGCCGAAGCAGTGCATTAGAATATTTCCAGCGTTGGATCTATTTGCGAATCACTCAAAAAACATCGAAGATGTCCATTCCATCATATGCTAGGCCTTAGCTGGTATTTTATTTCAACAATCGGCGACTTACAACGTCTGGAGTATCATCATCATCGGCACTACAAACGGGGTCCGGTCTTGGGCTTATTTAGCAAGTCCCGAGGCTTGTGAAATTTTCCATAAAAATTTATTTTTACTGGGCAAGGTTATTAACCTTGCCATAATTTGCGATAGGGATAATTTCGAGATTTTTACCTTCGTTGATGGAATTCTCCATTAAATATACACTAAATATATTTTACATAGATCCTTTGAATCTATTTCTACGAAGCATCGACTTGCAGCCATACTGATCAAATCACGTTGACACTTTATACTTTCTCCCCTTTTTCATTTACATGTCCCCGCTATCTTTTGCAACCATCATGGTATTCATAGTCCCTTTAGCTAAAACACTCAAAGACCTGAATGTCCACAATTGCGCTAGTTCAGATAGCATTTCATCTATATAGTTGAAATTATGTTTATTTTGATTTGCGTACTGCAAATCGTCCACCAACCAATGGGTAGCGTTGGTGGGACAAAGAAATGGTGTCAAGAACAATGATTAGTTCTCTTGGCGTGCAACGATGATAGTTGCCGTTGACTGAAACAAGTCGGAGTTTAAATGCTGTAAAAAAAGAAAAAGAATACCTTAATTTGAATGCCAGCAGAATCCCCAGAAATAATCCTCCAGATAATGTAAGTAAGATAACCTTCCGAATGCTACGAAGTGTCAACTCAACTGCCCTCACTCTAAAACACGCCTCCTGAATGCGTCCCTCTAGATTCTTCCCATGTCCTATTCCTCACTAGCGTAGGAAGGTTATTAATTAAGTTAGCTCGTAAGTTAGATCAAAGAATCTTTTTGTAAGCATGCTTTAAAGTAATAAATGGGATGTAGCCCCACTAAAACTACACGAAAGGCGTTTCCCCACCAATGGAAAGGAACGTCTCGTGAGGGAAAGAAAAAGTACAGATACGAGGGTTGCCTCTTATGTTTCGGGATTTGGCAACCCTAGCGTTGCAATCCGGCAATTGACAGCTCTGTCGTCAAGATGGACATTTTTGAGATTATACGCACTCAGAACGTTTTGACATACGAGCGCTATTTGTGTTGTTTACAGTAACTTAAAAGATTCATCTCGGCCCAAAAATGGAATTAAATCGTCAACATTTTCGTGCGATTATTTTTTACAACTTTCGGCGTGGATTAACTCAGCAACAGTGCATGGATGAACTTAATTCAATTTTTGGCGATGAAGCTCCATCAAGGACCAGTGTTTATCGATGGTATGGGGAATTCAATCGTGGTCGTAGTTCTCTCCAAGATGAATTTCGTGAAGGTCGTCCAAAATCAGTTGTTGTTCCGAAAACCATTGATACTGTGCGCGAACTGATATTGGAAGATCGTCATGTGACCTATCGTGAGATTGAGACAACCTTAGGCGTTAGTGGGACCAGCATACATTCAATATTGCATAAACATTTGACTGTCAAAAAAATTTGTTCGCGTTGGATCCCACACAATTTGTCAATCGCCCAAAAAAAGGCTCGTGTCAATTGGTCGAAAGAAATGCTCAAAAAATACGGTCGCGGTGCTTCGAAACACGTCTATGACATCGTGACAGGTGATGAATCGTGGATTTACGCGTATGAGCCCGAAAGTAAACAGCAGTCGACTGTCTGGGTGTTTCAAGATGAGCCAAATTCAACAAAATGTTGTTCGCGTACGAAGCACTTCCAAGCAAATGGTCGCCTGTTTTTTCGGAAAAACTGGACATGTCGCAACCGTACCACTAGAACAACGCAGAACAGTCAATTCTGAGTGGTACACAACCATTTGTTTGCCAGTTGTCTTCCAAGAAATCAGAAAAACCAACCGCCGAAGACGGATCACTCTTCGCCACGACAATGCGAGCTCTCACACATCGGCTGCGACAACTGCATTTTTGAGCACCCAAAACATCGATTTGATGGGTCATCCGCCGTATAGTCCTGACTTGGCACCGAATGACTTCTTTTTATTCCCGTACGTAAAAAACAAACTGAGAGGTCAGCGTTTTTCGACACCTGAAGAAGCGGTTGCTGCATTCAGAATGCATGTGTTGGAGATACCTCAATCAGAGTGGCAAAAGTGCTTCGACAATTGATTCACACGCATGCAAAAGTGTATAGATCTTCATGGGGAATATTTTGAAAACCAATAAAGTGATTTTCGATGATCAATATTTGTTTTTGTTCTCTAATCCCGAAATGTAAAAGGCAACCCTCGTACCACGGCACATCGAGCCGTTGATGCGCTGTCCAATGGCGGTTGAATGTAGAGGGACGGTGTTTGGAACTTATCTAGTTTCAGGTGTCCTTGACAAACCAGGAAATACGATGAGAGCCTGTCGTCCGTACAAAAGTAGTCCTAATAACCTAAGAGAGTATGGGCGACTAAATAATTGTAACTTTCTTCGAAATATTCTCATTTAACATGTCCCCTCCTGTGTTTGATTAATTGTCATGATGTAATCCGGACTAAGACGAACAACGACTGGAGATCATTTTTTTAAGGTTTAAAATGACACTAAACAGTGTTTTCCAAAAATTTTGATTTTGTGTATTCATTTGATTCACCTTGTTATTTTGTTTTTCAAATAGATTTTAACACTGGTTACAATCGCTTCTCAATAGAGTAAAAATAACTAATTGAACGATATAAAATAAAATTGCATAATATATAAAATTTAATATAATCATATAAAAATAAAAAATAATATTAAAATAATTTTGAATGTATTTCGAAAATAGTACTAAGTCAATGCTATCTAATAATTTTGTTTTTTCCTTCGGCTTTTACAGACCAAAATCATTAATCCAAAATCCCCGTTTGTGCGCGCATTAGTGTAAAAAAAAGAATTAAGCATGTCCCATTTGTGGCATTCATACAAACATCCAATTGCGTATAAGTTTAACTCTAGTTACCCATGTGAACCCCGCGGTATAAATACGATGATCAATTACGTTTAGTAATGCTTGCTCCTTGCATGTGAGCAGACGCCACAACACAATGTGTTCTTTTGTTTAATTATTTATATTGCTGTAGAGTCATGCGGGTGTAAGGCAGGTCAGAATAGGCGATGGGCTTTCCGTGGACGTTGCAGTCTAATATTTCCTTCCCTCATAACGCCACATGGGTACTATACGTTGAATGAAAGGAAATAGAAAAATGTTGAGGGGTTCGATTTCTGATAAAAGTTACTGGGTATTTATTTTGTCTGCGATTCTGTTTGGGTAAAGATTAGTGATCAACAATACATTCAATATACGTATTCATTTGATTTCCACAACGGGGAAGAACCAGAGAGCTATAAAAAGTTTGTTTATAAGTCACATTTGAAGATTTAGAACAGGGGTGACCAACCCAAATGTTCTTGCGGGCCACTTTGGAAGGGCATGCACGGGGAACATATAAAATTATATATCTCCATATTACATTTAGACCCTCTAGACACTTTTTGGAATGAAAAATTGAAACATGATGAGTTATTATTATTACATGTAAACATAGATAATATAATTATAATGATACTAAACGCACTTTATAAAGTAATATATAACACTAAATATATGAAGTACAAAAAATATATAAATATAAATGAAATTAAAAAAATGAAATAATTAAAAATTATTTATTTTACTAGCGCGATTTTTGTTTCTCCACTCTTTCACTTAACTTTTGCAAATCGATCTCAATTTGAGTATTTGCACATCGTAATTGATTTTGCAAGTTAGCGTCCGTTACGTTTGAGCGTGTTTTGTGTTTGGTCAATTTCATTTTCGAAAAAAAGACGATTCACAGGTGAAAGTTGAACCAAAAGCGCTAACAACTTTTTGTGCCAGATTTCTCAAATAGAAAATCTTCTCTTTTGTGACATTGGATATGAATAGTACAATCTTAACAATTCAATTTAATCATCATCATCATCATCAGCACTACAACCGGGATCCTTATCCGAGATTTGTTAAATTGTCCATAATAATTTGTTTTTCCGGGCAAGATTATTAGCCTTGCGCCAAAATTCAATTTAATACTAGGTTTAAATTGTACTTAATTTAGTTTAATTAAGTAGTTTAATAGCTTCTACGTTGGTATGACTATGTAGGCGTCTTTCGTTTTTGACAACATATTCTTGGATAACTTTGTGGGGGTTCTTTAATCTTACGCAAGAACCACCTACAATTCCAACCCCAACTCCTTTTGCAAACCTGCAAACATTTCCTTTCTCAAAGACATTAATGCATTTAAGGCATTACCTAAATTTTCTGAAAAGAATTCTCTCATCATTCACGCATTCAATGCATTATTCAAAGTCCCTGAAGAATTCTGTTCACACATCCAATGCATCATTAGAATTTTCTGGAAAAGAATTCGTCTGCATACATGCATCATAATTAGGAAAACTATTTCGGCACCCGTTTTTTACCAAGCAATTCCGTTGCACATGTGCACACCACATTTCCCTGGAAATTCCATGGCCTCGGCAGCCTTTTGTCCAAACGACAAAGCAAATACACACATCTAGCGTCTAGTGGCCATAAATCGAATTCTTCTGCATACAAACATCCAGACAAGAATCTGACCCTTGCCGCCAGCAAGATTCGGTACACATCACTATTATACCAAAATCCCTTTTAGCACCTTTTCTTAATAGCAATGCAGCTATTTACGCAGCTGCACCACTCATCCATGCCATTTATGATGTCTTTTGTCTCTTCTACGTTTCAGTTTTGGTTTCCCATGACCTTCGTTGCATGGGCAAACAAAGTGATCTCCGCGTGAATAACCACACCCTCGCTGGGATCTATGTACCAGAGATCTTCTCCCATTGGTCACTGGACGAAAGGAAAATTTCATTTCCTTTTCACCACACCACCAAACTCGCCCCGAATTGAGTTTTGGATAGTCAGTCGTAATTCAACCACCATCGCACGCGCATCATCTTTTCGCCACTGCAGAGTGCACACGAGAGTGTGCATTCCCCTGAGTCTGTCTAGTTTTGCGTGATTTTTCCGAAACAATTCGTGTGTTATATAATTCAATGAAATAACAATCATTATTAATGTAAAAATGCCGTCAACTATGTAAACAATAAAACTCTTTAAACCAGCTAAACAATAAAAAATCGTTTATGCATAAACAATATCACCTGTGTGTTTATTTCTGTGTTGTCCGCTCCGTATTTCGGAACTTGATTTTCAGTGAACATTTTGCTGCGGTATCGATGGTGTTTAATTTTTCCTCATTCGAACGGCTCGCGGGTGAACTCAGTTCTTTTGTGCTCGGTGAAACTACGGATCAGTGGACTATTCGTAGAATCAGTGCTAATGCCGGCACCAAGACGAAGATACTTCCTACAACTTCATAAATCCATTTGATCTCTAGGTCATCATGAATTTCCTGATTTGTCACAAAACGGTAGGCATTCGTGATAATGCGAAGGAATTTATTCTAGCTTTGTTGAATTATATCTCTATTGGATTGCTTTGTACAGCCCCATAATTGGATTCCATATATCCAGATCTATCAGATAGATCAATCTTTTACAATATGTATGCCGGCATAAATTCAATTAGAAATGGCTACCGAGGGAGAGCCAAAATAATCCGAGACACAAACGGCTGTCGGGTGACAGAAACAAACAATATAGTGACAAGATGGAAGCAGTACTTTGAAAACCTGCTCAATGTGCGCAACCATCATCCACAAATAAACGCACCAGACGTACATACAGCCGAGACTCAGATCCCAGAGCCCTCTTTCAACGAAGTTGTAGACGCAATAAACCGATTGAAAAACAACAAGGCTCCCGGAGTCGACTGCATACCGGCAGAGCTTGTGAAGCATGAAGGAGAGACAACCGCTCGAAAGATCCTCCAACTGATTAAAACAATAAGGGATAAGGAAGTCATTCCGGAAGAATCGAAAACCTCAATAGTCATCCCCATTTTCAAAAAAGGCGATAGATCTGACTGCGAAAATTAAAGAGGAATATCATTGCTCCCAGCCACATACAAAATACTAACAAATGTCATACTGGCGAGAATCACACCGTACGCAGAAGACATATTGGGAGACTACCAATGCGGATTCCGTAGGAACCGGTCAACAAGCGACCAAATGCTCACAATAAGGCAACTGCTGGAAAAGAAGTGGGAATACGGAGAGACGGTTCACCAACTGTTCGTTGACTTTAAAAAAGCCTACGACTCAGTCGCAAGGGAAAGTGTAATCGTTTCGATTCAGCAAAAGATAATACACAATTAAATTAACTTGTAATATTTATTGTATTATATAAAAAATTGGGTAAACTTAACTCTCTTAAAAAACAACTTCAAAAAATCCGTCTCGCCGTAAGTAGTCTTTCGTCTTCCGCCTAGCAATTAGTCCGTTTTGTTTTTCAGCTATTCTTCCCGCTGGCTGCAGCGGGGCCTTATTTGATACCCGTGTCTCAGGTGGAACTGCGAATTGTTCTGCTGGGAACGGTCCCTCTTGACGTCACCTTGCTGTTATTCTCTATTGCCTGAGATCACTCTTCAATCTCACAACGGATGACTGGTATACAAGGCTCAGCTCCAATCGTAACCTTATCAGAGCGGGCCTTCCATTGCATACCTTGGGTGCGGGGTAACACCGGCTCCTCCGACTAGTCTCTTTTTGATTAAGGAAGTTGATTATTTTGGTTTTCACTAGTGTTTCTTATTTTATGTCGATGACTGTGCTAGTAATAATTTGTTACCACTAGTGTTTATCATGTTGCATTTGCAACATCTTGCCGGGGCAGCGATGATGCGACAGCAGGTGGTCGTCATTGCCCTTCCGTTAATTTCGACGTATCAGCTCAGATGGATTCTTATTTGAAGATGACGCAAGCTCAGATGGGAAAGGGTGAGGGGCGGTAGTGATTTATGTTAATTATTAAATTAATTGTTAAATTGGTTATGGTACAGTGGCATATTCATATTATGGGTGTGTGTGTGCATATATATGTGTGTGTGGGTGTGTGTGTGTGTGTGGATTTCTAATTGACCATGGGCAAGAGACAGAGTTTGGCTATTGGGCGTTTCAATGTTGTAGTGGCTGTTTTCACAGTGACAACACGAATTCTTGCGTCGGCTCCTGGGTGCGTTGCTACGATCCTACCTAGTCGCCACGGGGTACTCGTATGTGGTGATTGCTCATCAGGTAGAAGCACCAAAGTACCTATTTCCAGTTCTGGACTTGATGCAAGCCATATTGGACGTTGTTGCAGCCGAGCGAGGTATTCAGCCTTCCATTTTTTCCAGAAGTCCTGCTGTATTTTCTGCATTAGCTGCCATCTGTTCAGGTAATTGGACTTGGTCTGGGTCAAATCCCCTTCCGGCATGGTGTTGAGCGCAGTGACAATTAGGAAATGTCCTGGTGTTAAAATGGGCAAATCCTCAGGATCTGCAGATATTGGGCAGAGTGGACGCGAATTTAGACAAGCTTCCACTTGAGCCAATATTATTATTATTATTATTATTTATTGGCCTGTAAGAACCCGGAAGTTCATGACCTCACCGACTCGGCTTCGCCATCGTTCCCTGTCCTGGGCACTCTCCTTCCACGCTTGACCATTCGATCCGATCTACTCAAGTTCAAACCTAACATTGTCCTCCCATCTCCGTCGCGGCCGTCCTATCGGTCTCTTTCCCGTTGGTCTACCGTCAAGAATTTTATGCACGGTCCTATCGTTCCCCATTCGCGCCACGTGTCCGGCCCATTTTAATCTTCGCGACTTGATTACTCTCACTATTGTAGGTTTGCGATATAGCTCTTCCAATTCGTGGTTATGGAGTCTCCTCCATTGTCCTGCCTCCTCGTCATATTTACCTCCAAAGATGCCCCTCAAAACTTTATTCTCGAATACGCGGAATTTGTTTTCTTCCCGTTTTTGAGAGCCCATGTTTCGCATCCATATAGAACAATCGGCATGATTATGGTTCTATAAACACGGATCTTTATGTTACGTGATAGCAGTCTGGATTTCAGCAGTTTGCTGACTGCGTGCCAACTCGCGTTGCCGGAATGCAGTCTCTTGTTAATTTCCTTCGACATTTCGTTACTGGCCGTCAGTATCGTTCCCAGATATTTAAATTCTTCAACTTTTTCAAATATCTTACCTCTGACGTTTATATGTGTTATCTGAGGTCCACCTGCTCTCGCCGTAATCATGTATTTGGTTTTGTCTTCATTTATTTCTAGGCCCACCTCTTCTGCCGCTTGCATGATGATTTCACAGTTTTACTAACACTCTCTAGATTATCGCCCAGAACGGCAATGTCATCCGCATATGCGAGCACTTGTGTGACCCCGTTCAGGAATGATCCGGCCATGTTGTCGTCTTGTACCTTTCTGATGACATACTCGAGCACAAGGTTAAAGAGACACGGTGATAGACCATCTCCCTGCTTTAGTCCGTCCCGGATTTCAAATGGTTCTGAGAGGTGGTTTTCTATTCTGACTCGCCCTTTGTTTTCGTTCATGCAGATTTGAATGAGGGCGGCATATTTTTGTGGGACTCCCAGCTCAACTAGAATATGGTAGAGTCTCTGTCTTGCGACTGAGTCGTAGGCTTTTTTGAAGTCAACGAACAGTTGGTGAACCGTCTCTCCATATTCCCGCTTCTTTTCCAGCAGTTGTCTTATTGTGAACATTTGGTCGCTTGTTGACCGGTTCCTACAGAATCCACATTGGTAGTCTCCCAGTATCTCTTCTGCGTACGGTGTGATTCTCGCCAGAATGACTTGAGCCAATATCGTTAGATATTCCTCGTATGTTAGAGCGTAGTGTCCTATCACTCGTTTGATGTGGTGTTTCATAGATTTCACCCCGGGGGGTTGAAGTGCCATGATGTGCTATTGTTCTGAATCTGCCTAACGATGTCTTCGGTCCATTGTTTTGAGGCGTGTGCCTGTTCCTTCTTCATCACTTTAGCAGCTCCTTGGAAATTGGTTCCGCAGTCACTGTAGATGTGCGCACAGATCCCGCGGCGCGCCGTGAAGCGTTTGGAAGCCGCTAGAAAAGCGGCTGTGCTGCACTCACTGACAAGCTCGAGATGCACTGCCTTCGTACAGAAACATACAAAAATGGCTATGTACGCTTTGGTAATTTTGTTCCACCTTCCTCTCCATGCCTTAAGCTGTACTGGGCCGGCATAGTCCACTCCCGGAATTTGAAAGGGGCGTGCTTGGTTTACACGGGGTGGGGGTAGATCACCCATTTTTTGCTGCATTTGTACTGATTTGTGTCGATAGCACTTCAGACATTTATGAATGCAAGCCTTGACGCTGGATTTGAGATGTAATATCCAGTATTCAGCTCGAAGCGTTGCCATCATCAGTTGTTGACCATCGTGCAGCGTTTCAAGTGAGCATTGTGGATGATCAGGGACGTTAAGAAGGCGTTGGAAGGTAGTATGATCGGGTGGCGCTGTGAATAGGGTAGATCTGCATTTTCCAATCGACCCCCGACTCGCAGAACCCCTTTTTCATCCAATATAGGAGAGAGTCTTGCGAATTTGCTTCCTTTGGTGATTGTTTCTCTCCTTGTGATGCTTTTGATTTCGTCATCAAAAAATTCCTGTTGCGCGATTGTAATTAATCGTGATTGCGCTGAAGCAGTCTCTTCCAGAGAGCGGTCCAGTGACACGACCCGGCATATTCTTGGCCTTCAAACGTAGGTTTGTAAATAAACGAAGCCAGTATGCTGTAGCTCGAATTAAACGCGGTAATGAGGAAAATCGGGTAAATAATGCGTTCTCTTCGAGAGCGGTGAAGTGTAAGCATAGCTGAAACACGTTTCTGATGGGGCACCCAGTTGTGATAAATTCATTTTTCATTTTACGTGGTGGTTTATCCTTCAATTCAAGTTCCGTGGACTGTATCTCCTCTGGGTGTCCATGATGGCTGCCAAATGTCTGCAAAAAATCGGGCCCATGCCACCATTGATGCATCCCCAGAATCTCCGTTGGAGAGAGACCTCTGGACGTCATGTCCGCCGGATTCTCCTTCGAGGATACATGTCTCCAGCAGCTAGGGTCTATCAGTTCTTGAATGTCTGCTACTCTGTTGGCGACGAAGGTGGTTCGTATGTGTGGCGGACCCTTAATCCATGCAAGCGCGATTTGCGAGTCCGACCAAGCATATACCTTCGCTGGCTGCAGGTCCATCTTTGTTACCGTGTGCACCATCAAGCGTGTTGATAGATGAGCTCCACACAACTCCAATGGTGCCAATGACTTGCTTTTGAGCGGTGCCACTTTCGTCTTTGAAACGAGCAGTTCAGTTGACGTCCTTTGTTCATTTATTGAACGAAGATACACCACCGCAGCATATGCCCTTTCCGAGGCGTCGCAAAAGCTATGGATCTCCAGAGTTGCTCGCTCGGTGATGTTGACCCAGCGAGGAATCTCTATGCTGTTGAGAGCACTCAGGTAGGCCTTCAACTTGGACCATGCCGAAATGATCGTTGGTGGAAGTTGGCTGTCCCAATCTTGGTCCTGCTTCCAAATGTCCTGCATAATTATCTTTCCAATGACGACGCAGGGCGATATCCATCCCATTGGGTCGTATAAGCGAGCAATGTCTGACAATATCAACCTCTTCGTTGGATTTTTTGATTCCTGAAGGCCAACTCTGAATGAAAAGGTGTCCCTTCCAGGATGCCATTGGATTCCCAGGGTTTTTATTGTTTTTCCTTTATCAATCGAAAGTGGCACCTGGACCTCTCTATCTTCCTCTGGAATAGAGCGCATTAATCGTTCACTATTGCTGGCCCATTTCGTAAGAGGGAATCCTCCACGTTGCAACAATGCCACGAGTTGGTCTCGCATTATCATGGCCTCGTCTTCTGAGTCTACTCCGTGCATGACGTCGTCGACATAGAAATTTTTGCAAACAATTTGTGAGGATACTGGGTAGTCAGCTCGTTCATCCAATGCCAATTGTAAGCGAGTGCGTACCGCCAGGTCTGGTGCTGCCGCGGTACCGAATGTGACTGTGTTCAATTTATATGTTTTGATGGGTTCCCCTTCCAGATCTCTCCACAGCACCAGCTGATATGATGCATCCTCTGGTGGTACCCAGATTTGGCTGTACATCTTGTGAATGTCTGCGACGAAGGCTATTTTGTGCCTTCGAAATCTCAAAATGTGGACGACAATGTCATTCTGGAGTCGTGGTCCATTTAGCAGATGGTCATTGAGCGACGTCCCATCCGAGGTTCTGCAAGAGGCGTCGAAAATGACCCGCAGCTTTGTGGTTGAACTGGCCTCTTTAATCACTGCATGATGAGGCATAAAATAGTGGTGTCTGTTAAGTAGGGCGGGATCTATCTCACACATATGCCCCAAATCCTTGTACTCTTGAAATACCCTTTTGTATTCTTCTTCAACGCCCTGTTGGCTTGGAACCTTTTTTCCAGTTGTAGGAACCTCACAAGCGCTGATCGATGTGACAGCCCCAACACCGGGTGCGTTCCTTCCTTAACCCTGATGTCAATGACCGGGTACCCATTTCGATTTTTTAAAATGTCAATTTGAAAGTAAAAAAAAATTTTTTTTTCATTGAAATTTCGTAATTATCATTCAGAAACGTTTGAATGGAGATGATCTAAGACATGGGACCGAAATTCGTCTACTAGGCCGAGCAATCGTGAAATTGCGACGAAATGATTACTGTCGGTAAAGTTGGTCATTGACATAAGGGTTAAAGGGCAATCGAACGATGTATTTTCCGTCCAAATGCCGCTGGTGTGTTCGGCTGTAGTGCGTTTCACACTGTTCTTCTTGTGGTGATAGCGGTTTTCCTTCTGATATTTCTTCCAGCTCCCAGAACCTTTGCATAATTTTGTTTCCATTCAAAATCCCCAGCGATTGTGTGATGAACCCTGATTGTAGAATGGTTATTGGAAGTTATGTAGCCAGACAGTACCCATCCAAACTCCTTTAGTTGCGTCATAGGGGCACCTGGGCTGCCCTTGACCAAGCCCTCCAGTAGAATTGATGGATAGACATCACTACCGAGCAAAATGTCGATTTTACTAGGTTTGTAATATGTCGGGTCAGCCAACTGCAGATGTTCAATGTGAGGCCAATCCGCACAAGAAATTTGATGTGTTGGAAGATTCGTAGTTAACTTGGGTAGTACCAGCGCCGTCAATACCAATTTGAAATCCTCCTTTGTCAGTGAATGAACCAGGAGGGACACCTTGTGTTTGGCAATGCTGGCGTTAGCCGCTCCAATACCAAGGACATTCACGTGACTCCGCTCTCTTCTGAGACCCAACCGTTGTGTCACAGCTTCGGAGGTAAAAGAAGCTTCCGACCCAGGGTCTAAGAGAGCTCGAAGCACCACCGGTTGTCCCCCCGCCGTAAGAACCTTAATCAGCGCTGTGGCCAATAGAGCAGTCCTTGTGTGGCTAGTTTTGGCCACGTAAGTGTTGCAAGCTTGCGTTGCAGTTCGATTGTTTTTGCCTCCTGTGGTTAGTTGTTGGGAAGTTGTAGAGTTTGATTGAGTGGTCGGGGTGCCCACTCTTGAAGCAATTCCCCTTCCTTGGACTACACCCTTCTCTTCGTTCAAGTGTAGCAGTGTATGGTGTTTCCGCTTACAGTGTCTACAAGTAAATTTACTTGTGCACTCATGTCGTCTGTGACCCCTTGAAAGGCAGTTGATGCACAACTGGCGCTTGTTTACGATGTCCCATCTCTGTCGAGAGCTGACTGCCTTGAAATTAAAACAGGTTTGGGTTAGATGTGGGCCTGAACACATTGCACAATCGTGAATGGCAGAGTTGTGGACACGGACCTCAGAATGTTTACTTCTGGTTCCCTCGCGAGAACTAGCTGTTGATGTTTGCCCCATGACCTCCAACGTTCTGATCCTCGTAAGCAGGAACTCTTCCAGTGTGTCATAAGTAGGATAGTCCACATACGACGAGATGTGAGATTCCCACAGCTCTCGTGTCTGAAAGGGAAGTTTTCGTATTGTCTGGTAAATCAAGACATCTTCCCATGATGTGACCGGAACTCCGAGGTTTTGCAGTGATTGTTTGGCCTCGTTTGTGGTATCCACCAAAGTCCTAATCCCATCGGCTGATTCATGACCTAATGGTGGTTGGTTAAACAGAAAGCCGAACTGGTTATCCTTCAGCAACCTTAAGTTTTGATAACGCTTCACTAAGGTTGCCCATGCCGACTCAAAATTTCCATCGACGATAGCGGTGTTTCTCAACAATCTCTCAGCCTCTCCGGTCAAATTGGCCTTCAAATAGTGCAGCCTATGTACATCAGACAATGTTGAATTCCCAATGATGAGACTCTCGAAGAGGCTCTTGAACTGTGGCCATGTCTGAAAGGAACCAGAGAAAGACGGGATCTTGATTGGTTGGCTCCCTGTGTCCTCCAACTGAGCTGTTAAATGAACAGTGCAACTGTGATTGACATCCGGTGTTCTGCATCTGTGCCTTTAGTTTATGGAATGTCAGTTCTTCCATATATTTTATTTTGGCGTCATCGCTCGGGGCTGCAATTATTCTCTGATGTAATCCCCTTGCTTCTTCAAAGGAATGCTCTAAATTCCTTAACCGCGCTTCATTCATGTGAATGGTTTTAGCTGATTGATCCAAGGCCTGCTGATCCGCGGTTAATTCTGTGGCGATAGTTATTAGAGAGTCAATCCAGTTGGCCATCCGTGCCTTGCTCATTCTCTCTGCTTTATGTTTTTTTTTTTTGTCCGTGCTTCACGCACTCAGTTGTTGCTCTGCCTTGCTATTAAATCAACCAACGCACAGCCAACGCCCCCGTTGACCAACCGAAAGACCAATTTCGAACACAATCCAACGCTGCAGCCACCTCGCCAAGACACCCAATCAATCCGAATCGAAGACTAATGTAAAAAATCTTCCGTATAATCACCCTTAATGTGCAACACAATTCCTCTAATTTTTTTTTTTAACACAACAGTTCCCTCCAAATTGAATTGCACGCAACACAAATTCCTCCAAATTTTGAATTGCCTCTAACACCAATTCCTCCAAATTTTGAACACAACAGTTCGCTCCAAATTGAATTGCACGCAACACAAATTCCTCCAAATTTATTTGAACACAACAGTGCCCTCCTAATTGATTTGCACGCAACACAAATTCCTCTAAATTTTGAATTGCCTCTACGCAAATTTCTCCAAATTTTGCACACAACACAAAATCCTCCAAATTTTGAACACAACAGTTCGCTCTTAATTCACAAATTCCCCCAAATTTTGCACACAAAACAAAATCCTCCAAAATTTGAACACAACCGTTCGCTCCAAATTCACAAATTCCTCCAAATTTTGAATTGCCTCTAACGCACAATTCCTCCAACTTTTGCACACAACACAACCCCTTTTTATTAAGATCTTTAGGATCGTTTATTTATAAGTTAAATTACCACCCACCTTGAATTTTTCGCTGCAGCTCCAGGTTCGGTTGTTTCAATTATATGCGGCTTCTTTGCAAAAGTATCCAATTCCGTCCTCTCCGTTGTTCGGGCACTTCAATTATGTGCGGCTTCTTTTCAAAAGGTATCCAAATTCCGCCCTCTATGTTGTAATGGCTCGAAGGACCATATGTAATCGTTTCGATCCAGCAAAAGATAATACAAAATTAAATTAACTTGTAATATTTATTGTATTATATAAAAAATTGGGTTAACTTAACTCTCTTAAAAAACAACTTCAAAAAATCCGTCTCGCCTTAAGTAGTCTTTCGTCAAAGCGTACAGAAAGACTACCATATTGTAGTTGAGCTGGGAATCCCGAAAAAATATGCCACCCTCATTCAAATCTGCATGAACGAAAACAAAGGGCGAGTTAGAATAGAAAACCACCTCTCAGAACCATTTGAAATCCGTGACGGACTAAAACAGGGGGATGGCCTCTCGCCATGTCTCTTTAACCTTGTCCTCGAGTATGTCATCAGAAAGGTACAAGGCGACAACATGGCCGGATCATTCCTGAACGGGGTCACACAAGTGCTCGCATATCCGGATGACATCGTCGTTTTGGGCGATAATGTAGAAACTGTAAGTAAAACCAGTGAAATCATCATGCAAGCGGCAGAAGAGGTGGGCCTAGAAATAAATGAAAACAAAACGAAATACATGATTATAGCGAGAGCACACATAAACGTCCGAAGCAAGATATTTGAAAAAGTTAAAGAATTTAAATAACTGGGAACGATACTGACGGCCAGTATCCATTCCAGCAACGCGAGTTGGCACGCAGTCAGTAAACTGCTGAAATCCAAACTGCTATCACTGAATATAAAGCTCCGTGTCTTTAGAACCATAATCATGCCGATTCTTCTATACGGATGCGAAACATGCTCTCTCACAAAACGGGAAGAAAACAAATTCCGCGTATTCGAGAATAAAGTTTTGAGGGGTATCTTTGGCGGCAAATATGACGGGGAGGCAGGCCAATGGAGGAAACTCCACAACCACGAATTGGAAGAGCTATACCCCAAACCTACGATAATGAGAGTAATCAAGTCGCGAAGATTAAGATGGGCCGGACACGTGGCGCGAATGGGCAACGATAGGACCGTGCATAGAATTCTTGACGGTAAACCAACGGGAAAGAGACCGACAGGGCGGCCGCGACGGAGATGGGAGGATAATGTTAGGCTGGACCTCGAGGAGATCGGATCGGATGGTCGAACGTGGAAGGAGAGCGCACGGGACAGGGAGCAATGGCGGAGTCGAGTCAGTGAGGTTATGAACTTTTGGGTTGCTACAGTTCAATAAATGAAATTAAAAAAAAAGTCTACACTTGAGTTGGAGGAAGGTCGCTCTTGGTTGTCCTGATATTTCCTGTACACTTTACCTAATCAATTGTGGCTTTCGTTATTCTGTGTGGTGTCCTATGAGCATAAACCAATAACTAAATACCACAATTGTTGCGCATTTCGGAATTTCCTTTCTGGCCTATTTTCCAGGTTTTTACATTGCTGTTACTCCCTTTTGCACTATTATTTATTAAGCGCCTGATGTACTGCGATCCTCCATGTTCTGTTAACTCAACAGAAACAATATGCTCGTATCGTGCCAAGCTTACTATTTATGAACTAATTTATAGCACTGCTAACTTCTATTTAATACCATTGAACGCATTAGTACAATGTGGACTATTTTACTTCCTATTCGTTCAATACCGCCGTTAAATACCGCGATCTTTTAAAGCCGTCCGTCACTCATTGTTACTTACAGATTAGAGTGTAAGAAACAAGAAAAAAATCTTGTCCGCAAGATATTTATATATTTTGTGCTTCTCTTGCCAAGTCACCGTCAGAAAACGTCTAGTTTAAGACTCCATGAAGCCTAATTTTTAGTATAGCGGACCCTTTAGGAGGTAATACACACTCATGGGAAGGCATGTCCATATAATAAATCTATAATATAGAAGACATTGTTCAAGAACACACATGGCATCCGACTTCCTTCTTGTAAGTTGTCTATTAAAGTTATTATTTTCTTGCTTGTTATCGGTTAGAATCTATTGATCTTTTCCTGTTTCGATAGTTTAACGGTTCATAACATTCCTTTTTTCGACACATTAAAAACAAGTTTACTAATGACACCCACAATTTTATATTCCATCAATTGTCGATCGTTTATCATTAACACTGCGCTGTTTCGAAGCATTCGTTTCATGGCACGACATCACAAGAGCAGATAGATAACATTAGCCGCGACAGTTGTTGAGAACGAGGAACAGCGTAGAAACGATGAATCCGTAGACTGTAGTTTGTATCTGTATCTTCTGGTTTTTGGAATAAATATTTCGTCATATCAACGCTTGAGTATCTCGAATTGTTTTCCCTCTATTGTGTGCTAAAGGGAAACACATGTGTAATTGGGTTCAAATTGAATACCAACGTTACTATGATTACTATTTGGCTATAAGTGTTTGCTCTTAATTGATTTCATCGTAGCAGAGACACGACTTCTTCTTCTCCTGTGCTGAGTTCCTATGTATTCAAAAGTACAATATAAGTGAATAAAATATCGATCGCAGACGTTAAATATCACCTGCGGATGCACTTGACTTGCTTCTTTAGATTGCAGCTGCGTCCACTGGAGTTGCCCTCCTGGAATTGTGTGTAGAGTGCGGTTAAAATCTGAAGAACGAATTTTGAGAAACGATGACTCTTAGAAGCCAAGGAGGTAAATACATCGTCAGCATTAATGTGTTAACAACATTCGGCGTTGTTTTGCGTCTCTTGATGTCCAACGTTATCTGTTTTAACAATTTCTTTTGCACTGGTTTTCGTTACACGCTTGGAGCTTCTGCTATTGTTCGAATCATTTAATGTTACGAATATTCGTCAGAAGGAATTTTTTCTTCACTTTTTGCGCTTTATCGCCGACATGGAGCAATGCTGTCTTCCCTAGTCAGCAAAAGGAAAAAAACGTGTGTAGCTTCCAATCAGTTGCACATTTAAAAGTGAGTGGAAAATGTGGTTGGTTGGATGGGAAACATAAACGTAGGGGGGTAATATAAGTAGGTATGGATAACCTTCAATAGAGTGAAACCAGGAATAAACGCTGTTTTAAGGGCCGGAAGCATAATCAACATCAAAAGGGTAATAATCCACACTTCAATGAAGTTCCCAAAGAGTCTATAATAATGGAATATGCAAATGTAAAAGGATTTAGTCTAAAGATAGGTCAATAATATACGACCCCAATAGTATATTGGCAGTTAGATAGATGGATGCATAGCATATCATCGCATACTTGTTTACAATGCAGCCAGGGCCATTATTTAGTTATCTTTTGTTTTTGTCAAACAACTTTTGGATACGATCTCAACAACATTGGCATTGCTTTTTATGTAGGCCTGTGAATTAATTCTACATTCCACTACTTGACATGATTTTATCGGGACCACTAGAAAGCTTATCGTTAAAAAAAAAACCGTCATGAGGAGCAATGGAATACCGTGTTGATGCATGCAATTATTTTATTTTGAATTATTTTTTAAACCTAACAGGTCGGCTGAAAAGTTCGTAGGCTAACATAGTAAAACACATTTTTTTGGTTAAATTCGATGTTATAATTCAATATAGTTGCCTTTGAGGGCGATACAACGATTACCATCATCATCAATAAAAGAGCATTTATCGAAGGTCGTTAGTGATCACCAACGAGATTGAGACAAATATGTACAAGCCTTTCTCAGGAGTTATAGATCGGCTAACCACGAAACGACAGGCCATTCTCCAGCAAGAATTATATTTGGACGAGAGATACGATTACCAGCCGATCTGCGATTCGGAATACCTCCAGACGCCATAGATAGGACCGAAGACTACGTAGCCGAATGGAGAACTCATCATTTGGTTCGAAAGCAAATCAAGGTTCGAAAGCAAATCAAGGTATCAAGTCATCATCATCATCGGCACCACAACCCGGATCCGGTCTTGGCCGTATTTAGCAAGTCCCGAGGCTTGATAATTTTCCATAATAATCTGTTTTTTCCGAGCAAGGTTATTAGCCTTGCGCCAATACAACGGTTATAGCGGTCATGCAATTTTTCGATACCTTTTTTATAGTACGACATCTCTTTAGGCTCAAAATAGGCCCCACTTTCAGCGATTACTTCTTTATTAGTGCTTAATTCCTTTCCAGTGAACATTTTTGAGGTCTGCACACAGGAAAAAGCCAGCCAGATCTGGAGAATACGGTGGATGGGGAAGCAATTCGTGGCGTAATTCATGCAATTTTGCCATCGTTTTCATTGACTTGTGGCGCTTTTTTTTTTTTTTTTTTTTTTTTTTTTTTTTTTTTTTTTTTTTTTTTTTTTTTTTTATACTAACGCGCGCACATAGGGGGATTTTGAAGTACCCTTAAATGTCAGAGCACAGTGCGAGCGGCGCATTGGCTTGATGACACACCACTTTTTTCTTCTTCAAATGGGGCTGTTTTTTTGTGATTACATCCTCTAAACGCTCCAACAACGCTACGTAATAATCGGTGTTAATGATCAGGCCCTTTTAAAGGTAATCAATGAATATTGTAGCGAGCTTAGGATTCGCTGGATTAATTATTTTTAATAAATAAGAGCCGTTAAATCGATTTTGAATTAATAACACTTTATTAGCGCGTTAATAACAACCGTTACTTTTACCGTACACTTAACGATTTCTTGACTTATCGCTTCCGTACTTATCGCGTCTTTTATTGCTTACTTCTTACTACTTATCTTCCCGATCTGCGTGCGACGTATTTATACCGTTTTTCCTCATTCTGATTCGGTGTTTCGTTTCCGTCCGTTCCATAGCATCGAATTTTCTATTGCTCATAGTCTCCAGTTTTCCAGTACCTTCTAGAATTCCCTAGTACTTTGTTTCGGACTTTCTAGAATATTCTAGTACTGATTGTCATATGCGTCACACTACCCTCCGCCTAGATTAGTTCGTCCCGAACTAAGTTTACTGGTCTCCTGGGTTAACAAAAAGTCGCCAGTCGGTCACGATGTATCACTTTCATCTTGGCGTTCAGTCTTCGCTGAATCCTATAGATAAAGTCGTTAATTCTTGTGAGAATCGTATACGGTCCTTCCCAATGTTGCTGCAACTTCGGAGAGCTTCCTTTTTGCCGATGAGGGTTATAAAGCCACACGTTATCGCCTGCATTAAATCCGGATGCGTTGGCTCGAACGTCGTACCTTCGACCAATTCGGCGTCCTATTCACATTCTCCAGACACTTCATTCGCTGGGGACCAATGATCTCTTTTTACAGGTGAATAGCTTCAAAACATTTTCCTCTCCTTCCCATTTTTATCTTCCCCGTGTTCATTGCACTCCGAGATCACCACAGCCATCGCACTAGGGCAGTAGGTCATCCTCAGAGGCTGCATTTGATACAAGCACACAAGCTAAGCCAACCGAAGTTATTGTGCTCTCTCTTTTGTTCTTTTCATCTATCGAATACCCAGTGACTGTGGAACGATATTCACCTCACTGAGACATGCAAATGAGAAGATTCATGAGAAGAGCGCAATGATAATTGGCTAATAGCCGTGCGTATTGCAAAATTACCCATCTTCATTCCTAATTGGGATTAGTCTTTACTCAAACATCATCGCGGATGGTCACACCGCTTAACGAGTCGTCTTTCCACCACCGCCGTATCCGCACGCGGGTGCGTACGCGTACTTCGAGTTGTCTTGCTGCTGAGGGTTAGTTGTGTTGGATAGTTACCCCTTAAAGTAATTCAGTGATTGCTGCAGTTATCTCTTAAATAGTGCATCCAAAAATAAGTTGATCAAATCTCTAAAAGTGATCTTGGATGTTAAGTAATAAAGTAAATGGGCAGAAAAAAAAAAAAACATATGTTGATAACCTTGTTTTATGAATTTATTATTAATTCCCTTTTTGTTTTTGTGCTGTAAATAATTGTATTTTTCTATTGCTCACCGAATTGAACATCATCTCCATTGAACAAAAAGGAAACAAACAAATAAAAAAAAGAACATAAACCAAAATAGAATAAAACCAAAAACCAGTGTTTCCTTTTTACTCTCGTGAACGTTATCCAGCGGTAAAATATGACGGGGATAGGAGTGAACCGCGTGCCCGTGTTGGCATACAACTTCGTACTGCACGGCGTCATTTAGTGTGATCTGGGCGACCAATTGATGCACGATTTTGCCAACCATAATCTACTCCTACTGTGCAAAATACGACTACGGTAGAAGCACGATTTATGAAAAAAAGAAAACTTTATCAATTATAGTTTTTAACAATTCTAGTCTCGTCCATATTGTATAGCAGCAAAACTTAAATTGAACTAATCATAAATTGAATGGCATTCGGATAGATAGTTTTCAGAATTACAAAGATATCTATTCTGAACCACGAAATGGATAACTTTTTATTTGGTTCTGAATAGCTGCATTGTACTCGTAGTATGGGGAAATAAGATTGACGAAAAATGAGAAGTAATTAAATCTCGATAGGAAATTTAAGACTATTCCTATCTGTTAGGGGTATACTACTATTAGAAGTTTTCATAGGATGTTGTTGCTAGTAAACGGAAGTTTAGAAATGAAATAAGTTTTTAGGATAGAAGGGCGTGAACAATAGAGCCAATGCTTATGTGGAATGACTGATCTGATAGATACCGGTGTTGGTTCGTTTACGAGTTCAGTTGGTAAGAGCTGAACATATCTGTCTTCAGGTGCCATATATATAGAATTTAGAAGCTACGAAATCATTATAAAATTGCTGTATTGATGTTTCCAGTGCGCAAGTAGATGAATAAACGGCCTCTGTGTTGAAAGTGTTACAGACTTTGACATAAATATATTCCTACGCGGTGTTCAACTGACAAATGTGTGCCCCTGTGGAACTAGCCTATTTGGTGTTGTAGAATATCTCAAACGTGGTATCTAATTCTGGTATACCGCGCCAATTTTTGTACATCCTGATATCTGCATTTTTAAGTGAGGGATAGTACACATATTTTCAATTGTTTTATGCCTGCCCCCATATCCATTATTGTTGGATGAATCAGTTATCCTCAAGCTTAATTTTGAACCAATGTTCAGTTTTGCTTACATTCTTTAGTGGATAAGCCAGCAACAGAGCTACGAAATGCATGCATGTGTTCGAATTAAGTAGACAATTCTGTGCTATTGTGGCTGTTGTGGAGTAAACTTCCTAAAAGGAGTAAATCCACCGTAGGAATTCGTTTTTTGTGATTTTGTTTTTTTTTTTCTTAAAAGAATATAAGGTTATAGGTAAACTAACCATTTATTTTTTCCGTGAGAACGGGACAATTTTGAGCACAAGCAACAAAAGCGGGAGCGATTTAAGCATATTATGCGAAGTATTTAATTTACCTTCAAAGTAAAACTATATTCAGTGGTACATAAAATTCAGCATTTTTTTGTTTTTCTGAGATTTTTCAGATACAAATTTGTTTTAATATTGCAGGTGACGGTTTTTAATATGTATAAAACTGGCAAGATTTTCGACCTTAATATTTAACATAGCAAACTTGTAATAGAGTTTTCTTTGTATCTTCAACTTGTTCATCAAAAAAAATACGGATTCGACCGACACATTTGTACTAGGAAACCAAAAAGTATATTTACCCCTAAACCGGTAAACTGGGGGTGTTTACATGCCAGACGTTTTTAAATCTCTCGCCGAAAGAACGATTTGTTTTTACAACACGGGACTCTGATCATAATTAAATTTCATCATTAAAGAGTAGGGAGACTGCGGTGGGGTTGTTGGTTTTCGTTGTGTGCCGGCACGGGCACGGGTTCACACAAAGCCTCACTGAATTAAAACTGCGAAACGTTCACCAAAAACTGCTTAATGAAACACTCGATTTGGCTTAGTGATAATTGTTTTTTTTATTTTTGAGCACGCACAACTGTTAATCTTCTCACTTTTATATCCTTGATTATAAATACACATTTTCAATTTGATCAACTTTCTTTATGTTTTTTAATTGCTCTCGTTTGTGAGCGCACGGGTCTACGGTATTGTCCGAGATTTCGTCAAAATTCCTCCGTGGCAGAGGGTCCAGTTGAATGGATAAGGCAAATTGTCATTTAGTTTTATTACCAAATTTACTATTTATCGGGCCATATACAGAGTCGCGATGTTTCCTTGACAAAGGTTAAATTTTTGATAATTAAATTTAGTTTGGTATTCCGACACGTTATATGCGCACCCCGTTGGTTTAAACTCGACTCCGTTTAGATTAAAGAGCGATGTGCGCTCGATGTTGGTTGAAATTCGACTTACTGAAATGACTCGTGCAGAGTGTGTCAACCGCTAAGGGTGGTTTTCGTTTTTGAGAGAAATGTGAAGTTTCTCCTCGCGGTGGCCAATCAGAGAGGATCTCTCTGAGTTGATCACGGCGAGGATGCGTAGTTGTTCGTGTTGCCAGGCCGTGGCAAACGAAAACGAAAACGAAAGAAAGGAAATTGGTGCGAGGGTATCATGGTGGCATTCATGCAACTGTGTCTGCCCATCGTAAGGGCGACCGGAGCTGCGAGCAAATGGAATTCTTGCACCATGATGTTTCTGATGGCATTCCCTGCGCTGTGAGTTCTCATGTAGGAGAATTTGATTCTCGGCGACTGGGCGCGAGATGCGCGGGCAAGTTTTGTCGGTTGGACCAAACTTGGGGTGACTGAACAAGTCAGGAAAATGTGCGGCGCACGTGTGCGGCAGGGTAAGCTGGCTAACAAGGGTGCCGATTGGTTTCCCGATGTATGTCACATGTTGGTAATTCTTTTCAGGGAATTATTGTGATGCAACATATGAGCGAACGATATTTCATTTTCGGGGAATTCTGATGATGCCCTATAGCGATGCAGCAAATGCATGAACGATGTTTCAGATTTCAGGGAATTTACAATGATGCCTTATGGCTTGAAAAGCTGAATTCTGAGATGCATTATCTGCATAGAATGATGAATTCAAGTGATGCATCCCTCGCGTAATACGATGCCCTTGGGAAGGGCACCGTTTACAGGTGGTGTCGGCCAACGAAAGGGATCATTCGACACATATGTTTTTACAATTGGGCCAGATTGTCCGGACGGAGAAGAAACAGCTAGTCAAGATGGTGCCAATGTAACGGAGAAGAGTTCGCCACAGTTGGACATTTCGGAGATGTTCAGGATGATGATGACAAAATTGGGCGCGCAAGCTGCAGATTTTAATGCAAAATTGGATGCCCACAATTCAAAATTCGACGCACAAGCTGCAGATCTGAATGCAAAATGGGATGCCCAAACGCAGTGGATGAAATGTAATTTTCAACACTTTAAGGGGGGAACCTCATGTAAAATGAAATTTTTTAGCCATTTTTTGTTTTTGCCTAAATTGATAGGAAATTTCCTCAAAAATACGAGAAAAAAGTTAGAAAGTGATCCGAGACCTCCTTGTACTTTATTTTCAAAAGAAAGTAAACAGCGCCGCTCTCTTGATGCCACCAAAGGGCTCGTACTTTTCGACAACAGGAAAAAAACGGCTCAATTAGAACAGTTTGAAGAAGGGGAAGGTTTACTCTATGGCCCTGGAATCGCAGATTAGCAAAAAACTGCGGTAAGTTAGAACGAATTACGAATTTTTTCACGACTTTTTTATTACTCAAACTTTAAACGTGTTTTTCTCGAAACGCAAAATTTCGCACGCCGTGCAACGTAGCTCAAAAACTAATCATTCGATCTTTATGAAGTTTGGTATAGAAATTCTATAGATATTTGGCCTCAGCATGACGAAATCCGATTTTTTTTATTTAAAACATTGTTATTAACAATTGTTTATAAAAGAAAATCCTTTTTTTTTTAAACTTCGTCATTTTTGCAAATTTGCAAATTTTAATAAAAGGGGAACGTCATGCTGAGGCCAAATATCTATAAAATTTCTAAAGAACCCATTTTGTATTTTTTGTTTCAGATTATTTTTGTGACCTGTATGCTGCACGGCGCATTTTCAAGACGCTGTTTTCAAGCCACCATTGCACCGTTTTATTGTTAACGATTAGTCTTAAAAAAATATTTTCTTTAAATATTATAACGTAAATAAATTGTGCCTTAAATTGCAAATTAATCTACGCATTACATTTTTCAAAAAAAAATTTCTGAAAAACTGGCTATTTACATGAGGTTCCCCCCTTAAGGAAGAAATTCGAAACGAAGTAGAAAATCTGGATCTAAAAGTCACCGATGAAATAACGCGAATCGAAAAGAGAGTGAGTTGAGAGAAATAAGACATCGCCTAGCAATCAACATGACTACAAAGATACAAGGATGCAACCGCCAACCTTCGATGGAACGGGACTCCTCCGTATTTATACGTCAGTTTGACGCTGCGGCCAATTATAATAAGTGGTCGGATGAGCAAAAATCAACATCACTAATCTTGTCACTCCGCGGGGCGGCTGCAGAATTGCTACAAACCATACCAGCAGAGACGCAAACAGATTTCCAAGCGGTAAGAGACGGCCTTGAAGCTAGGTATGGAGACAACCACATGCAGCAGGTCTACCGCATGCAACTGCGGAGCAGAATGCAGAAACCTGGAGAAAATCTTCAACAATTGCAGGCAGACATTGAGCGGTTGGCACACTTGTCTTATTCAAATTTTTTTTTTTTTAATAACATCCTTTATTGGATATGAATAGTACAATCTTAACAATTTAATTTAATACTAGGTTTAAATTGTACTTAATTTAGTTTAATTAAGTAGAGCGTGTAAGGGTTTACTGGACCAGTGTTCAGCTCCCAACTCGATTTTAGTATGTTAGATTTTAACATATTAATTCATGATGTTTCGTCCGTTTTAGCCGTCTCAATTCGTGGGTAATATCCAAGAGCTGAATGGCTTCTACGTTGGTATGATTATGTAGGCGTCTTTCGTGTTTGACAGCATATTCTTGGATAACTTCATAAATCCATTTCATCTCTAGGTCATCATGAATTTCCTGATTTGTTACAAAACGGTAGGCAGTCGTGATAATGGATTGCTTTGTACAGCCCCATAATTGGATTACATATATCCAGAGCGGCTTGATGATAGATTTATAGATCAATCTTTTACAATAGAGATTGAGTTGAGAATAATTCCCGATTAACCAATACATCTGTCTACGTTTCAGCTTTATTTGCTCAGCTTTTTGTTTCACATGATGTCTCCAATTTAGTCTGCTATCTAGATGTATACCGAGATATTTCGCTAAATCTGCTTTGGGAACTGGAATTCCGTTGAGATATGTAGAAATATTGTTATCTGATCGTCGCAATGTAAATGTTACGTGAATAGATTTCATCTCGTTGAGTTTAATTTTCCAATCAGTGGTCCATTGGCTAATTTCGTTGAGTGCCTGTTGCAATTGTTGTGTAGCTTTTTTTTTGATTTTCGTCAGCTGATATTAAAACTGTATCATCTGCAAAGGTGCCTATGAATGTGTTCTTGGTTGTTGGGATGTCCGCTGTGTATAGTAAGTAGAGGAAAGGCCCCAGGACACTTCCTTGTTTTACGCTTGCTTCTATTGGATAGAAACTAGAGTGAGCTCCTTCGTGTGCTACTTTGAATGTTCTATCAGACAAGTATGATTCGAGTAGATGACAATAGTTTGCTGGAAACAGTTTACTCATTTTATATATAAGACCTTCTTGCCATACTCTGTCGAATGCTTGGGAGACATCAAGAAAGACAGCTGGGCAATATTTCTTTTCTTCGAAAGCGTTTTCTATTGCTGTGGTCACGCGGTGAACCTGTTCAATACTTGAGTGTTTATTCCTAAAGCCAAATTGAAAGTCTGGAATATTGATGAGCGGCTTGAGTCGCTTGAGGAGTATTTTCTCAAATAGTTTTGAAATGGATGGCAATAGCGATATGGGTCTATAAGACGTTATTTCTTCTGCTGGTTTCTCTGGTTTCTTGAGCATTATTATCTGGGCTGTTTTGAATGAATTTGGAATGTATTTTAGTCGAAAGCAAGCATTAAACAGATATGTTAACATAATGACAGCTTTTCGAGGTAATTCCTTGTACACGCCAGTTGATATTGCATCGATGCCTGGTGCTTTTTTGTGGTTCAAACTTTTGTCGATTTCTTGGGCAATCTCCATTGGGGTCACTGGTTTGATTGTTTGCTCAGTTTGATACCTGGGTGAAGAATCAATACTATTGTGGATGTTGTGTGGTTTGAACACTGAAGCCAGGTGTGCAAATATTTCAACTTTATCTTCAGTTCTACGTACCCACTGTCCCTGCGTATCTTTTATAGGTGGCACTTGTATGAGGGGACGTTTAAACTTACGTGTTGCCTTCCAGAGAGAGTAATCCGTATTCGCTGACGGACTTAGTTCACTTAGATACTCATCTATACAACTCTGTTTATGGTCTTTAATTAATTTGTTAACTAGATTGCTCACCTTGTTGAATATTTTTTTATCGCTAGGGTGTCTGGATCTGTGCAGGTTCGTCTAGCTTTGCACCTGTCTTTGATTAGATCTCTAATCTCAATATGGTATGTGGTTGCTGGTAATGGTTTATCACTTGGCACCGGAGTTGCTGTTGCGGCTGCGCTTTTCAATGTTTCGATAAATTGTTGTACTTGTTGTTCCAATTCTTCACAATCTTGAAGTTTAGCGTTTAATTCAATTTGATTGTCAAGCTCTGTTCGGAATTTTTCCCAATCTGTATATTTGTTTGTAAGATTTAGTTTTCTGTTCTTTCTGGGAACAGCTGCATTCAGTTTTAGTAGTACTGGAGTGTGGTCAGACGTTAAATCAGCTAAACTATCCGTTTCAATATAATTCGATGACACTCCTTTCGAAATAAAGAAACCGATCAGGTCAGGAGTTTTGTTGCTATCAGTAGGCCAGTATGTTGGTGAACAAGACGAATGAAATTCGCACTTTGCTTCTTTGATGGCCGTAAGCAATTCTTTTCCCTTGCCTGGAGTAATCAACCTTGACCCCCAAGCAGTGTGCTTGACATTGGAATCTCCACCAATTATAAACCTTGGTCCGAGCTTCTTGAAGATATCCGTGAATTGTTGTTTTGAGATTGTGTGTCTAGGTGGACAATATACAGCACCTACATTTAAATCAGCTCCATTAAGGTTGATAGTAATAATGGAGGCTTGAATATAAGTTTTTTTTATTTCTTCTTGTTGGAAGTGATGTATATTTTGTTTTATTATCAGAGCTGTACCTCCACGGGCACGGTCGCTGGGGTGCGTAGTCCAATAGGCCATATAACCCCTGATTTTTATGAAGCTCATATGAGAAAAGTGTGATTCTGATATCAACGCAATATCAATGTTGTGCTCTCTTATAAATATTTCTAATTCTTGAACCTTTTGGTTGAGCCCATTTGCGTTCCAAGTGATTATTCTTAGGAGCCGATTACTCATTGTCTTTATTTCTTGGATTTCTTTGTCGGTAGTTTTTGAAAATTTTCAAGTTTACCTACCCTCTCTGCTAGGTGGTTGATGCTTTTTTAGATGTCGTCCTGGAATACACTGAGCATCTTCATCATATCCATGATGGTAGGCTCGTTATTGAGAGGTTGTTGTCTGCTTTTATTATCTGTTTTCTCATTTGGTTTATTGTTCATTTGTGTGTTGTTAGTACCGGTTGTGGTTGGCCCCGCTCGCTCTGTATTTTTGGGTTGCAGGCTTTGAGTGACTGTAGTTTTCTTTGGATGCTGTGAGCATTCCTTAGTTTTTTTTGATACACTGAGCATTCCTTGTAACTAGCTGGATGGCCATTCTCGTGGCAAAGCGCACATGTTGCTATGCTGTTGCGTCGTTTCGAGCACTGGGTTGTGTGGTGAGGCCCACCACACTTAACACATCTTGAATTATAGTTGTAGACATTTCTTGTATGACCAAGCTGTTGGCAATTATTATATTGAGGTATCGATCTGACCTTTTTGGGTGGTTCAATCGATACTTTGCACCATAATAATTCTTGGATTTCATAAACTGATTTATTATTCTCTTTTTGAACTATATCGGCATAAAACAAAGGAAAGGCTTTACAGATTTTTTTCTCCATTGTTTGACGTGGTGCTTTTCCTGATGTTTGTTACCTTTACCACTTTATGGTTTAGTGAGCATAATTCGTTTGCAACCATATCTGTGGACATTGAAGCTGGAAGTCCTCTGATTACGAATCTAAATAGTCTCTCACTTTTTAGTTGGTAGGTATGATACTCTAAAACTTGGGTTCTTACATCCGTCTTAAGGGATTGTAATTTCTCTTTAACTGCTCTGTATGCATTTTCTGTTTCGCATGTTATTTTTATATCATTATTAGATAATGTTTTAAATTGAATTTTGTCTCTACATACAAAATGGCATTTCTAAATGCATTAAAATTCCTCACATTGATTGGTGGTGGCAGGGGAATTTTCCTTTCTTTTGTAACCGCATTTGTTGATTCACGAAGCGACGTCATATTGTTTACAGTTGGTATTGTAATTTGTTTATGACTGTTGTCAGTTTTTCTTTTCTTATAAACTGTAGAGGTTTCCCTTTCCAGCTCTTCTTCATCTGTATGGTATTCTGTTGGCAAGGGGATAGTGGCACATACGATTGCATTTGGTTTTCCATTGTGTTGATTTTGTGAAGCATTTCATTTATTATCGCTTGTTGTTGTTGGCACATAGCTGCTTGTTGTTCGTATGCTGCTGCTACCTGTTCATACGTCATAATGTTGCCGTTATTCGTATTACGTAGCTGGATATTCTGTTGGTTGAATGATGTAGTGTCCATTATTAATATTATGTATTATTTTACACGTTTTTTGTCGTTGTTTTTTGCACTTTTTTTGTGATTTACACTATTCACTTAGCACTATTTATAGAGAACCCGCGTACGCGTTTATTTACTTTCAGTTTTTTTTTTTTTTTTTTTGGTGTGTGTATTCAATGTGTGGCGAGGAGCGCGATTTAAAACGTCTTTGCCGTTCGAACGTCAAGTGAACACTGATTATTCAAATATGACCAAGCAATTTCTGAACGAGGTAGCAATGGATGCATTCATAAACGCACTCCAAGATCGGGACTTGCAACAGGCCGTTCGTTTGGCAGGAAAGAAGACGACTAACGAAGTACTGGCATTTGCATTGGGATATGAATCTGCTAAACTGGCTACCAGGAGTACATATAGAGTCCGACAAAACGTCCGTCGAGGAATGTTCCTGCCAAAGAATCGGACATGTACAACGGAGTACCCCGAGACCTAATATGAAGTGTTGGACATGCGCCGAAGTCGACCACATCTCTGTTGACTGTAGGAAACGTCGACGAATGAATGAAACATCAATTGAGAATTGTTGTTCATGCGCTAATCATAAGAGGAGACTATCAACGGAACAACCTGAGGTCAATAGGTCGGGAAAACTTGTAAGTGCAGACTTTATGGGGCGAAAGTCGCCTGATGGAATGTGCGGCCCCAGCATCGTAACTGTATCACAACTCGAACGGGATAACCAAAGTTTTGTTATAACTACGATCGTTAATGCAAGGACAACAACAGTAACAATCGACACTGTAGCAACAAGATCCATAATTCGGCCGAATGTCGTGGGAAAAATTGCCCTTAATAAAAATAGAAGATACGCTTTGAAGACTGCCACAGGAGAACGTTCTACAGTCTACGGAGAAGTCGAGAGCATAATAGTGCTGGGCAATATTTCCATCTCCCACCAATTTTTGGTTGCCGATATTACGGACGAATGCATTCGTGGAATGGATTTCATGAAGGAGAACCAAGTTGTTCTAGATATCGGTCAAAGCACACTGCGAATTGGTAACTTGGAGGTTGCCATTACACTGCAGGACGAACAATTGCGAAGACCATGTAAGCCAGATTGTAAACATTGTCATAGAGCGGAAGAAAAACAAGAGACGTACGACCTTCGAAATGTACAAGTAGAAGTACTAGATGGGTGGACGAGTGATGCTATACGCGCAGCTCAACTTCAGGATGAAGATATGTCGCTAATCCTGGAACACAAAGAAAAAAGGGAGCGGCCAACTCGGAACAATATTTCCGACAAGAGTGGAACACTTAAAGCATATTGGGCAAAATGGAATTCCTTGCTGGTGGAAGATGGAATTCTAAAGCGTAAACGGGAAGCCGCGGACGGAAAATCCCATCGAATTCAGAATCTAGTCCCACCATCAAAAGTGAAGGATGTACTAACAGAAATGCACGAGGGGGCGTCCGGTGGACATCTGGGAGTTAATAAGACACTTCCAAAATTACGATCTCGATTCTACTGGCTTCACATGAGAGATGACGTCGAGTCTTGGTGTGGGAAGTGCACAACTTGCATTGCGACCAAAGGACCAACAGCAAAACCAAGGAGTGCTATGAAGCAGTACAACGTGGGTGCCCCTTTCGAGCGAATTGCGATTGATATCGCAGGACCATTCCCAAAAACCAACGACAACAACAAATACATGTTGGTCATCATGGATTACTTCAGCAAGTGGGTGGAAGTCATTCCAATTCCAAACCAAGAAGCAACAACCGCCATTGAGCAGCTTATCAATAATTGGATCAGCAGATATGAATTCCCTGTGAGCTTCATTCCGATCAAGGCCGAAACTACGAATCACAGATATTTCAAGGCATCTGACTGGACGTAAGGAAAACCAGGACCACACCCTTACATCCGCAGTCAGACGGAATGGTCGAAAGGAAATGAAAGAGCATTTATCGAAGGTCGTTAGTGATGACCAACGAGATTGGGACAAATATGTACAAACCTTTCTCATGAGTTATAGATCGGCTAATCACGAGACGACAGGCCGTTCTCCAGCAAAAATTATATTTGGACGTGAGATACGATTACCAGCCGATCTGCGATTCGGAATACCTCCAGACGCCATAGACAAGACCGAAGACTACGTAGCCGAATGGACAAATCGCCTCGATGAGATTCATCATTTGGTTCGAAAGCAAATCAAGGTATCCAGTGAAAGGATGAAAACAAGGTACGACGTTCGAGCCAACGCATCCGGATTTAATGCAGGCGATAACGTGTGGCTTTATAACCCTCATCGGCAAAAAGGAAGGTCTCCGAAGTTGCAGCAACATTGGGAAGGACCGTATAAGATTCTCACAAGAATTAATGACGTTGTCTATAGGATTCGGCGAAGACCGAACGCCAAGATGAAAGTGATACATTGTGACCGACTGGCGACTTTTTGTTAACCCAGGAGACCAGTAAACTTAGTTCGGGACGAACTAATCTAGGCGGAGGGTAGTGTGACGCATATGACGATCAGTACTAGTATATTGTAGCGAGCTTAGGGTTCGCTGGATTAATTATTTTAAAATAAATAAGAGCCGTTAAATCGATTTTGAATTAATATAACACTTTATTAGTCCGTAATACAACGGTTACTTATACCGTACACTTAATGATTTCTTTACTTATCGCTTCCGTACTTATCGCGTGTTTTACTGCTTACTTCTCACTCGAGACGTATCGCTTGCTTCACTGTCTTACTTATTTCTAACTTAACTTCCGCTCTACGTGCGACGTATTTATACCGTTTTTCCTTATTCTGATTTGGTGTATCGTTTCCGTCCGTTCCATAGTCTTGAATGTTCTATTCCAGTTTTCCAGTACTTCCTAAAATAATCTAGTACTTTGTTTCGGACTTTCTCGAAGATTCCAGTACTGATTGTCATATGCGTCACAATATTATAGAAAGTCCGAAACAAAGTACTAGAATATTCTAAAAAGTACCGGAAAACTGGAGACTATGAACTATAGAAAATTCGAGGCTACGAAACGGACGGAAACGAAACGCCGAATCAGAATGTGGAAACCGTATAAATACGTCACACGCAGATCAGGAAGATGAGTAAGAATTAAGAAGTAAGCAGTAAGCAGTGAAGTAAGCAGCCAAAGACGCGATAAGTCCAGAAATCGTCAAGTGTACGGTGAAAGTAACGGTTGTTATTAACGGACTAATAAAGTGTTACGTTACTTCAAAATCGATTTAAGGGCTCTTATTTATTAAAAATAATTAATCCAGCAAACCCTAAGCTCTCTACAATATAATACTGGCGAAACAAAGTATTACACATTCCAAGGCAAGGTAATGAGAATTTAAATCAGCGAAAACTTATTCAATTTCCCAAGATATCCCTAAACAGCTGGTCATCTAGTTGCGGCATGAACTTGAACGACTGTGGCAACAAAATATTAGATGCTTCTGAAGTTCTATAATAAATTTGAATAATCTGTAAAAGTTATAGCATCAGATAACTCCTGGCAATTTTGTAGCTAACCCCACCTAATGACGTGAACAGTTAGGATTTATTATTTCTTTTCTTTTTTTATAATTAATATCTTTGTGTCCATGCATCTTTTTCGTCTTCCTACATTTGCCCACCGTTTTCAACTGTGTTATAGGGTGGTTGTTGCCGAAAATAAATCGTTCAACACGTGTGAATTAAAGCCGATAAGCAAGACGTTGTCCTTCGGGTATATGTAGTAGGCTGGGCTATTAGATATTCCCATTGCCTCAAAATATATCACAATGCTTCCCTTCATAATATTCTCTTTTTGTGATCTACCGTCAACCGATTTTAAGGACGTACATGATCCCTTTTTATGAATGTATCTAAAAAACAAAATATATCCCTTTATGTAAATACTTAACATAGGAATGAATTTTCGTTGTTTTCTTCTTTTCATATTTTATGAAGTCTCAAAACTAGAGACCCGTTTTCATTTCCAGTGTCACTACCCTCTGGGGCGATATGAAAGGTCACATTGACAGACAGTTTTTGTGCACCCTGTATTTTAGGTAGACAGTTTATTGCTCCCAACTTAAAAAAAAAACAACAAAAAACCATTGTGACAATAGTGTTGAAATTTCGGGAACCTGTCGCTAGGAAACAATTGCTATTTAATTTTATAACGAGAAAGAGATCATCAAAAAACCTGTCTAAAGAATATTTGCAATTGTTAATTTCATGCAAATGTAAGGACCTCCGACGATAGAAACCGGAATTGTTATGTGCCGTGAAAACTCCTCATGGTCCATACTTTTCCTTTGTATAGCTACTTCTTACTTCACGCGTTCCGTACATTATACGACACGCCAGAAAGGGATAACTGCAGCCAAAACGATCGAGAATGAGTGAACGATCAACCACCGCATCTCTTTTTAACTGAATTCAAACCTAACAACGGCACTGAGAACAGCGTGTGACGTAGCAAACGACGCCGATTCCAATCCCGAAGTCGATGTCTTTGTTGCTTCAACGATGCCATTTTGAGATTCAGTCTTATAAGAGAGCCACAAGTGTTAAGTTTGGTGGTGGGAAGGCGTTCTAAGGTGCACGTTATATCAGATCGTTTGTTGCAAATGTTGTTAAATGAATTTAAAAACGTTTTACCGGGTGCATTTGAAATATTGTAGATTTAATAACAAAGTGGCGGCGAATTGTATTGTGTATATTCTTAAAAACCAACAAAATAAAAGGAAAGAACGAACTGCCGAGTATATATTGCTTTAATTGAACGGAATCGAGAATGAAAGCAAAAAACAAAAAAAAAAAGAAGGAAAAAAACAACGCGATCACTGATCGTAGACACTTGTTGAATGGAGAACGGACTAGAAAAGGTTGTTGAATACAATTTGAATTTTTTCAAACTCACTAGGGAACGAAAACACGCAAGCGATGTGGTGGTTGAAGTTGAAAAATCTATTAATTTCAAACATTCCCTTTGTTAGTTCTTTTTTTTTCAATTCCTCCTTTATTTTATTTTTTTTTAATATAATTGTGTTGCCTTTTTTTGGTTTGTCATTAATGTATATAGAGGAGAGCACACTACACCGAAGTTTGAACTTGGCATATGCATGTAGTAGTACTATAAAAGAAGAAAAAGACGAATGTGGTTGTGTTTATATGAAAAAAGAACAGAAAAAAAAATGAAAAGTGATCAGTGGAGGAGAAGAAAATCGGGAAAAGGAATCCAAGAATCAAGAAGATTAGGAAGAGAGAGTATTAAAGAAAAGGGAGAGACTCGAAAGGATGGCTTTTTGGTTGAAGATGTTTGTTTTATATCGTGCTCCAACCGCAGACGACATTCAAAAAAACGGCGTGCAACCTCGCGAATATTTAGTGATCGACGACGCAGCAGTTTTTTCCCGTTTGGTTTGTATAATAGAACAGGAGGAGAGTACTCCAGTATAACAGTGTAAACTGTTGATTGGCCGTTTTCCTTTTTTCGTCGTAATTTTTTTTTCTTTTTGTTCGTCGTTATAAGTATATAAAAGGAGATAGTGGTATTTCGAGGCATTTTGACTTTCTAACTCCTTTTCGTGAATGTAGTGGAATTTTGAATATTTTTTCGGGTTCTTTTTGAATGTTCAAGCCTTTTGAATGTAACTAACATGTTAGTTAACGGAAGATAAGAAAATGCATAGGTGTTGTAAACCGTTAACTAGTTACAAGAACAAAAATAATCAGAAATGTAGGGATTGTCGGTCCTAGGAACTTCTGAGCGTCAGATATCATCTGTGATGATTGTTGCCAAGTGATCGCGTGTTTTCCGGTTACCGCTGCCTTTTCCATTGCCTTTGTGCATGCATTTCCTCTGGACTTTGTTTTATCTCTCTTACTATACATTTCTCAGAATAAGAAGTTAAAAAAAAGATATAGATTTTTGTTGTTTTTACTACCGTGCGGAATTTGCAGAAAAAAAGTAATAGACAAAAATCGTATCTTTCTCATTATACGTTTCTGAATTGTCTATCACAGAGAGGTGTATTTTGTGTATTGCCGTGGAGTACTGTAGGTCCGGCTTTGTGGTTCTTTGACCGATCGTGTCGATCGTTTATTTGATCACCGTCATCAGTTTACGCCACCAACGCTTTGCACGATTTTTTTTGTGTTTTATCAAATTCGATTTGTTTTTTGTCATATTTTTTATCGAACATTTGCTCGCGGTATTGGATTTTTGCGCGCGTTCATTTAAATTAAGGTTTTTGTTTGCGAAACACATTAAGCGACGGTTATTTGTTTTTTTCTTTTTATGATTTGTAGATAGATGTATATAAATTTTAAGTGATTGTTTAACGATGTATGCTAGTTGTATTTGCAAATTAATAATTGCTGTTCCAAGTGGGTATGGGTCCAGTGATTCACATTTTTTTATTTCTATACGTGTGACTAGATCCTCACTCATTAAGAACGGCAATGTTCTACTTTAATGAGCATACATACAATATTTATTTTTATTTTGGTGTAAAAGCAAGTACTACGTTAGAAATTTACGTTTTAATGGTTATGTACATCTATAAAACCTTTTTTTCTTTTTTTAATATTTGATTACTTTATTTCTTATAACAATCGTATTTTTCCCTGCAGATCTTTGTGAACCCTTAAAAAGATTGTTTTTTTTTATCATCCTTTGTTGTATAATGTCTTCGTGTTATTTCTATTTTCTTCTTTTCCTCATTGAAATATTCCCCTTTATCATCATTTAGTGTTTGTTAAATGGCAGATACACCTGCTCTTGGAATCCTTTGCCCCTTCCAAATTTTTTAATGTGGTTTTTACTGCTTTTTACCTCGTCTAAGCCCTACACCGGTTGATCATTAATCATATTTAAAAACGTTGTTAATGATTAATTTTTGGGTATTACATTTTGTATAATCATTTCTTGATCTTCTCAATGCTTTGCTTTAGGTCTCAGGTGCCTTCAGAGAGTGTAGACGTTATATAAGGAATAATGCGACAAGTGAAGTAAAGGTTCTGAAAGATTATAGTTTAGGGATATGTTCAAAATCTCCTACACTGTTGACTTGCATTTTGTCCATACATCGGCACATCGATATAGAGAACCTAAGTGCGTCATTACTCAATCTGGATAACTTCTAGAAAAATCATTGACTCTTTCTTGAAATTATCGAGTTGTTCGGAAAGTAATTTTCCATTGTGAAATGGAAAGACCGTTCTCTTATAGTGTATTAATATTTTATATAATTATATTATATTAGGGAAAAATAAATCACCAATAGTTTTTAGGTAGATCTGTGGTGATAAATATCTCTTAAAGCTTTGATCAAACAGATTCAAAATTGTGCCCGTTGGAAAACAGAGATGGAAAGTAATTTTCCATTGTGAAAGGGAAAGACCGTTTTCTTATAGTGTATTAATATTTTATATAATTATATTAGTTTAGGGAAAAAGAAATCACCAGTAGTTTTTAGGTAGATCTGTGGTGATAAATATCTCTTAAAGCTTTGATCAAACAGATTCAAAATTGTGCTCGTTGGAAAACTGACATGGAAAGTAATTTTCCATTGTGAAAGGGAAAGATCGTTCTCTTATAATGTCTTAATAATTTTATATAACCATATTAGTTTGGGAAAAAAGAAATCAGCAATAGTTTTTAGGTAGATCTGTGGTGATTAATATCTCTTAAAGCATTCACCAAACAAATTCAAACTTGTGCTCGTTGGAAAACTGACGTTCCGTACTAAAACCACCAGATTCCGCCTCAGGAAAACTGAGTTATCTTTTTAGAGCCAAGAAATATTTTACTCCGGCCCAACTTCTTCTCCTATATAAATCCCAAATTAGAACCACACCCCAATATTGCTCTCATGTTTAGAGCTCTGCTCCTAAGCATATCCTCGACATACTTGAGAGCATACACAGCCGAGCGACTCGCCTGATCGGGGACTCAACGCTGACGTCGCTATTAATCGCTATCACATCGAAGACGCGTAGCCGACGTCTGTTTGTTTTACAGATATTATCACGGGTACTGTTCTTCGGAGATTCGTGGCATTGCACCAGCTTGTGGTGCATCTTCCGATGGCGCGAACACCCCTGCATCAGAACTCGTTCCGTTACAGAGCGGGAAAGATGTGGAGTTCCCTCTACGCACGAGAGTTCCCGGAACGTTACACCCTGCAACTGTTCAAAAAGAACTGCAACAGTTATTTGATGGCATCTCGGGGCGCCCACTCGGCCCTATAGGTTCGCCTCTACCGAGAGAAGTGTAATAAAAAAAACCTGTCTGGACACTTTTCTGATCCCTCGATGCAGTCGTCAGTTATAGGGCGTAAAATACTGAAGTTCAAAAAGAGCAACTTTCATCTATTTTCAAAATTTACTTAGATAATGCCTTGCATAATATGAAGAACAGTAATGTTATTGGTCGGTGAATTTTGGGAAGACGCTTTTTTTTTTCTTTGCTCGGGATTAGTTGTAGTCGAGTAAATTTTCAACAATAGAAAATGTTTTGTGCGAACGAGTGTGATAAAAACCGACGGCAGTCCTGGGATACAATTTTGAAGAACTATAACTGTAGTATTACATCCGGTCGGCTGCTTTCTTCCAGTCTAGTCCGCAGAGGATGCCCTAAACAGCATGAGGGTGGAACTCTGCATTCGGCATTGAAGATTGTATTGCTGCGATCACAGATGTCTTTAAAACCCCAACATCTAATAATAAATTCAAGCAAAATAAATCCGCGAAATCATTGACTTTCTGATTCGAGTTCATGGCGAGTGTTTCACTGCCCGTCACTAACACTGGAAAGAAAGAGGAACTGGCATTATCGCTAATAGCATTTGCCGTTGACGAGGAAGCACATGAACCATTGGGCATTGAAGTAGTTTGTTGATTATTTGTCGTTGGCACATTCTTAACCGTTCGGTTGCAGTCAACTTCGCTTCTTGGTCTCCGTGTGACTAGAGCGCCAGTGGTTAACTCATTTGTTTGCATTATTATGCGGAATATTCCGCACACAATTATCACGCATTTAGAGCCAAGATGGAAATGGGTTAATAATCTTATTTTGAACTGCTGTAATCTATTCGGATTTTATATCAAACCTATAGCACCGACTAGGCGCTATAGGTTCACCTCTCCCGAGAGAAGAGTAATTTAAAAACAACTCGTACGATGCCATATGAAATGTGAAGTTCATACTGAGAAGAATAATTTAGAAAATTGAAAGCACAGTGGTGAACATCGGTGTTTCTAAAGAAAAACCCTCGTCTAAATAAAGGACGCGAAGAAATCTCACAAATCATCCTAGTTAGTATCTCGGTATTTGTACACTTGAGGCTGGTTAGGTCGGTTAGTGTTTTAAAATCTAAGAACTGCACAACTAATATTAAACGATGAGTATAATATCCCACTGACTCTGTCGTTTGTAGGGAATATATGTATGTTTGGCTCGGATGACGAAAAAAAATTCAAGGTCTTCACAGAATAACTAGTTATGCGGCACACACCTAGGTTCTTCCCTTAGTCAAATGAAATTGTTGTCACTGGCGAATGTTTTAGCTAGTCTCCCAGCTACTTGGGTTTTTTTAAATGTTCTAGCCAGTTGGGGTTGAATATCTCAATACAATAATCTCAAAAGCTGGGTGGTTGTTTTTTTTCCATTTCCATTTTATCTACATTAAATGTTTTAGCTAGTGTCCCAGCCATATCATCATCATCATCAGCACTACAACCGGGATCCGGTCTTGGCCTTATTTAGAAAGTCTCTCCACCGGTCTTGATTTCGAGCCGATGTCATCCAGTTTTGCACTCACAGGCTCTGGGCGTCCTGGTCTACGCCGTCTCTCCATCGCAGACAAGGTCTGCCGCGCTGTCTTCTTCCATGCATCCTCCCACAAAGGACTTTCCGGGCGGGCTCCTTTTCGCTGATTCGAGCTAGGTGTGCCGCTCACCGGAGTCTACCGAGCTTAATTATTCTTATAACGTCAGCTTCAAGATATTTCGCGTACAACTCATGGTTGTAGCATCTCCGGAATCGTCCTCCCTCACATACGGGGCCAACAATTCTCCTTAAGACCTTCCTCTCGAACGCGGCTAAGAGTTCAGAGTGTCTTTTATTGAGCACCCAGGTCTCGGATCCATACATGAGTACTGGTAAGATCATGATCTTGTACAGTATTCGCTTGGATGTTCTGGATAAATTTCGGGATTTAAATAGCCTTGATAGACCATAGTAGACTTTGTTGGATTTGATCAGCCGTTCGCGTATTAGGGGGCCAATAGTTCTCCTTAAGACTATCCTCTCAAACGCGACTAAGAGTTCGTAGCGCCTTTTTTGGAGCACCCAGGTCTCGGATCCATACATGAGACTTGGTAAGACCATAGTCTTGTGCAGTAGTAGCTTGGATGTTCTAGATAAATTCCGGGATTTAAAGAGCCTTGAAAGACCATAGTAGGCCTTGTTGAATTTGATCAGCCGTTCGCGTATTTCTTTTTCCATTTTGTTATCGGCTAATACTATTGATCCAAGGTACTTAAAGGGTTGCACTACTTCAAATTCGTGCTCCTTTACCCTGATAGTTTGACCAATATTAGGTCTTCTCTTCGCAGAAGTTGCCACCATGTACTTAGTTTTTCCCTCATTAATGTGCAGTCCCAGTTTTTGTGCCGTCTGTTCGATGTGGGTGAAGGAGTCCTGTACAGCCGAATCGGATTTATCGTTGATCTCGATGTCATCTGCGTAGGCAAGAATCTGGCTGGATTTGGTGACAATAGTCCCTCTAGTTGTAACGCCAGACTCGCGGATTGCTTTCTCCAACGCCAGGTTGAAGAGGAGGCAGTCCAGACCGTCCCCCTGTCGGAGTCCATTAAAGATGTTTATTGGTTTGGACAGCAATCGCGCTATTTTTACTCGACTAGTTACGTTGATCATGGCCAACCTACAAAGTCGTATCAATTTGTTTTTAATGCCAAACTCCCTCATGGCATCATATAGCTCTAACCTGGCTATACTGTCGTAGGTGGCCTTGAAGTCTATAAATAGATGATATAATGGAATCTTAAATTGCAGACATTTTTCCATCGCCTGCCTAAGGGTGAATATCTGATCAATTGCTGATTTGCCTGGGATGAAGCCACACTGATATTGACCAATGATGGCTTTAGCGTATGGGGCTATCCGATCTTGTAGGATAGTAGAGAGCAATGTTATAACCCTGTAGTTGCTGCACAGTGTGATATCTCCTTTCTTATGTATGGGGCAAATTATACCGCGACGCCAATCTTCCGGCATCTCCTCTTGCTCCCATACGTGCACCACGGTCTCATGAATTGCATGACCCTATCCCTCCTTGTTTGATCAGCTCAGCTTGTATGTCGTCAGCTCCGTGGGCTTTATTTGATTTGAGCCATCTTATGGCTTTTAATGTTTCCTCAATGCTTGGTGGCGGCAGCATTTGGTCTTGGTCTTGCATTGGTGGAGCCTCCAATTCTTCTGTGAGCTGACCATTTAGCAATTCATTGAAGTGCACTTCCCGTCGCTCCAGAATGCCTTCAGCATCGGTGTTCAGATTCCCCTCTTTATCCTTGCAGTAAGTGCAGCGTGGTGTGTTCCGCGTCATACTGCGGATTATTTGGTAGAACTTCCGCGCCTGGTGCGGACCTCGCTCTCTACTTTTCTCTATTTCACAGACAATGTTTTTTTCCCAGGCACTTTTCTTTTGTCTTTTTTCAGATCTTCTGATCTCTTCGTATATCTCCTCGCGCACCCGCGTCCTATTAGACTGCTGCATTGCCCGGTATGCAGCATTTTAACGTTTGCACTCATCATCAAACCAGTCGGTCCGATCTCTACGACTACTGTCTAAGATGGAGTTGGCAGTACTAAAGACAGTATTTTTAGGCATATCCATTTCTCTTCTAAGCCCGGCATTCTAGCCCCAGGACTCACTCTTCCTCTATCGAGCTCTTCGAGAGCGAGTCTTAACGCACGACCAAAGGTGTTGCTGGTGTTCTCATTGCGTAAGGCAGCAGTGTTGATTCGAGCCTTATCCGCGGACGCAATATGTCTCCGTAAGTCAATCCGAGTCGACGTTGGAACCTCGGTACGTTCGTGCCATCATCAGGTTCGAGGAGTGGCGGCGATCTATCAAGACGTGGTCAGTTTGCTTCCGAGTGGCTCCACCGGTGATACTCAGGTGGCTTTGTGGATGTCTTTACACGGAAAGCTGGTACTCGCAACGACCAAGTTCTTTGATGCTGCCAGTTCGATGACTCTTAGTCCACTGTCATTAGTGTTCTCATGCAAACAATGGGAACCTGCATAGTGCCTGAAAACCGGCTCTCGACCTATTTTCATATTCACTCCCCTGTAGGTCCGTGAACGTTTATGAGGCTTATGTTCTCAAACTTGCCTCGTACGCGAAGAGTGCATAGCCTTTCGTTTATTGCATTAAAACCGATAGTGGCAGGATTCAGTTTTTTGCTGACTAGAAAGCCTACCCCGAGCACATGGTGTTTTGCATGACAGCTGTAATAAATGTCATACTCGTTTCTTTGAATAACACCACTCCCCGTCCATCTTATCTCTTGTAATGCTGTTTTGTCAGCCTTATATTTGGACAGGGCATCGGCTAGCAGGTCGAGCTCTGTATAGTGAGCGGACGTTCCGTGAGAAAATTCTCAAATCGTCATTTTCTTTAGCCATTTTCATTTCCGTCGTGTCGGCTTCAGTTTTTGGCTGATTAGAAACCCTACCCCGAGCACATGGTGTTTTGCATGACAGCTATAATAAATGTCATACTTGGTCTTTTGAGTAACACCACTCCCCGTCCATCTTATTTCTTGTAATGCTGTTATTTCAGCCTTATATTCGGTCAGGGCATCGACTAGCTGCCGTGTAGCTCAACCTCTGTTTAGCGAACGGACGTTCCATGAGAAAATTCTCAAATCGTTTAGCCCTTTTCTAGTTTCCGTGGTCGTCGTCGTTTATCCGGTCCATATCCGAGGCTTGCTAATTTTTCCATAATAGTTTGTTTTTCCGGGCAAGGTTATTATCCTTCGCCAACCTTTCTCAGGATGTCGCTGCATGCATTGGTTCACTACCTGCTGGATGCCAAAGTAGCTATCCAAGGGTGTCACGTGGAGACTGCATGTCAACTTGGATTGAACAGGGACAAGGATTGTCCTGGCCTTCGCCGGGTTGAAAGCAATCAGTGACTTTGTCCAGTATGTTCGCTCCCATCCCCCTGTCCCACCTACTTGGGTCCTTTTAAAATGTTACAGCATGTTGGGGTTGAATATGTTAAAAACAACAATCTTAAAAGCTGGGTGGTTGACTTATATTTTCCAATTGCATTTTATGAGGGGGGGTATGTTTGGCGAGTTGGTTACTGGGTTTATCCATCAATTATTCATTTATTTATTTAGCTTAGTGCGGGTTGTAAGAGTGTAGATGGGGAGTGGGCGTGGTCAGGAGGGGAAAGAGAGGAGATGCAGTTTGAGAGCAGTATAGGTAAAGTTGAAATCGAAGGATGTGGGGTAGGAGTTTGCCCACCGCTTCATTCGCGAAATGGGTTCATTAGAGCCGTAAGAAGTGTAGTGGGTGGGCGATTGTGGATTGTTGCCTTTCGGCTTTATTTCTTTTTTACTTATTGACATTTTATTAATTAATGACTAAAACAAAGAACATTTAGAAAAAAAACGTGATTTTTTTTTTCTTTTACACCTAATTAAACTTACTCCAATATCTTTAACCTATCTATTTTTTTTTTTAAATATTGTCATTAAAACATACCTAACACTACCCTAACCTAAGAAAAACTGAATCTATGTAAGCTAGCCATTGATTTAAGATGTTACTTACTATGCCAATTTCGGCTGACAGGTCTTTAGTTGCCACCCAACCACCAGAACTGCTGGCGTACTTTCTTAACTTCTCTTTGATCTCTGTCAGATATCGCACTGTACCGCAGGCACTCTTCATATGTGTGTGCTACTTCCCACCCATAATCTATTCGCTGGTCTACGGTCCATTGGCGCACATGGAAATCCTATGGTATTCCGGATTCATCCAGAATGAGGCCAATCATATCAAAATAAAGAAATGCCAGTGGTGAAACAAAGCCATTGCGACGAACTCTTTCATAGTACGTGATATTTGGGTAATAGGCTCAGAAAATTAATATGTTGGATGAACTCATTGCTCTCGCAACATGTCCTCAGATCAATTTGATTATAAGATTATCTATTCTGTTTATGTTGGCTTCATTATATGAAGCTGCCTTGGGGTATTGTTTTTTTTGTAGTCGGATTCCGGAGTCCGATATAAATCAAGACAAGTTCTAAGGCATTACCTTTCGAAAATCCGAATCTTCTCCATCATATCTGGACGTACATTAAACCACACTGGGCATCCATAAGTGATCATTGGCCTGATGAGGGCGATGTGGACTATGACATTAACTTTATTGTCGACTTGGCTACTGTGAAATAGCCTTCTTGTTATAGCCAAGGTTCTCGCAGCCTCCATATGTTTGTTAAAGTATAGATATTGTTCCAGCCAAATGCCCAGTTAATTGACTACATTTATAGTCTCTATTATACGTTGGTGTTGCCCCAGGTAACGAATTTTCGCCAGTTTTTCCTTGTATCCCAAGTAGCCCGACACAATGGTGTTCTAAACAGGACAGTTTTACACTTCTGAACATTATTTTGAGTTTCCAATTGTCGCAGTAGCGCCGAACTTCATTGAAGTCCCGCTGGCATTGGCTGTTAATGATCTCAATTTTCGGGACTGATGTGTAGATTATGAGATCAACTGTGTGGCGATTCTAATAGATACACATACAATACACAAGCAAATAGTGAAGAACACTGAATGAAAATCGAATAAGAAAATGCATCAGAGCCGTATATCATAGCGATAACATAACAATTCCACATCACTTGAGAGTACTTGAGTTTAGAAATCGAATTCGTACAAGCGGTAGTGGCCTGATGTGTTGATCATTGGTTCCATTTTTTAGTGATTCTAACTGTCATTGTGTCAGTTCGAATCACACGTTCTTTTGAACGTGACGGCTTTTGACGAGGGCTTAGTAAGTCGGTAGTGTATATGTTGAAAAGAATTGGGGGGGAGTACCGCTCCCTAATGCAGGTCATTCTTTATTTTATAATCAATCTAGGATGTCACGTCGCCACTTCAACAATGAATTTTCTATCCTTTAAACTGTTATAGAGTATGTATAGTAGGGTTTTCCAAATACCTACCCTGGCTAACTTGTAAAATAGTCCTTTGATTCAGACCGTGTCGGAAGCCTTCTCCATGTCAATCAGACAGGCACTTGTGGACTGGTTCTTGCATTTATTCCATTAAATGTTCGAGATTAGTTTGGTGCGGTGTGGAGGGTATCGTGTCCTTCCTTAAAACTTAACTGGTTATTTGCAATAATGCCATTGTAATCAACCCGGTTTCAGCAGAGATTTATTTACAACCTTCTCGAATACTTTACTCGGTAATATCCCAATCGATCACAGGTTCATTGGGTTTGAGCTATCCTTTCCCTTTTTTGTGATTGGCTGAACGATGGCTGTTTTCTAGCACGTCGGATAGTGGGCATTATTCAACGCGTTGTTAAACAGGTTTACGTATATATCCATTGTGATTGGGTGAGGTGTTTGAGTACGATGTTGGGAACTCCATCGATCCTTACTGATTTTTTGTTTCACAGTGACTCGAAGATACCCTGGATTTCTTCCTTAGTTATTAATAGGCCCTTAGCCCTGTCGGTGGTGATAACGGTATTTGCCTTTATTTTGTCGTTTAATTCAATAAAACTGAGCTTCTCTGATCGCCACTGCGATATGTCATATTGAAAGAGTCAGTAATTTAGTAAAGCTCTGCCCAAGTCGCGGTAATGGCGGACGATTTCATTCACCCTCTCATCATCATCATCATCATCATCATCATCGGCACTACAACCGGGATCCGGTCTTTGCCTTATTTAGCAAGTCTCTCCACCGATATCCGGTCCTTATCCGAGACTTGTTAAATTGTCTATAATAATTTGTTTTTCCCGACAAGGTTATTAGCCTTGCGCCAATATTCAGCCTTTACACATCCCGAAAAAAAGTCCCCACAGCATTCACCTTTTCCAAGGGATCGTCAATCACAAAGAGCTCGCCTTTTAGGGTGTCGTTCTTCTATTCTGTCAATATTTTTCTTGGCATTTGTCTGTTGTGTTCAATTCATAAAATTTGGAGACACTGATTTTATTTTATGATTGTTCCTCCGAAATATTCTATTTATTGGAGGGAACATGCTGGAGTTGTTGGATTTTATAATCCGCATTATATTGTTCCAGTACACGTTTGTAGCTAACCTATAGTTGCCTTTTATTAGGTATTGGAGGTTTTTCAATATAGACTTCAGTGATACTATCTCCTGATCGTGTCTGCCTGTGAACCGTCTGCATAATAGTTTTAGTCTAACAGCAGTCTGCTCTTTTTTCCTGTACAGTTCGTTCATAGTTGCGTTGCAGTACATGTTGCAGCTAACCTATAGTTAGCTTTTATTAGGTATTGGAGGTTTTTCAATCTAGACTTCAGTGATACTATCTCCTGTCTGTGAACCGGCTGTATAATAGTTTTATTTTAAACAGTAGTCTGTTTTTTATTCCTGTACGCGCTGCGGTACATGTTGAAGCTAAACTATAGTTGGCGTTTGTTAGGTGTTGGAGATTTTTCAATCTAGCCTTCATTCTATAGAACCATAATCATGCCGATTGTTCTATACGGATGAGAAACATGGGCTCTCACAAACCGGGAAGAAAACAAATTCCGCGTATCCGAGAATAAAGGCCTAAGGGGTATCTTTGGTGGCAAGTATGACGAGGAGGCAGGACAATGGAGGAAACTCCACGAATTGGAAGAGCTATACTGCAAACCTACAATAGTGAGAGTAATCAACTCGCGAAGATTAAGATGGACCGGACACGTGGCGCGAATGGGCAACGACAGGACCGTGCATAGAATTCTTGACGGTAAGAGACTGACAGGGCGGCCGCGACGGAGATGGGAGAACAATGTTAGGTTGGACCTCGAGGAGATCGGATCGGATGGTCGAACGTGGAAGGAGAGGGCACGGGACAGGGAACAATGGCGGAGTCGAGTCGGTGAGGTCATGAACTTTCGGGTTCCTACAGGCCAATAAATAGTAGTAGTAGTAATAGTAGACTTCAGTGATACTATCTCCTGTCTGTGAACCGTCTGTATAATAGTTTTAGTCTAACAGCAGTCTGTTCTTTTTTCCTGTACAGTTCGTTGATAGTTGCGTTGCAGTACATGTTGCAGCTAACCTATAGTTAGCTTTTATTAGGTGTTGGAGTGTTTTGGCACTATGGTGAGGAATGCGATTTGAACCCGCGGTATGACGGTTAGAATCACAACAAAAGGAGAACTAGAGCCTCAACACATTAGACCACTCCCGCGTGTAGTTTACGACGTATTCTTCTCGACTACAGTTGAAGCTGTGGGATTGTTATGTATTGCATATGGCTCCGATGATTTACTTTTTCGATTTCCTTTTGGTGCTATGTCCCTCACATTGGTTTGCCTGTTCGTGTCGTTTGTGTGAACCGCCACAGACCATTTCCTGTTGGGGTACACCATTGAAATTAATTTTTTCATATCTGCGACTTACAGGAATTCTGAACAGTTGCTCACTAAAACTTTTTTTCTGTCTATTATATGATAGTGTGAAATCTCGTATTTCCTCGTAGCCTTGCGGGCATTCAGAACTGAAACATTTTCTCACTAAAACCCTATGTTCCTATTAAAGGGTTTTTTTTATATCGGGTTTTCCAATAGGGACTTCACAACTTTGAATTTAATTTGTGAACGCACCCTTTCACTAATCATCGAACTGTTACTGTCAATTTATTCAGTAAACTCAACATTTTCATCATGGTTAAGTACACGAACGAACAACGTCTGCAAATTATAAAAATTTATAACCGAAAAAAAGTTGTCAAGTCCCTATTGGAAAACCCTAGGGTTATACAATAGGGACTTGACAACTTTGAATTTAATTTGTGAACGCACCCTTTCACTAATCATCGAACTGTTACTGTCAATTTATTCAGTAAACTCAACATTTTCATCATGGTTAAGTACACGAACGAACAACGTCTGCAAATTATAAAAATTTACTACCGAAAAAAAGTTGTCAAGTCCCTATTGGAAAACCCTATATTTTACTTCTCCCAGGAAAGACGAACTTATAGCGCTGAGTCAACGCCATGAGTCGCTATTTTTTCTCGACCGAGGCCATCAGCTCCGAAATATGCTCAAAGATTTCTCCCAACCATTTCACGAAGGCTATAGCTTAATGGGGTGGTATTTCACCGGGCTGCTGGGCTTTGGGACTCTACCTACCACTCTTGCCTCCAGTGTTGCCTTAAGACCTATACTATGAAAAAACTAAATAAACCAACGAATTTTTATCTGGGATCACGATTATTAATTGATCGATGACAATAACATGGACTACACAATTCAGACAAATTTTCCCCATAGTTCTGTTAACGAACCACGTTCCGCTTATCTATATTTTCGATGACCTGAAAGCATAATTGCTCATCCACGATGTTGTTGCACACAATAATGGCCGCTTTTAACTCTTGAATGCTATTATGCTTACCCGCATATACTTTTGACTAAATATAACTCCGGGATTGTCGTTTGAGGAGATAACGCTTCGACGGACGCCCATTATTTCGTTCACTGTGAGGGAAGTTTTTCAGTTTTAGGTCGCAAAACTTCCTTATCGTATCGCAGTAGCATTTGCAGTTCACGATAATTGCTATTTGGAAGAAGTGCGCATGATGATGCCACTATCATCATTGCTATACACGGTGTTCTTGTGGAAGCATGGATTCCTTAACGTTCACTATTAAACGTCTCTCTAGATGCAATAATTTTGATTGTTGACAAATTGAGAGTACTGGCGGTACTGCAAATTGATGGCAGGCTTTAGTTCCTGCATCATCTGAACACTGTACATGTGAACGTTCAAATCGAGTTTATGTTGCCGGACGCTGAGTCGTACCGTATCGTTAACAGCAGTGATATTCTCGAAGATGCGGGCCTGAACGAAGACGTGTTTTCCGGGCTACGCAGAGTTTTTTGAATTCTGGCCCGGTCTTCCAAATTATGAACTCAGTAGGACGATGATGGTGGCCGAAAGAATCACGAGGTGCCCAATGCATGTTTTTTTTGCTGAATGTCTACTTTCTTAAACCATCTGAACTGCTCAGTCTGATACAGGCGCCTTGCGTGTTCGTGTATCCAAATATTACATTACATAATGCTTTTGACAACCGAAACAAAGTACTATCGACTATAAGTATTGCCGTTTTAAACTGTGCACAAAAAGTGATACTAACAAAGTCGGAGCCATAACTATATACCCTCCAGCTCACTAACCCCGCCCCCATACCAGCCCGCACATATGCCGTTCACTGTCGCTGTTTCGCAAATGCCATATTTGCCACCCCCACATACACTCGCTCTTCTCCAGCCTCCTACCTCCCCCACCGCCCAGTCCCCTTCTCCTTTCTCGTTTTTTCTCCTTTTTTTTTCTTTTTTTAATAATTCTTTAATTACTACTTTAGATTTTAAGTTAGTCTGTAAGGTATTATATTAATTTATGCTTGGATTAAGCCAAATAAATGGGTGTTTTGCCCTCACTAAACTAAAACTAAACTAAACTATACTACTACTACTACTATTTATTAGTCTACAGGAACCCAAAAGTTCAGACCACACTGACCCGGCTGTGCCATCGCTCCCTGTCCTGTGCACTCTCTTTCCACGCTTGACTATCTGATCCGATCTCATCAAGGTCAAACCTGACATTGTCCTCCCATCTCCGTCGTAGCCGTCCTGCCGGTCTCTTTCCCGTTGTTCTTCCGTCAAGAATTCTACGTACGGTCCTATCGTTGCCCATTCGCGCCACATGTCTCGCCCATATTAATCTTCGCGACCTGATTACTCTCACTATTGTAGGTTTGCGGTATAGCTCTTCCAATTCGTGGTTGTGGAGTTTCTTCCATTGTCCTGCCTCCTCGTCATTTTAACCTCCAAAGTACTTCAATAGTTAGCTTAAAACTTTATTCTCGAATACGCGGAATTTATTTTCTTCCCGTTTTGTGAGAGCCCATGTTTCGCATCTGTGTAGAACAATCGGCATGATTATGGTTCTATAAACACAGAGCTTTATGTTACGTGATAGCAGTTTGGATTTCAGCAGTTTACTGACAGCGTTTTCTCCATTGCCCTGCCCTTCATCATATTTACCGCCAAACATATATCTTAAAGGTTTATTTTCAAATACGCAGTTTGTTTTCTTCTTATACCCAATGCTATAAGCTATAAATTAGGTGGTAAGCTGAGATATGTATGTTCAATCAACAGTTGCCGCATTGAAGGTTTTAGGGAATAACTTATACGAGAGCTTATTAAGTGATGGATTGGACACTTCCAATGCTGATACCCACTTCTGATGAGATTTCTCCAATAGTTAAGCGGCGATCATCTTCAATAAGCTCTCGAACGGCACGGATGTTATCATCTGTACGACTTGTCCTTTGGCGTCGATCATTACTTTCATTTTCGATAGGCTTTCGCCCACTATTAAATACTCTGGCCCACGTATACACACGATTCTGAGACAGTGTATCATCACCAAACTGTGCCTTCAATGGAGAAAATATTTTCGAGGGTTCAACGCCTTCATTTGTTAAAAATTTTATAATAATTCGTTGCGCAACAGACGTTTGTACCTCTTGCTCGCCCTTGGCTGTACTGACTACAAAGTCGAGCCCGACCGCTTGCCAAGCCGGTTCCCCTACTCTTCATAAACCAAAAAACAGTCACGCAGAAGATTATCTAGCTCGCAACTTGTTGCTAAGTAAAAAAGTAAAATTACCGTTTATATTTGATTAACCCTCCTACTTGTGATTTTAACACATAATTCAATAAGTCCCGGGAATAACTACTGAAACAACATTTTTGAAATAAGATTTTTTTTTTTTTTTTAATTCAATTCAATTTTTATTAAGTAGATAATACATTTATATTTTACAACTACTATTTCAAAGTTTTAGGACAGCAATTCCTTTACAACTATAATCTTAAATCTATATAATGAAAAATTGAAATAAGATTATTCTTTATTCTTCAACACAATCTCTTTCAACTGAGATACAATCATTCCAACGCTTTTCTAAGTTTTCTATACCTTGTGTGTAGAATGATTTATCTCTAGCTCCAAAATAACCTACAACTACAGTGATGACTTCATCATTAGAGCCATATCTCTGGCCCTGTAGCATTTTTGAGGTCTGCAAACAGCCAGTAATCACTGTTAGCCAGATACGGTGGATGGATTGATTGGATGAATGCACCCTGTCACGATTTGTGACAGGGTGCATTGTTTTGATTGATTTGGTGAAAGTTCACTTTCTTGTCCTACATTTGGGTCCGGTTTTCAGCGATTTCGTCCTCTCAATGCACCAATAATGCCATGTAATATTCGCTGTTGATATTTTTCCCATTTTCAAAGTAGTCGATGAATGTTATGTCCTGCGCATGCCAAAATACAGAGTCCATAACCTTGCCAGCAAATTGTTGTGTCTTCGGACGGCTTTCGCCGGATGCTCTCCCTCAGCTGACTGCTGATTTGATTCCGGACTGAAATGGTGAATTCATCTTTCATTCATTGTCACATTCTTAAAACATCCATTTTATTCCGAGTAAACAGTGTCAAACATCACTTTGAATCATCGATGCGTTGTTATTTTTGTTCCATTATGAGCAATGGTAGCAGCCATTTGGAAAAGCCATTTTCTCGTCCAAATTGTGACGCAAGATATTAAAACACTACCAATTGATATTGTAGCGAGCTTAGGGTTCGCTGGATAAATTATTTTAATAAATAAGAGCCGTTAAATCGATTTTCTTTGTAAACACTTTATTATTCTGTTAATAACAACCATTCCTTGATATTTCGCTTCCTTACTGCTTACTCGATCTGCGTACGACGTATTTATACCGTTTGTCCTTATTCTGATTCGGCGTTTCGTTTCCGTCAGTTCCATAGCCTCGAATTTTCTACTACTCATAGTCTCCGGTTTTCCGTTAGTTTCTAGAATATTCTAGTACTTTGTTTTGGAGACCTGCCAGATATCACAGCTGATTGTCATATGCGTCACAATATCTTTATGACCTCAGCTTTCTGGCGCACTTTCACTTTTCGGTGTTCCATCACGATTTTCAGGACTTGCTTAATGTTTTCTTGAGTCACTGCTTCATTTGGGCGACCAGACCGTTCAACATCATTTGTGTCCGTATGACCACATTTTAAATCAGCATGCCACCGGCAAATGGTTGGTTTCGAAGGAGAAGAGTCCAGATATCACTTTTTGAGCCATTGCTTTGCTTGAACGGTATTTTGTTCCATTAAAAATCAATGTTTTATCAACACACGAAACTCTGTTTTTTCCATTGTTTTCAATATTGTAAAAATAGTGTCACTTCATTTACTATAACTCAGTATGTTATGGTCCGAAATGAAATGTCATGAGATTTTGACATATATCGTTTGAAGGTTAGAACTAAAAGTCATAAAGATTTTTCATTACAGGCGCCATCTCTGAGTAGTCTCAGGACTTGTCGGACGATGTGTTACAACTTCAATTTTTTTTTATAAAACTTATGCATTGTTGCAGTAATGTGATTATTAATTATTTTTGTATAGGGTACATCCTTTAAGCCTGGGTGGACTTTTAAAACCTTCGATATATTTATTGGCAATACTTAGAAAATAAAACCCTGTGTAGGGATTTTTTTTATAAAACATGCATTATTGCAGTTATCTGATTATTAATTATTATTGTATAGAATAGTGTACTTCCTATAATTCATAACGATTTTTTACTACAGGCGCCATCTCTGAGTAGTCTCAGGACATATCGAACGATGTGTTACAACTTCAATTTTTTTTATAAAACTTATGCATTGTTGCAGTAATGTGATTATTAATTATTTTTGTATAGGGTACATCCTTTAAGCCTGGGTGGACTTTTAAAACCTTCGATATATTTATTGGCAATACTTAGAAAATAAAACCCTGTGTAGGGATTTTTTTTATAAAACATGCATTATTGCAGTTATCTGATTATTAATTATTATTGTATAGAATAGTGTACTTCCTATAATTCATAACGATTTTTTACTACAGGCGCCATCTCTGAGTAGTCTCAGGACATATCGAACGATGTGTTACAACTTCAATTTTTTTTATAAAACTTATGCATTGTTGCAGTAATGTGATTATTAATTATTTTTGTATAGGGTACATCCTTTAAGCCTGGGTGGACTTTTAAAACCTTCGATATATTTATTGGCAATACTTAGAAAATAAAACCCTGTGTAGGGATTTTTTGTGTATATTATACCTTGCAAACTTGTTCTGATCACATTCTCAACCTAAGAGTACGCATTGGGCCATAAGTTGATCTAAAGACAGAAGTGAAAGCTACAGGGTGGCCAGGTGCCTAGGGTTTATTTCCATGACCGCATTTTTATACAACTGAGGCTAGTTGCGGAATGTGGAATAAATTTTAGGATGTGGCTCTACGTGACTTGTGTGACTTGTAAAACCCACTAGCTACTTTATGTATGTTATGACCTAATCAGGTGTTAACTCTTTACAAATGCTATCCTCAGCATTATTCTTGTCTGCTGATGATATTCACTGTAATACAAAAATCCAATTTTATATGGCCAAGCACAAAATTGTTCAATGTTCAGATCCACGACATCCGCTATTCGTTTAAAACGATTAATACAAAGCTTGATTGTTTGTATCACTATATAATTATCTAAACCAAAGCAGAAATAAATTCAGTGATTGCATGTTTACGATTGGAGCTGAAGCTTGATACCCTGTTGATGCGAGTGCATGTTCCCCGAGGGTACATGTCTTGCCACATGTAACTAGTTTTGTAATATACTATACGTGTAATTTACTTTATCTGAATGCGTAATAAGAAAACTGCATACACTATTTTGTAGCTGGCAACGAGGGAAATAAAGGGGATACGTTTTTTTCTTGTTTACTGGCCTGTTTAATTTGATGTCCTTGAACATTATATGTGTACACAGAAGAACAAGCGTTTTTCTGTACATTTAAGATAGTAGTTTTTTTCTGACCTGGCCAAAAAAGTAAACACCATCGTAAACAAGTAAACAAAGGTGTTTTAATGTGATTTCTTAATGGGTATTTGCTTAGTCATACAAATATTACCCATGAAATGGCATGTTAAATATATATGCTCTTTGTACAAACCAGCTTTGCGTGTTAATTTTCTAAATTTACTGGATTTGTAGACATGAATTGGCTAGTTAGTGGAGTGCTGCCCGAATTACGTTATTTGTACCTAGATTTAGGGTCTACTAGAATTATACGACACAATTTCGTGTTAATTGGGGGAGAAAATCAAGTTCACCAGTTAAAATTTTGGTGAAGCAATAGCTAATAGTATGCTGTTTACTGAATTTTGGTCACGGATCACAATTCACCTATAAGCAGTTTCATCTTTTAAGTGGGTTATTTGATAATACGAACTATAATAGGTGTGCAGGTAGAAGCTTGGCTCTGAAGTTGGTTGCATTCAAAACATACTTGAACGCATTTAAATTGCGCGCCATTTTGGATATATATATAGTTTAGTCATTGCTGTTTTTATGAGAAAGTTTTAGTTATTTGCAAGGTGTCATTCCGTGTGAATTTTTTTTTTTTTTTTTTTTTTTTTTTTTTTTTTTTTTTTTTTTTTTTACACTAACGCGCACAAAAGGGAATTTTGGAGTACCCTTAAATGTCAGAGCACAGTGCGAGGGGAAGGAGAGATAAGGAAATGAAGTATCGATGTATATGGTATAGGTCTTGAATGCCTGGACATTAAAACGACGAGGAAACACATTATCAGGTAGACCATTCTACATTCATGTGGTTCGGCTAAAGAATGACTCTCTATGTTTATTTGTGCGCCTGAAGTTCACTTTCAACTTGAACTGATGCCCATTCGCAGATTGACCGGTATCGCGGGAAAATGTCTGAAGGGGCGGAACGCATTCAGCAAGTTCAGTTGAGCAACGACCGTGCTAATACCTATAGACAAGAGATAGGCATGATACCTTGCGCCTAAGTTCCAATGACGGAATTAAACGACTTACGGCTGAGCCCCCAATAAGTTTCACTACTCGTCTTGCAGCCTGTCGAGCACGTGTAGTGCAGTTTTGGATGCGCCTGACCGAGTATGGGAGTTGAACTACATTTTGGGACGAATATACGCCTTATAAATAGTGGCCAGGTTGGATGGAGTGAAGTGTCTTTTGCATCTCTTAAGGAACGCCATACTTGGCTGTACTTTTCGCAGCTTGAAATATGTGATCATTCCAATTAAGAGTTGAATTAATTCGAGTGCCCAGGATTGATAATTCCCTGGCTCCGTCGATGAAAGTACCGTTCATCGACAGTATATTTACTTTCGAGCTCGCCTTTGACGATAAGAAGCAGCACTGAGTTTTTAAGACAATGAATTCTACTCGGTTAGTTAATGTTGTGGTCCTTCTCTCAGGGAGCCAGTCTCCTTGTCCTGAAAAGGATGAGGGATCTCTTTAGACCGCTCCTAAGGGGACCCGTTGCGGTCGCCACCGTGCTTCCTCGGATCTGAGGGAAGAGTAGCAACCGATTGTTGAATTGAGTCCTGGGAACCGGGTAGACTCAATAAAAAATACTTTTTATTTTATTATATTATTATTTTATTTTAATTTAATTTAATTTAATTTAATTTATTGGCGTCCTACCACTTCGGGCGCCAATCGAGACTGATCTTTGAATACAAAATTCATCACCTTTTATACAAAATCTTATCCGGATTTCGTATCCCGAATGCATCAAAATGTGAGCAGAATCTCGAAAAAAGGTACTTGGCTGGAGCCTAATATTTGTTTTTTGAGATAAGAATTCGGTTAGGCGAATTCTCGTACACATGGGCGTGAGTATGGAAATTGAACATCTGGTTCAATTTACCATGTTTGCTTTTGTTTGAGGATCTGGGGAAATTGATGTATATGGATGATTAACGAATATTTGATTCGTTTACCAGGAATTTTGCTCGATTGGGATAACGAATTTCTGGATTAGTTGGATAATTATGGGAGAGTTGGGTGCAAGGGCGATAAACGAACATTTGATTCGTTTATCGCGAATTTTCAATTTAGATAATTGTTTTTTTTTTGAATATTAGTTAAGAATTATGGGATTTGGATGTATGTGTGGGGGAAGGAGATGGTAGGGCTTTTCAGAGCACTACAATAATCCCCATTGATATATCTTGTTGAAGTGGGAATTCAATGTATCAAGCATAAGTTGCTGGTTGGTAGTGATGTTCGAAGAGTTTGGACGGGAGTGTTCGTATGAGTATGAGAAACTCAACGTGCTATCATCAGCAAACGTGTGAATTGGGTGGTGAGTAATTGACAAGAGATCATTTATAAAGATCAGGAAGATAGTGAGTGAGAGTACCGAACCTTGGGGAACACCTGCATTAATTTGATGGGAGACAGATTTGACACTATCAAGAACCACTTGGATTGAACTGCCAGAAAGATAGTCTCTTATCCATTGGATCAGGGAATTGTGAACTCCATATGAATGCAATTTTGACAAAAGGGCTGGATGCGAAACTCTGTCGAAGGCTTTTGAAATATCCAATACGACTACCTTGCTTTCACCTAGGTAAGGGATGGAATGGCACCACTTTTTGGTAAGGTACGCCATCAGATCTCCTGTGGACCTTTTGCTACGAAAGCCATATTGGCGATGATTGAGGAGGTCAATTGATTCCAGATATTTCGAAAGCTGACAGTTGATAAGTGATTCCATTACCTTGGAGAGAATAGAAGTTAGTGCTATGGGTCGATAAGAAGAGGGGGATGTTTTGTCACCCTTTTTGGGAATTGGCTGAATGTTCTCTGACTTCCATCTATTTGGGAAACGGCCAGCAGAATAAAACAAATGGAAGAGTTTCCGCAGTGGTTTGGCGAATGAAGACGAATATTTCTTCAAGAGGATAGGGTGATTGCCATCCAGACCAGCGGATTTGTGTGCGTTTAGCTCTTCGAGTACGCGGGCAACAGTACGCGTTTGGGAGCGAATCTGGCTAATGGTGTGCTACTTATGCTCAAGTTGAGGTGGAACTGATGTGGTACCAGACAGCGCTGAGTTAGCTGCAAAATGTGCAGCAAGTAGATTCGCCTTCTCTATTACACTGGTGACTGATCTGTCATCGACTATAAGCGATGGAATGGATGAAGAGACTGAGTTTTTAATGTTTTTCACGAATGCCCAGAAGCTTCTATTACCTGTGGGAGCGTGTAGTATTTTTTGTCTTACTCTCTGGTCATGCAAGAACTTGTCGCGTTGAATATACGCATTGCAGTGATTTCTATCTCTCTTAAATCTTTTCCGGTTTTCTTCAGTATTGTTTGATGTATACAACCGGAAACTCAACTCTTTGGCCTTAATGGTTTCTCTACACCCGGAATCGAACCACATATTTCTCTTGGGTTTGATACTCTTTACCCTGTGTGGAATAAAGGTTCACATGCCAAGTAGAATCGCGTCTGTCAATGTGTCCGCTATAGAGTCAACATCGTTATGCAGGAAAAATAGCGACCAATTTAACTTCCCAAAAAAGTCATTCGGACCTTCCCAGTTGGCTTTCTCGTAGAACCATACTGTTCTTTTGGGAGCTTTCTCATTAACGTTACTGTTGGTTAGAGCAAATTTAGCTGACACGACACAATGGTCTGAAGTGCCCAAGGGCGAAGAAACTTCAATTGTGTATTTGTTTGGGTGGAAGGTGAGAAACAGGTCCAGTGTGTTGACGCAATGACCATATATATCTGGTACCTGTGTTGGCTCATTGACAAGTTGAGTTAAGCTATTTGAATTTGCAAAAAGCTGGACATATTGACCTTCGGGTGTTGTGTGTCCGGAGTGACGAAGCCACTGAGAGTTGTGCACATTAAAATCACCCGCAATATGTGTGCGGATATAGGGTCAAGATCCTATCGATAGAATCAGACAGAGCATCAAATTCGTTAAAGGATACATTTCTATCCAAATTTGAGCTTCTGTAAAGAAAGCAGTAATGTATGATATTCTTACGAACGTGTAGTTTTAGCCAAGAGAAATTAAATTCTGGGTTGGAACATAGCCCATATTGTGCCAGAAGCTGATATGCAATATCATTTCGTATGTATGTGGCTATACCACGATGTGGAAAGAACAGTGGCACTAAGTTATATCCAGGTAGATTAAAATCGAAAATATCTGTATTAGAATTACCTGGGTTGCGCGAAGTGCAAGTATAGTTGGGGTCTGGTTAGAAACATGGGCACACACAGAAGAGAAATTGCAAAATATTGTCAACCGACACCAACTCAGGGAAAACGCTTTATTGACTTAATCCCTTTTTACCCGGAATGGTAATTAATTTTCTGAAAAAAAAAAATTGAAAAAGTATAACTAACATATATATATATATACATTTATATTTTAATTTTTTGTATAATAATTTATTTAACATGGAATGTTTTTCGGTTATCTCTTATAACAATTAACAATTTGCGTGGTAGACTACTATTACTACTATTTATTGGTCTGTAGGAACCCGAAAGTCTTCACCTCACCGACTCGACTCCGCCATTGTTCCCTGTCCTGTGCGCTCTCCTTCCACGTTCGACCACCCGATCCGATCTCCTCGAGGTCCATCCTAACATTGTCCTCCCATCTCCGTCGCGGCCGCCCTGTCGGTCTCTTTCCCGTTGGCTTATCGTCAAGAATTCTATGCACAGCCCTATCGTTGCCCATTCGCGCCACATGTCCGGCCCATCTTAATCTTCGCGACTTGATCGTGGTAGACTGGAAATAAGATTGTTTAAAGTTATGTCTGGTATATTATTCCATGCTTCAACAATTCTTTCTTTGACTTGTTTCACGTTTTGAATTTCTGGCTTTTCCCGATCGTAAACCCCCTTGCCAGGATCCCCCACAGGTTCTCAATGGGGTTTATGTTTGGTCTTAAAGTTGTCCACCGTAAAACTGTAATTCCATGTTCTTGAAACTACCCCGTTGGTGTTCGCGCTGTATGGATTTTTAGCTCATGCGTTCTCCTGTTGAAATAAGACATCTCCGTCCTCTGTTAGGGTTATGCCGCTGTATAGACCCGAAAACCGACCACTTCCTTGGTATTCATTTTTTTGGATGGGAAAAAATGTATTATTAATAAAACGAAGTTTACCACATGTTTATATATGTATTAAGGTACGTTTTTTTTTTTTTTTTTTTAATACAAAATGGCGGCATACGGCCGTGTCAAAAAAGCGTGTTTTTAAATAGTTGGTCCGGAACTTGCAACATCTTGAAGACTTTTTACCCTACAAAAAAAAAATCTTAAATTATTGTTCATGAAAATGTCGTACGCAATTTTGAAAATATAGATTTTTGAAAAAATGGCAAGCTTTTGAAAAAAAAAATTGATTGAATAAAAATGTACGGAAAAATAATATTAGTTTCCAAATTTTTACTATAAAATCGGACATTTCATGTGGTACAACCTAATACATGAAAATGTCGATAATGTCGTACGGAATTTTGAAAATATAGATTTTTGAAAAAATGGGAAGCTTTTGAAAAAAAAATTGATTGAATAAAAATGTACGGAAAAATAATATAGCTTTCAAATTTTTACTATAAAATCGGACATTTCATGTGGTACAACCTATTACATGAAAATGTCGAGAGAATGTCGTACGGAATTTTGAAAATATAGATTTTTGAAAAAATGGGAAGCTTTTAAAAAAAAAAATTGATTGAATAAAAATGTACGGAAAAATAATATTAGCTTTCAAATGTTTACTATAAAATCGGACATTTCATGTGGTACAACCTAATACGTCGAGAGAATGTCGTACGGAATTTTGAAAACAAAGACTTGAAAAAAAAACAATTTTTTTCGCAAAAAACTGACATTTGTTTTTCAATAACTGTTATAATTTTTAATAATTGGCAAACTCGTACGACATTGTCCGCGGAATCGAATTATGAAGCTACAATTAAAATTTGGACCCGATCGGAATGAGAGAGTTATCTTGCAAGCCAATTTGAAAAACATAGTTTTGAGATTATCACGTTTAAGCTTTTAGTTCTGATTTCTATGCTTTAAACTTGAATATTGATATTTAAAAAAAAAGTACCATTAGTCAGCAATGCCGGCACTATACAAATTGCCTTCCAAGTGTATATTTCCTTCATCTTCCATTTTTTTCGGTGATGTAGAGGCCAAGCGCGCCGTTTTTGCAACATCCGTCAACGATGATTCGGCTTCACTGATTCTCGTTGCATTGTTTTTTATATTGTTGTATCTATAATTGTAACAAGTTAAGCCTATCGGCAACTGCAGGACCTCCATTATCTTCAGTAGAATTTTACCGCAAACCCACCCATACAATGCAGTTTTAAGATCTGTTTAATTTCATACCAGAGTAGGTTGAAAAGTTGCCGGCGTGAACCATAGATGTAGCCAGCAGGCTTCTATTCTATAGTACTATGTTTCATTAGCTTGTATATAATTTTTCAGTTCGATTCCCTTGTTAGTATACATTTGAGAGGTCAGTTGCACCCCACCCTCGTACGTCATACGCCGTGACTGTGTTCAATAAAATGATTTAAATGAAAAAGAAAAGGTCAAAAGTTGTCCACATGCTTATCAGTCAGAATTGGTATTAAAAAAATCTGTATCGTCTCCGGATAACGCTCTCTACTGACCGTTAGAACTACTCCAACGTCGGTTTCTCTGAAAAACGACCATTGATTCTTTCACGCGTAAGTAGTGAAGAGGTTCCTCGCGACATTATTTGTTTTTTGCTTAATGATGTTACCATCCAATAGAACTTTTCTTTGACTGGAATCATTCATCCAAATGCTGACTGCTTTATTGATTTTTTTAATAATTGGCATAAAACCAACAATTAGAGGTTCCATTCAAAGAGTAATGAGCTTCATCGCTCGTGGTAATTTTATATCACAAATCATCGATAATTTGAGCCACAGCTTGTCGATCGGTTAAAGGCGGTGTGTCGTGTAAATTTTGCTTTGGAGTAACTTCGTCATCATGAATTGTGAGTCGAAAAATTCAACAACCATATGACGTCGGTGATCTCGCACGGCTGGCCTTTGCAGGCGTATTGTTCTCATCACACCTCCCCGACTGACGTTCGTCTTGATGACTGGCATTACCAAGATGGTCCATGGATGCATTTTGAGATGTGTTGTCTGTACATACTTCTCTCACTCGATATTTTGCTCAATATACACATTGCGTTGTCACACTTGAGAACATGTTTTGAGTTTTTTTTTTGAGCTTTAATATAACAGTGTTGTGGTGATGTATTCTGTTTGACCGCGTACTGTGATAAAAAAAAATAGCGGGAACTTGGTTGCGCACCTAATATGATCTCTTTCGGTTGACGACCAAAAACCAACTCGCTCCATACACTATTCGACTTCTACATTACACCTCGGTATTGAATTGCAAACGTGATTTTCGTGCTTTTCAACAAAGGATAGAGAATTCGGTAGGCGTTGACTCTACAATTTGTCACCTTTGCAAGTTCAATATCGAGTTCTTAAATCTAGGGTTACGAACTATTGTTCTGGCGCAAGGCTAATAACCTTGCCCGGAAAAACAAATTATGGACAATTTAACAAGTCTCGGATATGGACCGGATACCGGTGGAGAGACTTGCTAAATAAGGCCAAGACCGGATCCCGGTTGTAGTGCCGATGATGTAGATGAACGATTGTTCTGGGCTATCTGCTGATGCTGCATTAGAGTCAAGAAACTGTGGCAAAATAGCCTTGGTAGGCGAAATTACTGTTTAAGCATTTGGTGGGTGGAAACTTGGGTGTTGGGGGCATTAAGGTGTGGCCGGGTGCCCGGTGGCAACCGTAGCTCGCGCACCAACGTCAAACCGGCCGTTGAATCATCAACTCGCTGCTGCTTTTGCTCAACGTTCAGCAAACGGGGCACTCGTTCACGTGCTCACGGCCTCGGTTAGCTCGGGCCACTTCACTTTACTATCACTCAAAACGGTTAGATGCACTTGCTTTACGAATTCCGCATTCGTAGTTTCTTTTCGTCTTCCAGACCGAGGCGCGTCTTCGGTGCTTATACCACCCATTTTAAATTCACTAAACCACAAATAAACTATTGTTCTCGAAGGAGCAGATGTGGGATAACATTTTTTCAACCATTGCAATGATTGTTCAAAACTTTTTCCGATCAATAAACAATGTTTGATCATGTTTTTCCACTTTTTTTACGAAGACGAAAGTAGCGTCGTTCAAACGAGTGTAGCTTGTAAATGAATGGATTAAATGTCACGAAACTTCATATATAATCTAACCCTTGGAAAATTCCGGGACTTTTCAGCCCATGTAGTATAAGCATTTTTTTTAAATTTATTTATTACAAAGTAAGCAAATTACATGGTAACTTAAATCTAATAGCGCTAGCAACTAAGGCTTTCGACTAGATAAGAATTTATATATAGTCATATGAACAAAGAAATTAACATCTAGTTTGTAATTTTATATTTAATTTTGAAGCCAGTCATTTGGTCGGATTTGGTACGGTTAGTGTTACTATTATTTATTGGCCTGTAGGTACCCGAGAGTTCATGAGCTCACTGGCTCGTGGGAACAAAAAAGAACAAAAACCCGGTAGGCGTAGGTGTGATGAACCGACACCACCGCAAAGGAAGAATTCGCGAAGAAAACACCAACTCGGCAAAAAGAAGACGGTTAGTGTTGACGATGATGATCGGCACTACAACCGGGAGCCGGTCTTGGCTTGTTAAATTTTCCATAATGATTTGTTTTTCCGGGCAAGGTCATTAGTCTTGCGCCAGAGGCTCCCCGACGGGGAATCGAACCCCGATCTCCCACGTGACAGGCGGGTATACTAACCACTATACTATCGGTTAGTGTTAACACTTGAAAAATCAGGGGTTAGGTTTTTAACAACTTAGTTAATTAAAAACCATTTGCTGGTAAGCAGGTTAGGATACCAAGGGCTAGTCTATCGGCTTTTTAATCTTAAGTATGAAATACATTTTTAAGGATTAAAAGTTGAAGTATTCTTTAAATTTAGTTATATAATATTCAAAACCAGACGAACACATTTTTAAGGATTAAAAGTTGAAGTGTTTCTTAAATTTAGTTAATTATTATTAAAAACCAGACGAAGTGGGAAAACATTGTTGTACAGTTTTCTGGCACTTGGAAATTAAAGTGTTTTTCAATTGTGGACCACTTAACCCTTATGTCAATGACCAACTTTACCGACAGTAGTCAATGACCGGCTACCCGGGTACCCACATATAGAAACATTGTTTTAACAATGTTAAAACAAATATTTTGCAATATATTTTAATTTGTTTATCAGAAACAAATATATTGTGAATATTTTATGTATTTTATATAATTATTTTTTATAAATATAAAGAATTTTGACTATCTGCGGCTACAAAAGGCCTATTGAAATGGGCGCAGAGCAAGGTCAGGATCGGCAGGCGTGTAACAAATTCAGTTATACCTGCTAGAGGGATCTTGAGTATTCGGTTGACGAATAACTTGTACGGTCAACTTTCCATTTATAACTTGCGAGTTTATGATGAAACCATTCGAATCCGGCATTAGAGAAAGCGTGGTTCAGTCAGCGTCCTTTGTGCATCTAAGCATCTTCAAAATGACGACTTTGTTGACACGTGCTCAATTCAACAGGTAATAATATTAAAATTAATATTGGTAATGTATTTAATAATATTAAATAATTTTGTTGTATTTTTGTTTTTAGAAAACAAGAAAGGCGTGTCGGCAATGTGATATGCCGGTTTGCGACGAACACGCAACTACGTTGGTTGAATGTAATGCATGTCACAGAAGTCCTTCTGAATAAATGTGTTTGTTAATTTAAATGCATTTTTATTGTTTTTCATTAATTATTAGTTATTTAAATAGTTAATTATCAATAATTAATTATTAATTAACTATTTAACATTCAATCTTGCATCATTCTTCATCATTCTCAATGCTTTTTGCAATGTCATCTGCGTAGGCAAGTATCTGGCTGGACTTGGTGACAATAGTCCCTCTAGTTGTAACGCCAGACTCGCGGATTGCTTTCTCCAACGCCAGGTTGAAGAGGAGGCAGGCCAGACCGTCCCCCTGTCGGAGTCCATTAAAGATGTTTATTGGTTTGGACAGCCATCCCGCTATTTTTACTCGACTAGTTACGTTGGTCATGGCCAACCTACAAAGTCGTATGAATTTGTTTTTAATGCCAAACTCTCTCATCGCATCATATAGCTCTAACCTGGGTATGCACTGGCAGGCGACCCTAAAGTCTATAAATAGATGATATAATGAAATCTTAAATTCCAGGCATTTTTCCATCGTCTGACTAGGAGTGAACACAATCGGAATACAACATTTTGTTTATTACCTTTTATATGAGGGTGAATCAAATGTAAACGCTAATTTTAGATATTTGTTTAGCAATAAGTTGCGAGCTAGATAATCTTGTGCGGGGATATCGTTTGGTTTATGTAGTCGTACCGGCTAGTACCTTGGCCACCCAGTAGTGGAACCGGCTCAGCCAGCGGTCGCGCTCGACTTTGTAGTCAGTGCAGCCATGAGCGAACAAGAGGTATAGGGTTTTCCAATAGGGACTAGACAACTTTTTTTCGGTAGTAAATTTTTATAATTTGCAGACGTTGTTCGTTCGTGTACTTAACCACGATGAAAATGTTGAGTTTACTGAATAAGCTGACAGTGACAGTTCGATGATTAGTGAAAGGGTGCGTTCACAACTTAAATTAAAAGTTGTCAAGTCCCTATTGTATAAGCCTGGGGTACCCGGGTACCCGGTCGTGGAACACAGAATACAAATTTTTTACAAATTACAAAAAAAAATTTTTTTTCATTGAAATTTCGTAATTATCATTCAGAAACGTTTGAATGGATATGATCTAAGACATGGGACTGAAATTCGTCTACTAAGCCGAGCAATCGTGAAATTGCGACGAAATGCGTACCCGCGTACCCGGTCATTGACATAAGGGTTAATTATAACAGTTTTATATTTCTTGTTTAATTTTATTGTGTTTGTTGTGGGAATGATTTACTATTGATTTTGCGCAAAATGTTTTGAACCCAAAGCCACAGTTATTTTGAAAATCAAAATTGTAGATATTAATTAACAAAATAAGAACGAAGATGTAGGACAATACGTATTTATTGACTGTTAGGTAAAGATGCATTCAGGGATCGTTGATTTAAAGAGATGAAAATCGAAATCTACTACGACTGCATAGTGCATAGAATTCTTGACGGTAAGCCAACGGGAAAGAGACCGAGAGGACGGTCGCGACGGAGATGGGAGGACAATGTTAGGTTTGACCTCGAGAAGATCGGATTGGATGGTCGAACGTGGAACGAGAGCGCACAGGACAGGGAACAATGGCGGAGTCGAGTCGGTGAGGTCATGAATTTTCGGGTTCCTACAGGCCAATAAATAATAATAATAATAACTACGACTGCACAAAGGAATATGCTCAACTGAAGTCATCAGTTATATAAAATGGCAATAATGGGACTGACCTTTAAAAAGCTCTCATAAATTATTACGTCAATCTCAGTATTCTGTTACCCATTGAAACAAGTAATTTTAATATCTCCTTTCGAGTTTGTTTAGAGCTAATATTTTCACTGAAATTAAACCAAACATCACGTACCAATTCTTTCTATATGAAGCCATTACCCCCTAAAAATTTATTGTCTTATTCATCATAGCTGGGTGTGATTCAGTCGTTTGAAGACCCCACTTCCAGAACCCCTTGGAGTTTCCATGCCAAACCTGTACTCATTGTTGTCATTATGACTAATGTTCGATTAAAATTCCACTCAAACCGTTCTGGCAACATCTTTTTAAATCGTTGTTTATCGACCTGAATGTATAGTATTTGCGTTCTCGTAATTCCCATTTGGCCCCTACGCTAACTCCACACAGTTCCTGAAGCGGTCGAATTTATTTCCCTCTGAATAAGTGCAGCGAAATGTTAATACAATATCTCAATCTCTAGATCAATAGATATTTTTATGTGCCTCAGCGTGGAGATAATAGCCGTGTGTGTTGAATTAAATATAAAGTGCCAACCGTTTGGCCGTCCACTAGTTGACATTTTCTTTTACATGAAATAAAATCGAAAAACAAAACAGAAGAAACGAATCGTAGATATATCGAGACTTTAACTTAAAGCTTTGTTACGTATTATGCAAGGAGACCAGAAAACCTTCATCAGATCTGAGCGCGGGAGCGACATTTTTATGGATCATGTAGAATACGTCGTTTTGTTCTTCATCTCTAGCTTTATTCATGTAATAAATAGTCAGTGTCTAGAAGCTTGTGTTGTAGATTGTAGATTATAGAGGAAAACTGGTCATTGCCTTTGGGGGCAATGTAAGAGCGATCCACTGAACTATAAAAAAGAACACAAAAAAGTATTTAGGAGGAAAACATGTACAAAAAATAATTCACATCTACCATACGAGTACGCAGCTAATCTAATAAATTCTATTTTCCAAGTGCATGCTCAGTGGGTGATAGAGTAGCTGCTGGGCATTGTGTCCTGTTTCACGCTGTAGAATGAGATAATCCGTTCAAAGTTCTACACTTTTGATGTTGGAGGTCAGGACTAATGCTTATTTTTTTTTGTGCGTGAATATGCATCGTTGTGATATAAAATGTATAAAGCAAATTCGCGAGTATATTAACATAACTTTTGTGACGCGAGCAAATTTTTGATCATTCCACCTTGATGGATCTCTCTGGGGAATTATGTTTGAATCTCTAAGATAGGTACCTAATATGTGTTTTAGATAAATACTCCGATGATCAAAAAATATCTTATCTTATTTTATTGAAGCAATCAACTGTATAGTAAATCAATATCCGATATATTAGGAATATGAAGAGTATATTATTTTTCCTATTTTATTTTTTGCTTTGCATTTGGGAAGACGGATGGGTGTAACAAAACGTTCTATTAACCTCAAATCAGTTCTATTTTAGACCAAAATTGTATTGTTTCCCAAAAGCCGTAATCATTGATATTAAAATCTCCATCGATAGTATTAGATATAATCATCATCATCGGCACTACAACCGGGAACCGGTCTTGACCTTATTTAGCAAGTCCTGAGGCTTGTTAAATTTTCGATAATGATTTGTTTTTTCCGGGCAAGGTCATTAATCTTGCGCCAGAGGCTCCCCGACGGGGAATCGAACCCCGGTCTCCCGTGTGATAGGTGGGTATACTAACCACTATACTATCGAGTATTAGGTATACAAACAAGTTTTCGTTTTCTATAAAAAATTAGGAATTTATTCGATCAGAGTAAAAGGTTGCAGCCTTGCGTTGGAACAGTGGGCCTTTTACTCCGCCGTTTTCTGTAAAAAATTAGGAATTTTTTTGTGAAAGAGAACGGTACATTACATTCAAAGTATTGTCCATTACTAGACACTACTTTTCCCATCTTTCTTGCAGCATCCGGGTACCACGTCGGAAGAACTCTTCATCTTTTGAGGATATTCACGAATCGACCCATTTTTTTTGTGATATGTTGTAAAGTTCGGCTCGGACAGACCATGCGCCAGAATCGAAATAAGTGATAATCAGAAGGGGTGTTATATTTTTATTTGCAACAATTGAAGTGTATTTAATTTTTACCCAACTTACCCCGGATCTTATTCAGCTGTACACCTTCTTCCCTCTGGTGTTCGGAGTTGTCACTTTCTTCCCTCTAGTGTTCGGGGTTGTCCTTTTTATCTGTTACTAAATCGCAGATCTTCCGAATTCCGTAGATGCCCTGTAGTTTCATCTGGTTCTCAGTTACGGCGACGTTATACACTGGCAATGGTAAGGTGTACGAAAAAGAGAGGAACGATAGGCTTTCAAACACACATTTTTTGCAATAGTAGCACTTGTATAGGGTTTTCCAATAGGGACTTGACAACTTTTTTTCCAGAGCCCAATCGGATAACGTACGTCGCTTCAAATGGTCCATCGGCTTCAATTCTTGAGTCAGCTTGATCTTGTATGGGTGTAAACCATGATCCTTACGCAAAATTCGCCATAAAGTGGTTTGGGTGAGCCCAATTTTTGAGAACGCCGTGGAATTGACTGATTTAACGCTCTTAAAGTTGCGGTCACCGAATACAAATTTCGGTAGTTCATTTGCAGACGTTGTTCGTTCGTGTACTTAACCATGCTGAAAATGATGAGTTTACTGAATAAATTGACACTGACAGTTCGATGATTAGTGAAAGGGTGCGTTCACGAATCAAATTCAAAGTTATCAAGTCCTTATAAAATAACCCTATATTTCTTCTTATACTTATTTTTAACAGAATACAAATATTATTTGGCACTGTTAGTTATATTATTTTACATTTAGTGTGAAATATGTTCAATGTCCTTTAAACTATTTATCCTACAGATACAAATATTATTTGGCAACTTTTATTTATATTATTTTACATTTAGTGTGAAACACAATTCGATGAGCTTTAAACTATTTATCCAACAGATACAAATATTATTGGGCACCTTTTAGCTGTATTATTTTACATTGAGTGTGAAACACAACCTGAGAACACAACCGTACCCATTGGCCGTATACGTACCAATGCTGGAATCCTCGTGTCTCTATCTGCATATCTTTTTCCTGGTTTCATTTCCTTTGTACCGGAAGTACACACAGGAAACTGATTGGGGAAACTATTGGTGTGTTCAGTCTATAATATTTGGGACTCTTAAGTCGAACCAAATATTATCTACTGGGATAGGGATCTAGGGGTGTTATTTTATTTTAATTTTTGTCTATTGCTTGGTGGGGATATTCTATTGTACTGGTAAATTGATGTTTTGGTAATGGGGAAGGATATGCAGATGCCAGGATTTTATGTTTTTTAGGGGGTTGATAATTAAACGATATTAATTATATAACAAAGGCAAGGTCTGTTGAATACGCCGGGTGGGGTAGAACTTCCCAATGAAGTATTTCTAAATAGTTTTTCACCGACACCCCAACATGCGTACGAGCATTATCATGACGAAGAATAAGTTTGCCATGTCTAGAGTAGTAATGGGCGCGTTTTTCCTTGAGTGCTCGGCTCAATCTTATTAATTGTGTTTGGTAGAGAAACTCCAGTGATTGTTTCACTCGGTTTCAGCAATTCATAATACACGACACCAATCTGCTCCAACCAAATACACAGCATGAGTTTTTGGGGATGAAAAATGAATCCACTACGATAAGCCAAAGAAGAGAAAATCATGGGGACCACCTGGTCATGCTTCAACATCGACATGGATTCATTTTTCATCCCCGGTGACTATATGATGCAAAAAACTCTTTATGTTGCCTGGCAAGCAGCAATTCACTTATGCAAAGTCGGCGTTCAACGTCTCTCAGCTTCAGTTCGTATGGAACCCAATTTCTTTGTTTTTGAATCATCCCTAACAATTTTAAACGATGTGAAATTGTTGTTGACTTACATCTAATGTACGTGCAAGTTCTTTTTACGTTTGGAATGGATTTTCCTCCAATATTGCTTCCAATTCCTTGTCTTCGTACAATTTCGGCCTTCCACTTTGTGTTCCACGTCAAACTCACCGTTTTTAAGCTTTTGAAACCAATCACGACAACTTCGCTTACTCAGAGCAGCCTCACCATATTCTTCTACGAGCAATCGATGCGCCTCACCGGCAGATTTCTTGAAATTAAAAAAGTAAATCAAAAGTTTCCACAAATGACGCTTATTTGGCACAAAACTAGACATTTTTCCGCGAAAACAAATTATGTGAAGCTGATACAAAGTCACTAATGTTTTGAGATAATGTTGTTATCACGTGTTCAAACTCACAATATTACTTTCGACATCTGACAATTTCTACATAATTTTCCGGTGGGGCCATCTTTTGCCAAACGACGGGAACTTATCGGTACACCTAATATAGGGTTTTCCAATAGGGACTTGATAACTTTTTTTCGGTAGAAAATTTTTATAATTTGCAGAGTTTACTGAATAAATTGACAGTGGTGACAGTTCGATGATTAGTGAAAGGGTGCGTTCACAAATTAAATTCAAAGTTGTCAAGTCTCTATTGGAAAACTCGATATATTGGCTTTTAACACAATTTAACAAGTCTCGGATAAAGGCCGGATACCGATGGAGAGACTTGCTAAATAAGACCAAGACCGGATCCCGGTTGTAGTGCCGATGATGATGATGGTGATAATAGATATAGGGCAATTATACGAGGCGGTTGCCACTTATATTTTTCAAGAAATTGTGAAAATGCATACATTTTTTTTTTATCCAAAAATAGATTTATCATCATCATAATCGGCACAACAACCGGGATCCGGTCTTGGCCTTATTTAGCAAGTCTCTCCATCGGTATCCGGCCCTTATCCGAGACTTGTTAAATTGTGCATAATAATTTATTTTTACGGGTAAGGTTATTAGCCTTGCGCCGAAAAATAGTTTTATACGGGGCTATAAATAAGTTCCGAAACTTGAAAATCTCTGAGGAACTAGAGCGCTATAACATTTTCCGATAATAGTGAGGAGCGTGTGATTCGAACCGACGCTCTAACTGTAAGAATCATTAAAAGATAGAACCAAACCTCAATGCAGCAGGCCGCTGCCGCATATACTAATTCGATCGTAATTCTCAAGTACACTCAACTGATTTGGAATTACTTTGTTTTTTGCTATGGTATATGACCCTGATACTTTTACTTATTTGATTTTTTTTGTTCAGTGTTGTTCTTCATTATTTGCTTGTGTATTGTGGGTGTATCTGTGACAAACGCCACACTACTCCCTCCTCAGTAACTTTGTTACGGTCAACTTCGTGTGCGAACGACGGAGTGAGGAACGAGCGAGCGAGAGAACGTCGGAGCAGGCGAATTTACCGGTGCTCTATGCGGAAGTCGTGATCGTAGCAGTAAGTCCTGTTTACCTATACGAGATCGTGGGTGGTGTGTGTATACAGATCACGTCGGGGTCACCAATTATAGCGATTTTCGACGATAGTGAAGAACGTGTGATTCGAACTGATGCTATGACATTTAGAATCACTAAAAATGTAACAAATGTTCAACATCGGGCCACTGCCGCGTGTATGAATTCGATTTCTAAACTCAAGTACATTCAACTGATGTGGAACTGGTATGTTATTGCTTGGTATATGGCTGATGCATTTTCTTATTCGATTTTCTTTCGGTGTTCTTCACTATTTGCTTGTACATTGTGTGTGTATCTGCCACAGTGTCCTTCTTGAACGTTGTATAAATAAACGTTGTCGTCCCGTGCTTGGAGCAAGTGACCGCTGATTTGGTTGACAATCCAACATGTTTATGTTATTATTATTATTTATTGACCTGTAGGAACCCAGAAGATCATAACCTCACCGACTCGATCCCGTCATCGTTCCCTGTCCTGTGCACTTTCCTTGACGCTTGACCAACCGATCCGATCTCATCAAGGTCAAACCTAACATTGTCCTCCCATCTCCGTCGTGGCCGTCCTGTCGGTCTCCTTCCCGTTGGTCTACCGTCAAGAATTCTACGCACGGTCCTATCGTTGCCCATTCGCGCCACATGTCCGGCCCATCTTAATCTTCACGACGAGATTACTCTCACAATTCTAGGTTTGCGGTATAGCTCTTCCAATTCGTGGTTATGGAGTTTCCTCCATTTTCCTGCCTCGTCATATTTACCTCCAAAGATACCCCTCAAAACTTTATTCTCGAATACGCGGAATTTGTTTTCTTCCCGTTTTATGAGAGCCCATGTTTCGCATCCGTATAGAACGATCGCCATGATTATGGTTCTATAAACACAGAGCTTTATATTACTTGATAGCAGTTTGGATTTCAGCAGTGTACTCACTGCGTGCCACCTAACGATGCCGGAATGTAGTCTTTTGTTAATTTCCTTCGACATTTCGTTAGTGGCCGCCAGTAACGCCCCCTGATATTTAAATTCTTTAACTTTTCCAAATATCTTACCTCTGACGTTTATATGTGTTCCCTGAGGTCCACCTGCTCGTGCCGTAATCATATATTTTTATTTATATTCATTAATTTCTAGACCCACCTCTTCTGTCGCTTGCATGATGATTTCACAGTTTTTAGGAAATCATTAGGCTCCTCGATAGTACAATGGTTAGCATACCCGCCTGTCACGCGGGAGACCGGGGTTCGATTCCCCGTCGGGGAGCCTCTGGCCCAAGAACAAATCATTATTGAAAATTTAGCAAGCCTCAGGACTTGCTAAATAAGGCCAAGACCGGTTCCCGGTTGTAGTGCCGATGATGATGATGATGATGTGAGGAAATCATGTCAGTGCCAATTGATGTATATGTATTTTTGCAGTCGCGGCACAGTGTATGAGGTGATGACCATCTCAACAATTCCATTAAATTGTGTTAGTTGATATACCCTTATCACACCGTTCGTTCGAAGGGCTGCGCCAGTTGTTGTACGAACAACAACAAAGTTAGAGTACTGCGTTGAGGTCTTACTAACCACACAGTTCGAATATTAAAGTTGGATTGGTTTTTGGGAAGTCGTATCGATTTAAATGTTGGTTGGGCCAGTTGATGTGTTATATTGGAATTTACAAATTTGTTCTTATCGACATAATTAATTTTGGTATATTGTTGAATATGTTTGTGGTTAAATATGGTTATAGGCAATTAAAAAAACAAAATTACTTGGAGTCCGCGGGCGCGCCGGTGGTCGCCAAAATGCCAGTTGATAAGCTACACGCCACTCCAATTCACGGCTCCAGCGGTTGAATCTTAGTCCCTGTGCGCGGGCAATTACTGGGTTGGATCAAAAACTCCCTGTCTCTCGGATCCTTCGGTACTTCCTTCAGCATACAACATCGCAATCCACATAACAATGCTTGAAACTCACCCTTTTAACTCTGCCGTCCCCCAGTTCATCAAAAATATAACCGCAAAGGATCGCCTATCCCGTAACGTGGTTGCGTTCCCCTTTTATTAAAATTTGCAAATTTGCAAAAATGGCGAAGTTTTGAAAAAAGAAGGATTTTCTTTTATAAACAATTGTTAATAACAATGTTTTAAATAAAAAAAAATTAAAAATCGAGCTCGTCATGCTGAAGCCAAATATCTATATAATATCTATACCAAACTTCATAAAGGTCGGATGATTAGTTTTTGAGCTACGTTACACGGCGTGAGAAATTTTGCGTTTCGAGAAAAGCGCGTTTAAAGTTTGAGTAATAGAAAAATCGTGAAAAAATTCGTAATTCGTTCTGATTTACTGCAGTTTTTTGCTAATCTGCGATTCCAGGCCCATAGAGTAGACCTTCCTCTTCTTCAAACTGTTCTAATTGAGCCGTTTTTTCCTGTTGTCGAAAGGTACGAACCTCTTTGGTGGCATCCGCCCAATTAGACTGTTTACTTTCTTTTGAAAATAAAGTACAAGGAGGTCTCGGATTACTTTCTAACTTTTTATTTCGTATTTTTGAGGAAATTTCCTATCAATTTAGGCAAAAACAAAAAATGGCTAAAAAATTTCATTTTACATGAGGTTCCCCCCTAAACTCCTTTTTATATATTGCGGAACTTCTCTCGCTTTGTTTAATTTTCTTTCTACTCTTTTTGTAGTTTATGCTTTTGCGACTAGCGCGCACCAGGTCTTTTTCTAGATTCTACTGCTAACAAGACAAGACTCTACTCTCTCACTCTCCGAATCTTTTCCGCTACACCGAAAAGCAATGCGCCACAGCTGTTTCCACAAGATCCACAACCTAACGAATGTAGGTTCGTGCATCCAACATGTGGATCGTGGGCTATATGTTTTTCCCTTGCCCTGGCATATCTTTAATGTTAGACTGACTCAACAGATATCTTCGCTCGGTGGGATAATGGGGTTGGGGGATGTTACCACGTAACACGCTGTTGTTCCGTGAGGCGCTCCATCGTGACTTAAATTGCATGAAGCGACGCACAATTCCCCTCCACTCGCCCCCCCCCCCTCTATCGGTTTTTAAGAAATCAAGTGTTGCAATTTGCAAATTTATGGCCATTTATGACTCACCCTATATTTTAGAGAGATCCCGAAAAGTTTTGAAATCACTCCCGTCAACTTCTCTCACTCACTCACTTCCCTCTCAAGTATTAATTGCATTGCTGTGTTAAAAATAAGTTCATAATATTTTGAACATAAAACACTTTGTTTGTATTGTCACAAAAGTTATTTTCGATGATAAAGTCTTGCCCTTGAATGCTGAAAATTTCGCCACTTATCTTCCCACGTCGCTTCGTTCCGCACGAGAGATCCCCCGGTGAGTCGCACCCTACAGAAAGGGACCTGACCTTTTAGCAGGTAGTGAACCGAAAATCATCTTGGATAATTAAAAAAAAAAACACCTTTTTCGGTGGCTAGCATCCGCTTTCTACCCTCTACTTGGATAAATGTTTAGACTCGATAAAACCATCGCAATAAATTGGTTTGATTCATCTTAAAGCATTTTCTTTACTTCTTGTTGTCCTTTATAGCCACATGATGATCTTGCAGTTTATACACATTTTTTTTAAATTCTACCCACATTTTTTTAAATTAATCCTCATATCCCTATGCTAATGATCAAAACAAACAACCACAAAGATTGGCGAAGGCTACGTGGTAGTATGCTGATGGCCCTGTTGACCAAATAGGTGACAAATTATAATTTTTTTGTTGTAAATTTAAATATGCCTTTGTTCAATAGTTAATTCACAAATTAACTTAGGACTAAATGCCTAAACCTACTGACAATTATTGTTCTTATATAGTAACTTACTGGCTCTTCGCAACTACTCTAAATTATATGTATCTTATTTCTTTTCTTACCTTTTGTCATAATGAAGGAAATGTCACTTGGCGATATGTTGACAGCTCCAATTGTCAAAATGAACGAAGTAACATTGTTCATTTTCATTTTTATAACATTTTTTTATTTTCTTTTTATCTTCTTAGTTTCTAAACTACATGCTGGACAAAAAATGTTTAAATTCTAGCTTAATTATCTTATATTCTAACTTACTGGTCCTACGCAGACGCTCTAAGCTAAACATTACATAACTATTGTATAATTTGCCTTTCGGTGATGAACTAACATTGTCTGCGCTACTTAATGACAGTTTGGATTACAATATTTTGGTTTTAAATGGTTGTATTTCGGTTGTGCTTAAGACCCTCTTAAATATGTACAGAGAAGTTTAATGAATATTTTGTTGTCCTGAACAGATCTTAATCCTTGGCGTCAACTGTTGAATGTAATAAATAAAAAAACGTTTTATACACCACTTGCCGGTTATATTGGTTGTCCTAGTGACTAAGAATTGATAACGAAATACTTTGGATGCCCCTCGCCATGAGTCAAATCAATCACATGGGATAGATTAAAGTCTATCTCGCATTTTTAAAACGTATACTTCTTTGTTTCTTGCCTATGACTGGAACTGATAGGAAATAGAGACAAAGAAAAGATTTATTTCTCCATAATTACGAATGTCGGTCGCAGCTTGTCACCCAGCTAGAATACTACGTATAATGTACATCACAAAATTGGAGTTATGGCGTGGGAGGACATTCTTTTCAAAATTTTTAACTTGATCACTATTTGTCAGATTAAAAAAGACAATAAAAATGATTTGTATTAGCTTTTGATGCCTTGGTTCAAACCAACGATCTGGCCCGGTAAACGACCGGGGTCAACAAACTCAGTTACTCTATAGACGTTTCCCAGTTGGGGAACTTGAGCTTATTTTTACTACTACATGTAAAAAATGTGTATTGTTTAAAGTCGAATTTGAAATAGTAGTTTAAATGTGTATTACCGGTATAAAAGACAAAGTTGTTTTTCATACGTCCCTAAAAAGTGGATATCAATAATTTCGAATGCAAAATTTTCGATACAATTCTTTTGCTGACTGGAAACGAGGTAATGAATTGGGAAATATGGTGCGTAGGTATTTAGTAGCGCAGAAGTGTTATTAAATAGGGTTTTTCTTTTTAATAACAATATAAGTTAATTACATGGTAACTTCAAACGGGTAGAATTAGTTGCTAAAGCATTTAAGTACAACTAAGTGGAACTACTTTAATATAGCAGACGGTCATATAATATGAAGGCGCAAGTGCTTGTCTTCTTTATATGAGACGTGCGCACAAAAACCACATTGAGCTACCTTTAAATGTCAAAGCTCGGTGCCGTCGAAAGCATAGAGAGAGCATAAAGAAATGAGATACACTGCTCTTGAATGCTTAGATATGACGAGACATATGATCAGGCATAGCAATACACACTTGTAGAATTCTTCTGGAGAATGGTTCTATCTGTTCATTTGATTTGAACTTTGTGCACTCAATGCCGGGTATTGCGAGAATATAAGACTTCTAAAACGCACACACCAAGTTCAGTTGAACACAGCGATAGTATCTGTAGAAAAGAATAAGACATAGTGCGTTGCGTCTTTATTGCATTGATAGTATTTAAGGAGGATCACCAATGAGTTTCATTGCTCGTTTTTGCATCCTGTACATACAGTATCGCTGAACTTAACCAGGTAAGGGAGCTGAATTCATTGCTTACTAATGTCAGACTTCTTTGCAATACTGATGGTCAATTTGTTTACTTTATTATGTATTATCTACAGCAAGATTATATTTCAAATACTTCTTGCCCTGCCGAAAAAATACATCTTCATTGCACCACACACTGGTCCAGATTCTTGAATAATTTCGAATGTATCTTAAAAATTGATTTTCCACTACCTCACAGGCGATATTATGACGGCAAAGCGCTCCAGTTTTAAAATGTTTAACGACTGAAATCTAAATTTTATCAATTCAATAACTGAAACTAATGTGATAATTAGAGATTGTTCAATAAGATATCTAAACGATCAGCAACTAGCGTCAGAACATTTTCACTCGTTTTTTTTTTTTTATACAAAGCGGCACAAGATTAATCATCCAATTTTGTTTTTGATTTACTTTTTTACTAAATAAAAAACCATGATTTTGAGTGATGGAAATCTTTATTTGGTCCTTTACAATTTTTTCTGTTAAGTGGAAAAGATGATATCCGTCAAGTGGCTGCCGCCAGTGTGGTTACACATTTGTACCCGTTTTGTCGCATTTTCCATGACTCTCCGCAAGATTTCCAGTGATAACTGTTCGCATACCTGTCGAATGTTCTCCTTAAGGGCTGCGATTGTCTGAGGCTTGTTGGCATAAACCTGCGATTTCAAGTAGCCCCAAAGAAAGAAGTCTGGGACGGTTACTTCGGGCGATCCTGCTAGCCATGCCAAATCTGTAAAACAGGAGATTACGCCACCAGGAAACGTTTCCTTCACTATATCCATTGTGGCTCGTGCTGTGTGTGCGGTTGCATCGTCTTGTTGAAACCACATGTTCACCAAGCCCCGCTCATCCAATTCCAGGAGTAAGAAGTCGTTTATCATGGTCCTGTAGCGTTCGCCAGTAACAGTGGCCGTATTGCCGATGGCGTCCTCAAAAATATACGACCCAATCACTCGTCCCGCGTCAACGACGCACCACACAGTGGCTATGAGTGGGTGTAATGGTTCTTCGTGCATAACACGCGGATTTTCAGTGCCCCAGAAACGAAGATTTTGCTTATTGATGTAACCACTTAAGTAGAAATGCGCCTCGTCGCTCATGATGATTTTCGACACAAAATCGTCCTCTTCGTTGTTGAGATTAAGTATGGCTTGACAGTAATTCACACGCGACTGACGGTCAGCAGGCATTAACTGATGCTCTGTTTGCACTTTGTACGGGAACATGTGTAAGTCTGCCGCTAAAATACGCTGTAGGGTCTATCTGGTGATGCCCAATTGCGTGGCCCGTCGCCTGGTTGATGTTTCTTCGTTCTCAGCGACATCGGCACAGCCGCGATATTCTCGGCCGAACGACCTGTCCGGTGGCGGCCCCGCCTTGCATGGTCTCCTGTGGATCCAGTCTGTTCTACTCGAGTAGCTAAGCGCCGGAATGCTTGTCCAGTTGGCGCGGCACAATTAGGAAATCGACGTCGAAATTCACGCTGCGCTAACACCATCGACCGATTATTGGTCAAAAAAATTGACACAATTATTCCACGCTCTTGCCGAGTATAGCGCTCCATTGATTGTCTGTTTGTATATTACAGCTGTCTAGTATACAAATGTCAAATATGATTGATGTACGACGACATTTGCAAAAATTATAACATCTTCCTATAGAGTTATTAATTTTGCGCCACCTTGTACACATTTATATCCAACATACGTATTAGTTCAGAATCAGCATTTATAGTTCATTCTCAGAACAACAAGACAAATCAGATACGAAAAGTATAAGTTCAATTTAGTTTTCCGAAAACAAACTGTTGCTATATTGGCTTCATCGAGACACTGGTAAAGGTTTTTTTTTCACTAAAGCGCGCACAAAATGAGATTTTTAAGTACCCTTAAATGTCAGAGCACAGTGAGCGCGGACGGGGAGGAAGTGGATAGGGAAAGGAGCATGATCAGGCAGAGCATTCTATATTCGGGTGGTTCGGCTAAAGAATGACTATGTTAATTTGTGTGCCTGAAGTTGACTTTCAACGTGAATTGATGCGCATTCTTAGATTGACGGGTATTGTCCATGTATGAATGGACTATCCATTCCCATCCGTATAGAGCAATCGGCATGACCATGGTTCTATAAACACGGAGCTTTATGTTACGTGATAGCAGTTTACTGACCGTGCCAACTAGCGTTGCCGGAGTGTAGTCTTTTGGTAATTTTCTTCGACATTTCGTTACTGGCCGTCAGTATCGTTCCCAGATATTTAAATTTATTAACTTTTTCAAATATCTTGTCTCTGACGTTTATGTGTGTTCTCTGAGGTCCACCCGACCTCGCCGTATTCGTGTATTTTGTTTTATCTTCATTTATCTCTAGGCCCACCTCTTCTGTCGCTTGCATGATGATTTCACAGTTTTTACTTACAGTTTCTAGATTATCGCCCAGAACGGCGGTATCAACCGCATATGCGAGCACTTGTGTGACCCCGTTCAGGGATGCTCTGGTCATGTGTTCGTTTTGTAACTTTCTGATGACATACTCAAGCACAAGGTTAAAAAGACACGGTGATAGGCCATCTCCCTGTTTTAGTCCGTCCCGGATTTCAAATGGTTCTGAGAGGTGGTTTTCTATTCTAACTCGCCCTTTGTTTTCGTTCATGCAAATTTGAATGAGGGCGGCATATTTTTTCGGGATTCCCAGCTCAATTACAATATGGTAAAGTCTTTGCCTTGCGACTGAGTCGGAGGCCTTTTTGAAGTCAAAAAACAGTTGGTGAACCGTCTCTCCGTATTCCCACTTCTTTTTCAGCAGTTGCCTTATTGTGAACATTTGGTCGCTTGTTGACCGGTTCCTACGGAATCCGCATTGGTAGTCTCCCAGTATTTCTTCTGCGTACGGTGTGATTCTCACCAGTATGACATTTGTTAGTATTTTGTATATGGTTGGGAACAATGATATTCCTCTGTAGTTTCCGCAGACAAATCTGTCGCCTTTTTTGAAAATGGGGACGACTATTGAGGTTTTCCATTCTTCTGGTTGCCTCTCCTGCATACTTCACCACCCCTGCCGGTATGCAGCCGACTCCGGGAGCCTTGTTGTTTTTCAATCGATTTATTGTTTCTACAACTTCGTCGAAAGAGGGCTCTGGAATCTGAGGCTCGGCTGTATGTACGTCTGGGGCGTTTATTTGTGTTGATGGGTGCGCACATTGAGCAGGTTTTCAAAGTACTGCTTCCATCTTGTCACGATATTGTTTGTTTCTGTCACCAGATAGCCGTTTGCGTCTCGAATTATTTTGGCTCTCCCTCGGTAGCCATTTCTAATTGAATTTATGCCGGCATACATACCTCTGATGTTCTTTGCTCTGACATTTTTTAGGATGTTTTCGATCCGAGTATTCTCCCATTCGCGTTTTTTTGCGTTTGAAGAGTCTCATTGTCTCCTTCCGAATCGTCGCGTATCTTTCTTCTTTATGTAGAACCATAATAAGCACTTGAATCGATGAGTCCTACGCTGATTCTAGGCGTAGCAGACCTGAAATGATTCAGTGTTCGGCTCCTCTGGAAGAGTACATCTGCGGCGGTGATGGTGCGAAAACGAGTACTCACGACACCGAGAAACTTGGGGTATTTCGATTTTTCCCCTCGTCGGCCGCTACTAACCGATTCAGCACCGATTAGTTGCTTTTGGTGTGTTGAACCCAAAAAGCAACGACAGAGGCCCCACTAAACCACAGTAAACCGGCATTCAATATTTTTAATACTTCCGCTCCGGCTTCTTTTTCTTTTTGTTCAATCTCGATTTAAATTCGTGTGTTTTTATTTGACTTATCGCCTTCACTCCTTTCCGTCGATCTCTTATCGGCCCCTGAGATTAGTTCTTCTCACTCGCCGCTTACTTCTTTGTTCTTCGTTTTACACCACAACGTTATCGACGCTCCTCTTCTCTCCCGGGCTGCTGTGGTGTTCTTTGATCAAGAGCAGTACTTTTGCACTGTTCTGTTGAATTCGCCCAATTAGTTCCTGTGTCACAGTTCGATGTAATCGAAACTGAGCTAATCGGTTATGACACAAAATTGAATTAAGTTCATCCATGCACTGTTGCTGAGTTAATCCACGCCGAAAGTTGTAAAAAATAATCGCACGAAAATGTTGACGATTTAATTCCATTTTTGGGCCGAGATGAATCTTTTAAGTTACTGTAAACAACACAAATAGCGCTCGTATGTCAAAACGTTCTGAGTGCGTATAACCTCAAAAATGTCCAACTTTACGACAGAGCTGTCAATTGCCGGATTGCAACACTAGGGTTGCCAAATCCCGAAACATAAGAGGCAACCCTCGTATAATGGTGTATCCAGGTTTCATCGAAAGTATTTAATCGGTGCCAAAACTCGGAGCTATTACGTCTAAACTACCCCAACAGAGCGTTGCAAATGTTAATTTTTGAACACGTTCTTGGTCTAATGTGAGCGGCAACCAACACGCGGACAGCTTTCTCATGCCTAAATCTTGATTTAATATGTTACAAACACATTCCTTGGACATTTTCATACCCTCTGCTATCTCTCTCACTTTAATTCGGCGGTCGTCTAACACCATTTGGTGAACTTTAGCGATGTTATCGTCAGTTGTTGCAGTTTTTGGACGTCCCGAACGTACATCGTCTCCCAAGCTCTCACGGCCACGTTTAAATTCAGCTGCTCAAAATTTCACTGTGGTAAATGATGATGCTGAGTCCCCATACACAGAGTCCAACTCATCTTTGATTTGCATAGGTGTGTTGCCTTCAAAAAACAAAAATTTAATGACAGCTCGATACTCAATTTTGTCCATTTTTACAAAAACACTCACATCGACTCAAACGACTGTCCAATAAAAACGACGGGTCCAAAATGGCTGAAATTTTGGTGAGTAATTGTCAATAGATGCACAACTACATTCACTAGGTTTTATTGACAAGTGCTGGTATCTTCACGTTGGGGTCGGAAACTTTTCAGACCACCCTCGTACGATTCCGCATTCGTAGTTTCTTTTGGCCTTTCAGAGCGAGGTGCGTCTTCGGTGCTTGTACGACCCGTTTTAAATTCACTAAACCACCGCAAAACTGTTGTTCTCGAAGGAGCAGAAGTGGGATAACATTCCATTGCAATGTTTGTTCAGAAGTTTTTCCCATAAAAAAACCATGTTTGATCAAGATGTGATATTCCTGTCCTTCCCTTTTTATTACGAGGGTGAAAGTAGCGTCACTCAAATGATTGTAGCCTGCAAACGAATAGACGGAATTTCAGGAAACTTCATACATAAACTAGTGACAGATGACCCCCTGAGTCATGTTCATTTTCTAGTGGCGCCACCTATTGAAAAGTCTCGCGACATTTTAGCCTATATAGTATCAGGTGTGGAAAAGATATCTATTATTTTCGCATGAAATTGAAGGCTTTATTTACAGTTAGAATGAGCCGAATTAGGTCTAATATGCTCCGTTTTGTTGGATATCTCGTTGACTTACGAAGGTAATTATTATGCCTCTCTCATCTATTGGCAAAGAACTGAAGCAGTCGATTTTCAGAAGCTTCTCTTGGGGAGAAATTTTTACCAGTAAAATCGTTCACCATGGACAGAAACAGGTGGTAATCAGTTGGTTGCAAAGTAGTTGCAGGTGGTGGCGGAGATACTGCGTAACACTTGGCGTCAGTTTCGGATTGTAAGGTGGATGTATTTTATTATTATTTACTGGCCTGTAGGAACCCGGAAGTTCATGACCTCACCGGCTCCGCTCCGCCATTGTTCCCTGTCCTGTGCGCTCTCCTTCCACGTTCGACCATCCGATCCGATCTCCTCGAGGTCCAATCTAACATTGTCCTCCCATCTCCGTCGCGGCCGTCCTGTCGGTCTCTTCCCCGATAGTTTACCGTCAAGAATTCTATGCACGGTCCTATCATCGCCCATTCGCGCTACGTGTCCGGCCCATCTTAATCTTCGCGACCTGATCACTCTCACTATTGTAGGTTTGCGGTATAGCTCTTCCAATTCGTGTTGTGGAGTTTTCTCCATTGTCCGGACTCCTCGTCATATTTACTGCCAAATATACCCCGTAAAACTTTATTCTCGAATACGCGGAATTTGTTCTCTTCCCGTTTTGTGAGAGCCGATGTTTCGCATCCGTATAGAGCAATCGGCATGATTATGGTTCTATAGACACGGAGCTTTATATTACGTGATAGCAGTTTGGATTTTAATAGTTTACTGGCTGCATGCCAACTAGCGTTGCCGGAGTGTAGTCTTTTGGTAATTTCCTTCGATGTTTCGTTACTGGCCGTCAGTATTGTTCCCAGATATTTAAATTCTTTGACATTTTCAACTATTTTGCCCCTGACGTTTATTTGTGTTCTCTGAGGTCCACCTGCTCTCGTAATCATGTATTTCGTTTTGTCTTCGTTTATTTCTAGACCCACCTCTTCTACCGCTTGCATGATGATTTCACAGTTTTTACTTATAGTTTCGAGATTATCGCCCAGAACGGCGATGTCATCCGCATACGCGAGCACTTGTGAGATCCCGCTCAGGGATGATCCGGCTGTGTTGTCGTCTTGTACCTTTCTGATAGCATACTCGAGGACAAGGTTAAAAAGGCATGGTGAGAGGCCATCCCCTTGTTTTAGTCCGTCCCGGATTTCAAATGGTTCTGAGAGGTGGTTTTCTATTCTAACTCGCCCTTTGTTTTCGTTCATGCAGATTTCCGTGAGGGCGGAATATTTTTTCGGGATCCCCAGCTCAACCACAATATGGTAGAGTCCTTGCCTTGCAACTGAGTCGTAGGCTTTTCTGAAGTCAACGAACAGTTGGTGAACCACTTCTTTTCCAGCAGTTGCCTTATTGTGAACATCTGGTCGCTTGTTGACCGGTTCCGACGGAATCCCCCAGTATTTCCTTCGCGTGCGGGATGATTCTCGCCAGAATGACTATGTTAGTATTTTGTATGTGGCTGGGTGCAATGATATTCCTCTGTAGTTTTCGCAGTCAGATCTGCCAATTTTTTTGGAAATGGGGACGACTGGTGAGGTTTTCCATTCTTCCGGAGTGACTTCCTTATTCCATATTGTTTTGATCAGTTGGTGGATCTTTCGAGCGGTTGCCTCTCCTCCATGCTTCATAAGCTCTACCGGTATGCAGTCGACTCCGGGAGCTATGTTGTTCTTCAATCGATTTACTGCGTCTACAACTTCGTTGAAAGAGGGCAAGGATATGAGGCTCGGCTGTATGTACGTCTGGTGCGTTTATTTGTAGTTGATGGGTGCGCACATTTAGCAGGTTTTCAAAGTACTGCTTCCATCTTGACACGATATTATTTGTTTCTGTGACCAGACAGCCGTTTGTGTCTCGGATTATTTGGCTCTCCCTCGGTAGCCATTTCTAATTGAATTTATGCGGGCATACATACCTCTGATGTTCTTTGCTCTGGCATTTTCTATGATTTTTTCGATCCAAATCTTCTCCCATTCGCGTTTTTTGCGTTCCAAAAGTCTAGTTGTTTCTTTCCGAATTGTCGCGTGGATGTATAAGAACCTCCCAACCAACCTCGCGAAACTTCCGGCGAGTCACTATCGAAGTGTGTGACCTGGCGTTGTCCTGATGGAACATAATTCCTCTCCTATTGGCCAAATCTAGCCACTTCCTGGCGATTGCTTCCTTCAAACAGTCAGATTGTTGAGAGTACACGCCCGAAGTAAAATTTTGGCCGGAAGGGAACAGCTCATAGTAGATGATTTCCTGCCACTTCCACCAAACACACAGCAAAATCTTCCTGACCATCTACCCTGGCTTGCCCACCGTTTGCGCCAGCTTACTGTGATTCGACCACGACCGTTTTCGCTTGACGCTGTTGTAAGTGACTCACTTTCCATCACCAGACCGCTTCAGAAATGGGTCGGTTTTTTTTTTGTGATTCAGCAGCGATTCGGAGATGGAAATTCGGTTCATGAAGTTTTTTTTTTGTTGCGTTAACTCGTATGGTACCCATCATCGAGCTTCTTCTGTATCCAGCCTTATTCAAGTGGTTCCAAGCGGTTTTTGGTGCAATGTTTAGCTTGTGGCGTTTCTAACAGATATACACGCATTACACAATAGTAGTAGTCTGATGTTTCAATCCTTCGCTTCTCACCCGTTTCATCATGTGTTCAAATTACCGTCTTCACTATCCTCGCAAACGCAACAATCCTCACGCGTGATCTGTACACACAACATATACCTTCCCATAGTAAACAGAACTTTACTACTACGATCACGACTTCCGCATAGAGTACCGGCACACCCGCCTGCTCCGACGTCCTCTCGCTCGGTCTTTCCTCGCTCCGTCGTTCGCACACGAAGTTGATCGTAACAAAGTTGCTGAGGAGGGAGTAGGGTGGCGTTTCTCACTGATACACACACAATACAGCTCCTCAATAGTATACTGGTTAGTATACCCGCCTGTCACGCGGGAGACCGGGGTTCGATACCCCGTCGGGGAGCCTCTGGCGCAAGACTAATGACCTTTCCCGGAAAAAACAAATCATTATGGAAAATTTAACAAGCCTCAGGACTTGCTAAATAGAACCAAGACCGGTTCCAGGTTGTAGTGCCGATGATGATGATGATGACACACACAATACACAAGCAAATAATGAAGAACACCGAACGAAAATCGAATAAGAAAATGAATCAGAGCCGTATACCATAGCGATAACATAACAATTCCTCATCAGTTGAGTGTACTTGAGTTTAGAAATCGAATTCGTACACGCGACAGTGGCCTGATGTGTTGAGCATTGGTTACATTTTTGGTGATTCTAACTGTCATAGCGTCAGTTCGAATCACACGTTCTTTTCACTATCGTCGCAATACGGTATAAGCTCCTGGGCAGTAGTGGAAACAATCCTTAGATGACAGTTGGAATTTTTTTTCGTCAATTGGCCTTGACATCAAAATTACCAGAACGGAATCGACTAAACCAAAATTACGCGTTATTGACTGTTACAGTATGACGACCATAAACACTTCGCATTTTCAGCTGTCTTGCGTTTTCGCCTTTATCGAAGAAAACCTGTAAAGTAATAATAGTTTTTCTTTGCTGGCGTCCATATTTGACGCGCGCTCCAACAAAACTGAGTCAAGCAATCACAAAACTGTCTGAACTGTGTTTTGCTACGAAATCTAGCGTAACCCGATGGCATTTATACAACGTGAGATACAGATTACTAAGGCCCTCTATTAGAAAAGTAATGGATTTTTTTTTACTACAACTTATACAGACGCTTTATTGAATGCGTTGTTACCTACTTAAAGCTCTGCCCATACTGTACTGGGAATTTGATACCCTTGCCATTTTAATAGCCTTTTTATTTCCATTTAAGCAGAGGCTCGTTTAATAAATTTACAGCTCGTGAGAGTAAAAGGAAATCATATCAAACATTCTAAGTTAGGGTAATGGGGGCACGAAACTAGTAACAGAATAGTTTTTCTCTCCCTCTGCTGGCGAAAACCATACAGATTAAAGATCTAGATAGAACAGCTATAAGACTTTCCTTTTGACCTTTATTACACTTGGATTTATGGGTGTTCTTCGGGTCAACCTAAAAAACTTTAAGACTGAGTAGACTGAGGTGGTCTCGCTAAATCTAAAACACTTTGTCATTCTTTGTGGCAGGCAGCCCTATTGTCTTCCCCTTCTACCATTTTTCTATTTTGTATTCTGTCTTATAAATCTTTCCTTTATTTTTTTTTTATTTTCTTCTAACTTTTGTAACATTAAGTTCGGGGTACAAGCCTGACTCTATTTTGTCGGCGAACATGGATCTAGTGCACGGTTATACATAATCAAGTTCGTGACTAGATTTCATGCTCGTCTATTAAGTTGGGTCAAAACATCACACACAAAACGATGCTCAAGTCAAGCCATTGTCGTCGTCGTCGTTGCGGTCGTCGGTCATCATTATTATCGTCATTGCGGACGTCACGATCGTCATTATCGCCGTAACCAACGCGCGTTCGCCGAATTCGATCGTTATACGGTTGTAATCAGAAGATGGATAATAAAAAAAGAGAAAAATCCACAGTGAGAATAAAAGAAAGGAAAAGAAGGATAATTATTGGATTTCAAAAGGTAAATGCAAAAAATAAATCTCTCAAATGATGCTTTCTATGTAATCTATCGCAGAGAGGAATATCCTCTCTACCTGTCTATTGTACTTAATGTGTAACTACCAATTCAAAACTCCTTTTTATATTCCACTAATACATCTTAAAGGAGGAGGTTTCCATCTAATGACATCACTATTTATGCGCAACATAAAGGAATTCAATGTACATCTAGGCCCAAGCAACCTCTCGTGTACATCAGTACGCCAGCAATGAGTAAAGGAGCTTCTCTAACTACTTTTTTTCTCCTTCTTTTATTCCACGGATATGCCAACGAAGTAAGTGTGTATATGTGTAGGTATCAAGTATCTGCATCTTTCCTTCATGAAAAATGATCATTAACAAAAACCATGAAGGAGGAAAATCTAGTCAAGGAAGAAGACATGGACCGAAAAGAAAGGGAGATATGAACTAAGGCTACGTGAAGTATAAATCTCTTTAAGGAGAAAGGACCGAAGCCATCGTCCATAGTATCGTCTCCTTGTATGTTCGACGGTAACTAAGCACCCAACAAGAGTCTTATTTTCTTCTAATCCTCTGTTTCGTCTTAAGAAGGAAACGAACCACGAGCCGAGCGAGGTCGTAATGATGGTGATGGCGATGGCGGCATAGGTGCAACCGTAATGCAATCACAGCGTTATATATATGTATTTTTCAGTTTTCTTTCTTTTTCTACGTTTTGTCTTTCAGCTCATACTATTTAGGAAGAAGAAAAATCAAATTTCTCTTGTTCGGGGTTTTTCTTTAACTTTGGTCCAGTGTGTGTATGGCAGGAAACCCATGTAATATTGATCGTTAGTTTTCTTGTCTCGCTATATATGAACTTATGTATTATGTACCTTAGGTCCGCTTGCACACAAGCAAATGTATCAGAACATTTTCTTGGATGTGTCCATCCATTCGTTCCAACGACCCAGCATTCTGTTCAAATCCACAGGAACTGTACTTGGATCTCTTCTAATTCGAATTTTCTTATGTGCACATAAACTGAGAAGATCTAAACGATCCCATTGTGAACTTTACCTTACAATAAACCTGATGGAAAAGGGTTCATTTATGTTGCATCTTTTTTAAGTAAACTCTGATCGAGTGGTGACTCCTTTTGGGAGAACAAAGGCATTGAGTTCTTTTTTTTTTATTTCTATGCATTACTATCTTATACATTTCATAGAAGACAAAGAAGGTAATGCCTGTAGAGAGAGTGGCGTAATGTAATTTTTATTCACTAGTGTGCCTTGAGATTTTTTTAAATGATTAGGAGCGAAATAATAGCAAGAGTTTTCTTTTGTTGTGTGCGGAACAAAGAAATTGTAGCACTCACTATGTTTCTACTGCGTTACTGATATTGATTGCACTACATTGTATCTTGTAGATTGACTATAATGAACTTTAGATTGTTGCCTATTTTAATCGAAAATACTTGAACTCTGATTGTGGCAATTTCTCCAAAATGTCTGTGAATTTATTTACACATTAAGGACGAATTAAGTTCGTTTTTTATCACAGCTTTATTTAAAAATTTCCCATTATAGTTTCTGGATTGTAATATAATAATTCTTTAATTTTATGTAGTATTTTCTACAATTAAATTGGTATTTTTAATATATTTATATATTCCTTTTAGTAACAGCATATTTAATCTACAAAATGGCAATTTAACTATTTGATGGATTCGCGTTTTTAGCCCTGGTAGCTAATTCTGCATTATTCATTATTATATTTTGTTGTAGCACGATATGAACTGAACGGGCGACTCCTCGTACGAAAGATATTATTTATTCAACGAAGCACTCGTGAACTTGGTTTTAACAGATATGTATTAGTCTGACGCGGCAATATGAAAAAGACGCGTGTAGCAAAAAGCGCACTCGTTCTGATATAACTGTCAGGAGTAGAGCAAGCGCATTAAGGCGTGAATTCATTTGCTCTTTACTCGTAACGCCCGGTCCAGCGCTACAATCGCATAGAGCACGCAGCTTAGGGCGGATCCACAACACTCGCCCTCGATTGTAGTGCTAGGTCGATCCTCTGAAGAACCCCCCACGCCGATCAAATCCAGACACTTCCGATGTTTTTCTTTTGTCAATCCCTTCGTGAGATAATCCGCGGGCATCTTATCCGAAGGAAGGTGTAGCGTTCTACGAACGCACAATTCTACGCAGGTAAGGTTCCTATCTTCAAAGAACTTACTTACCTGAGAGCGTTGCACGCGCCCACAGACGCGTGCCCCAAAGTCCCACGATAGGGCCTGCAACTCGCAGCCAACGTTGAGACCGACACCAAAAAGCAAGGAACTGAACGTCCCCAAAGCTTTTTAGGTCAAGCTCAACAATTATAACTCTTCATGCCTGAAACAAAGGTATAAACATCCATGCGTTCTATTCCTAAAAAAAAAAAACAATTCCCAAAATGCCATACATGCTGCCTGCGCCCAGAAACATCTCATCGAACCGGCAATTCCGAAATTCAATACAAAAGAATTGCTATCATCAAAGAATGAGCGGATCAACGGATGCACGTGCGGGTAATCTAACGCAAGGACCACCCAAATCCGTTGAACAACAGAAGGCAGCCACGACCTATCGCAATCGAATATATCTCAACGAGACATCCGATAATTTATGAGGAGTTAAGCCAACAAAGGCAATACTCCGGTCCCACGGCCACGCTAGAATTTCGCACCATTATAAAGATCTAATGGATTTCGATTCCGGGTACCAAGTTCAAATAAGTCCCACGGACTGCACGTCAAAACAATCGCCGAATATCTCTGGTCTGGGTGCCCGATGTTCTGTGCAAACAGAAGGCCGTGGAAATGAAATTCTAACAGCGATAATAATGATATATGCAAAGATGACTTTCCCCTTTCAGGAAACTACAAAATATCCCGGGGGATGTGATAACATGCTGCTTACAGAAATTCGGAAGTTAGTTATAGGGAATATTTTCCGGATAGATACAGATACCAGTTTGAATCTGGGTATCTGTGTGAGCAGGAGATGGTTGAGGGCAGATAGTTAGTCTAATTCTGATCGTCAACGGGACGACAAGCATAGAACGAGGAGGAACGCCATCGTGGAGGTGTTACTATATATACAGAATAAATCCGAGTAGCGCGAGTTGTGAGTCGTGTGAATTCGCGTCTTAGAAACAAACTAGTTGTGTCGATTAAGAAAATCGTCGTGTGCTCAACCGTAACCGTTCGTATAGTGATTCCGTGGTGATCAAGACGGCCGTACGTGCACTAACTTTGTCAAGCTGTAACAGTAAACTTGCAATATATACGACACTAACTTTATTCCAATGTAAATAGTGAACTTGTAATATCTGCTTGTATGCAAGTACAATAAAAGTAGATTTATACACCAAAACCTTCTGAGTTTTTTTATTTGTGCCGTTTCCGCTCAGTGTGTTCTTCCTCGTGTGCGGACAGTGTTCGGCGGAACACTTACGACCGAATCGATTATAACCGCCAAAAAGGTGCTTAATAGCCAGTCGACCTTCGCGCAAGACGTCTCTGACAAAATGATGCCTGATGTCGATGTGTTTCGATCTCGCGTGAAACGTGTGATTCTGGGTCAGTAGTCGTCCATCACCAGAACTCTTTCACACTCGAACAGCTTGAGCTCCGACAAGAATTCCTGTATGTATAGGGCTTCTCTCGCAGGTTCAGTTAATGCCATGTATACCGCCTCAGTGGACGAAAGCGCGACGGTGCGCTGTTCCCTCGACTCCCAGCTGATGGCGGCGCCGCTCAGGTTAAAGACGTATCCGGAATACGACCTTTGATCTACCTGGCACCCAGCCCAATCGGCGTCAACAAACCCTTCCAAGGTTTTCATGCTCTTCGTGTATGTGCTTCCGAATTCGGCGGTCCCCTTCAGATATCTCAGGACGCGTTTCACCGCCTTCCAGTGTGCCTCGCCGTGCTAAGTGTTGAATTGACTGAGACGACTGACAATATGCGAAATGTCCGGTCTTGTGGCAATCGCCAAATAATTCTCCGACAAGCTCGCGATAGGGCCGATTTCCTCCTGGGGATCCTTCTTCTTCAACGTCCTTTTCGAGCCTCGAACCCGATTCAACGGGAGTACTGACGGTGTTACAGTCCTCCACCCGGAATCGAGAGAGTAGTTCCCAAACGTAATTTGGTTGAGAAATGGTAATCTGATTTCTGCTCCTGGCGATTTCGATCCCCAAACAATAGCGAACTGTTCCCAGATCTCTCGCCTCGAATTCCTGCAACAAACCTTTCCGGACGAAATCAAGATCCTTCTGGTCTCGATAGAATATCAAAATGTCGTCAACGTAGACCAGTATTATCAGCGGTTCTCCCCCGTTTGAGGCGATAAACGCACGGATTCGCGCTCGTGGGTGTCATGTTTAATTCTTCCAGTTTCCCATTCAGTTCGTATGCCATTGCCGACCGGCCTGTTTAAGGCCGTACAAAGCCCTTTTCAAACGACAAACCTTTTCGCCACCCTGAAGTTGTTTCAGCATTTCCTTGGCGCCGCTCACGATATTAGATTTGCCTTGTGTCGCGACGATTTTCTTCAAACATCCTGCGAGTAAATCGGGTAATTCCATGTATGTTTCCTCTTCAATCGTACCGTTTAGGTAGGCGGTCGTGATGTCCATCTGATGCACCTTAAGGTCGTGCTTGACCGCCAGTGCAAGTAGCATACGCATGGATCCCAGGTGAAAATCGATGCCAGGTCGCTGCGCGAACCCCCTAGTCACGAGTCGTGCTTTTCTTCTCTCGACCCCGCCGCCCGAGTCGTACTTGTTCCTGAGAACCATTCGACATCCGACCACGTTGCGATTCTTGGGTCGATTCACGATCAGCCATGTATCGTTCTTGATTAAGCATTTGACTTCCTCGACGATGGCGTTCAACCATTCCTCTTTGTCCAGTCCTTTCAATGCTTGCCGATATGGGACATCCGAGTGAAGACTGCTTAAATTTGCCTCCAGGCCGTCCGAGATGTACGACTCCTCGTCGTCGAGAATTCGGACGATCTCGTCCCCGCTCGATACCCGAGGATCCTCGTCTTCTTGCATGATTCGATACAATTTTCGCGGGCGTTGCGATCGCTTCTGCCCAAAACGAGGTTGAGAGCTTCGATTGCGCCAACATGCAACGCGCCATTTCCGAGAGCGTGCGGTTTTTCCATTCCGCTACTCCATTTAACTGGGGAGTGTATGGCGTCGTGAGTTTTCGCGCGATTCCCTCTCCCTTCAAGAATCTGTCGAATTTCTCGTTACAGAACTCTTGTCATTTAATTTTTCGTCCTGATTAATTTTCGACGAGACCCTTGAATTCCTTGAAAAACTTCAAGACGTCGCCTTTCTTTTGCAAAAAGCTTACTTCTGTCCAACGAGAGTAGTCGTCGGTTAGCGTGAGGAAGTACCTAGCTTTGCCCCTTGATTCGTGTCTCTTCGGTCCGCATACGTCGGCATGGACGAATATCCAATAATTTTCCTCTTCGGTGCGATTTCTTTCCGAAGGGTAGCGCAGTAATCTTCGCTTCCGAACAAATGTCGCACGTATTTGTGGTTCCGTCGTCTTCTATGTCAAGTCCGGACACTATCCCCCTTTTGCTCATCTCCAAGAGATCGCGCCAGTTAATGTGGCCGAATCTCTCATGCCAAACGGCTATTAAAGGCTTATGCGTTCCCGTCGACAGCGCAGATCGATAATTTTCTGGATTCGCGGAGAAAATAGAGATCTCCTTTCCAACCTGCTACTGCGATCGTAGATCCGTGGTTGCTTTTGATTGTAGCTCCTTCGCGCGTGAACGTCACGCTGTTTCCGCCGTCTGTGATCTTCGCGACCGAGACGAGATTATTACGCAGGTCGGGTACGTGCAGTAGAAAGGAGATGTCTTCGCCGATGGCGGCTTTTTCTTTATTTTCGGGATGTTTCGCGTTTCGTTCGGCCCTCTCCGGACAATTTACGGCCTTGTGGCCGATTTGGCGACATCTATGGCATTTGTTTTTGAATGGTCCGCCGGTACGTTGATCATCCGATTTATCGACGGACTTGTTCGACGCTTTGTTCGTAGTCTTTTTCCAATTCGGCGTTCCTTTTCTCGCGAGCATTGCTTGGTCTTCGGCTTGGCTGCGTTGTCTTCTCGTCGCGCTTTCGTCGAGGATTTTAATTTTCAGATGTTCCGGCGAAGGTAACTCGTCTCTCGACTCAATAGCGCATCTGAAATTCTCGTAGCTCTCCGGCAGACTGTGTAAAAGCATGATCGATTGTAATTCAATGCTGACTTGTACGAATAATTCGGTCATTTTGTCGACTACATCGGAGAATTCGTGGACGTGTCGTTGTACATCTCCGCCTTCGTTGAGTCGATGATTCATTAGCCGTTTCCACAATGATGCCTTTTTCGCCGGTCCTTTCGATTCGAAAATTGCTTCCAGTTTCAACCAAATTTCTCGGACTGTTTCGCAGTATCTAATTTTCCTGAGTTCGGCGTCGCCAACAGCGAGATACAAGTCGGCTTTCGCCTTTTCGTCCTCGTCTTTCCACGCCTGCAAATTTTCGCCTGCTTCCGGTTTCGGTTTTTCACCACTTGCGTGAGCCTACGTTTTGTTTTTTGTCATGAATGCCTGCCTGCATTCTTAGTCTCCAGGTATCATAATTTTCTCTGGTTAGCATTTGTATGCGCATTGCGTTCGTAGCTTGACCGTCCATTTTGTTTGCAGTGAGGTTATATTTCCGCGTGTATTTTCCACGTTGTCTTCTCGTCTTTTCGATTTCCAATTACGAATATCCAGACGATGTTTAAGCCTGGGCCCATAACCTGTTGTAGCAGGATATGAAATGAATGGGCGACTCCTCGTACGAAAGATATTATTTATTCAACGAAGCACTCGTGAACTTGGCTTTAACAAATATGTATTAGTCTGACGCGGCGATATGAAAAAGACGCGTGTAGCAAAAAGCGCACTCGTTCTGATATAACTGTCAGGAGTAGAGCAAGCGCATTAAGGCGTGAATTCATTTGCCCTTTACTCGTAACGCCCGATCCGGCGCTACAATCACATAGAGCACGCAGCTTAGGGCGGATCCACAACATATTTTGTAATTTATCGCATTGTAATAATAAAGAATGAATGAATGAATTTCATGTATAGAATTCCTTCGAGGCAGTGTCAACTACTCTTGAGCAGCTGATAACACTGTTTTGTATGTCCCGCCATTTCGCTCGTTGACGTTTAAAGTTTTTTCTGCAGTATGGCCCGACATAAAAATAGGGTTTAGGAGAATTTTTCGTTCCAAAACATTTTTATTTGTGAAGTATTGTGATAGTAACAGAGTTAATTTTATTATTCGTGATCGTGTCATGTGAGTAGAATTCTAATACCATTTGAAGTTACCGGAACATTCAAAATATACAGGTACGTCTGTAGGGCAATCATTATCATCTTCATCATCATCCTCGGCATTACAACGGGGATCCGGTCTTGGCCTTATTGAGCAAGTAAAATTTGTTAAATTTTCCATAATAATTTGTTTTTCCGGACAAGGTTATTAGCCTTGCGCCGTAATGCAATCACATATTTTTAAAATATATTTTTCATTACAAATTGGTAAATGATTCTACAGTTTTCAAAAAAAGGATAAGTTAATACTACGTTCCCATAGTATTTGCTCTATCTGAGAACTCGAATTCACGTACTGTGGCAGTTCTACGAACCTGCTTCTATATATCTCCCACTAGTTCCAAGGAACGTATTTTTATAAACGGTCTCACCGACTCATGCCTCCATCAAGTAAGCAATGTCCCAAATCATGGGGAGACAACTGGACCTCGTATTCACAACGGACCCACACAAGTCTTCAGTTGCCCCTAGTCCACACGCCCTCTCCGCCATTGATAATTACCACCCCCCGCTGCTCTTATCCATATATCTTGATCATGAAAGCCAGCCTTCTTTACCTCATGGCAGCTTTTCCTACAACTTCCACAAAGCTAACTTCCGCCTTTTAAATGAGCATCTTAGCAAAAGAGCGATTCGTTTTGATCATTTGGGGGTAGAACAAGCTACTGCCACTCTCTATAGGAGATCTACTATGCCGTCTCCTTATATGTCCCCTATTCTCGTCACAGGTCATCGGTTTCATAGCCGCCATGGCACAACCGCACACCCCGTGCTCTTAGGAACAAGAGAAATAACTTGTGGAATATTTTCCTCAAAACGTGTTCCTTCCAAAACTACTCCAACTATGTCGGTTCCTTTTATAAATTTGCCGAGCTCTACAACTCCCTCTACACCAACTACCTCAAAAAAACACAATCTAATTTGATCAATGACCCCAAATCTTTTTTCCACTTCATAAATTACAAACGTAATTCCGACGCCCATCCTAACTCCCTTTCTTATGGAGCGATTACTTCAACCGACCCCCTAACTACTGCCAATCTATTCGCTTCGTTTTTCAATAAATCCTTCACAGACATCTCCTTCGAACCCAATCCGTCTCACTTCAAAGACTTGCCCGAATTCTCCCTCGGCCCCTTCACCCCTCAAATTATTCAGCATCACGTAGTTGAGGAGAAATTAAACTTACTCAAAGACGAGTTCATCCCTGGGCCTGATGGACTCCCGGCTGTATTTTTAAAGAAATGTTCCACTTCTCTTTCCCTCCCGATATCAAAGATATTCTATCTATCCCTTTCACAAGGGATCTACCCTAGTATTTGGAAATCCTATGTCACTCCCATACATAAAAAGGGACCTAAAAACGATATAAGCAACTACCGCCCCATCGCCAAACTGTCTCATATCCCCAAACTGTTCGAAGGAATTCTTTACAACGCGTTATCTTTCCGTTATAAATCCATCATCTCATCCAAAAAGCATGGTTTCTTTTCGGGTAGGTCGACCACAACGAATCCGATCGAGTTCTCATCCCATATTCTCCGTGCCTTAGAGAATGGCAACGAATTCGATGTAATCACCACCGATTTCAGCAAGACCTTTGACAAAATCTCCCATAATCTCATCCTTTTTAAGCTGTCCTCCCTAGGTTTCGAACCCCTATTGATCAAGCGGTTATCTTCTTATCTGAAAGATCGATCCTACCGTGTCAAATTCAGATCCTCCCTGTCCAATCCTTTTCTTCCCACATCAGGGGTTCCGCAAGGCAGCCATCTAGGTCCCCTCCTATTTATCCTTACCATCAATGGTGTTGATTCCATTATTAAATACTCATCCATCTCCCTCTACGCGGACGACGCCAAACTCTACAAAACGATGATCTCTCCTCTCGACTCCTCACTTCTCCAAACGGACCTCGACAGCTTCTCAACTTGGTGCCGTAATAACTGCCTTAAACTCAACGTTGTCAAATGTCACTCAATCACCTTCTCTCGCAAACGTCCCCCTGCCACCCCCACGTTCCTACTTCCTGCTAAACCAGCAGATGTCATCTGTACCCTCGATACGCGACCTCGGGATCTTATTTGACAGGGAGCTTAGCTTCATCCCGCATATTGATGATATTATTCTTAAGGCCAACTCTGTCCTTGGCTTTGTGAAACGCTGGTCTAAAGAATTCTCTAATCCTTACGTTTCCCGTTTTTTCTACATAGCCTTCTTGAATACGCCAGTCAGGTCTGGTCTCCACACTACTCGTCCCATGTACGCAGAATCGAAAGCGTGCAACGTCGTTTTCTGCGTTTTGCCCTCCGCGGACTGAACTGCGCGAATCCTCGGGTGCTCCCCCCATACACAAGCCGGCCCCATCTGATCAACTTCAACACACTTGAGGAGCGCAGAACTCATGCCGATATCCTTTTCGTTCACCGTCTCATTTCAGGCACAATCAACTGCTCAAGCTTGCTCTCCATCATTCCACTTCACACTAACCCCCGTAACCTGCGAAATCCTCATCTCTTATATCAGCCCACCCACCACGCTTCTTACGGCTATAAGGAACCCATTTCGCGAATGCTGCGGCGGGCAAACTTCTACCCTACCTCGTTCGATTTCAACTTGACCTGTACTGCTCTCAAACTTCATCTTGTCCCTTTCCCCTCCTGACCACGCCCACTCCCCGTCTACACTCTTACATCCTGTACTAAACTAGATGAATGAATGAGTGATAATTGATGGATAAACCCAGTAACCAATTCGTCAAACATATGCCCCCCCCCCCCTTTTTTTTTTTTTAACCATAGTTTATGTTCTTATATATAGTTTTAAGATAGTTGTTAAGTTTTATCGCTTGTACTAAGCTGAATATATGAGGGTTCTGCCCTCACTAAACTACTAACAAAAACTACCACACAATCCACTATAGGTTGAGATATCGTCGTTCCACCAAGGAACATACTCACCTATATCCAGATTACACGTGCCTACAGACACGTGTCCTCAAACGGAACCACTCGACCAATAGTGGTTTGTGTGGTTCGTAGAACCGCCACAGTACTTTTATAAGTTTGGAGCATTGGAGAACATCTTTCAATTGCTTAAAGGTGCCGAAGAACTGGTCATCGAGTTTTTACTAGTTGTTTTCCGTTTGGTGTCTTGAGCATGCGAATTGCAGAAGGATCTCGAAGGCTTTGGTTTATGAAATAATTGTTGCCGTCGATTAGGTGGTTGAGCAATGTGCGTTCTACCTGATGCGTCATCCAATTGACTGAAGTGGACGGATGTATGAATGATTAAATAAATGAGTAAGTATTTTCATTTAATTTTTCGGTCAGATTTTTTTACACTAACACGCGCACAGAAGTGTTTTTTGAAGTACCTGCGGCGGTCCTGCGAACCTTACAATCACTGTGGGGTTAAATAGTTTTTCGCCCAGCCAATGGAGCCATGCACACTAGTGTCCTCAGCCCCACGTACCTACAGACACGAAGGCCGCATTCCTCTACCCATTCCTCATGCCTGCACTGTTATAAAAGGACACGACACTAGAAACGAATTTGTTTGGCAACCCATTAGCTGGATAAACACAAGTGGCCCGGGGCGACAGCGCTAGACGCTGAACTGTCATTAAAAAATCCCATGCGATAAGAAAACGCCCAAGAAATAAACAATATTTATGATCTCCAACTGCAATCTGATTTTCCTTTATCGAAAGGACCATTGCGGGAACAGAAGATAAACAATAGATGAATCAACACTGTTCCTACTGTACAAGGAGATACGAATCTTGTAAAGATATCCCAGCCGAAGATAACGACTTCGGCTGAGGAAACCACCAAGGCCATAAACCACATGCGGGTAAAACACACAAAGGAATACCGCAGAAGTGAGAAAAGGCTAACGATCCTCGGTGTATCTTCGCCCATATGGACAGCAATATTCCCGTCAGTGTGCGTGGGTGCATTCACACAGTATCTCCACGGATGAACTGGAAGCGTAGAACAAGATAGGATGCGGTCTCCTAGATAGGAGACACCCCCGGAAGAGAGGGGTTTCCAAGGGAAGGTGAATTTAAGAAAAAAGTGAGAACGAGTTTCCTTCCTATGGGAAAGTTTTTAGTCAGATAATTAACGACGTTCGAAGTGGAAAGATCATCCAGAAGAAAACGGACTCATTGGCCTGTAGGAACCCGGAAGTTCCGTTATAGCGTCGGTTCCAATCACACGCTCTTCACTATCGTCACACACGTTATAAATGTACTTGGGTTTTAAATGCCAGGACATTACTACAACGAGGATACCTATCAGGTAGAGCATTAAACATTCGTGTTCGGCTAAAGAATGACTATGTTTATTTGTGCGCCTGAAGTTGACTTCCAACATGAATTGATGCGCATTTTCAGATTGAATCGCGAATCGTGAGAAAATATGTGGACAGGTGGAACACCTTCAGTAAGTTCAGTAGATCGATGACCGTGATAATACCTGATTATACTGACCTTAAGGTGTAGTGTGAATACAGGGCCAAGATCCAGTCGATAGAATCAAATGCTGCGGTGAGATACCACCCCGTCACGCTGTACATTCCGCGATACCGTCGGGAGAATCTTCGACTACCTTTCGGATGTTGGTTGATGGCCTGGACTGACACGGAGATAAGTCATGATGGTACCTCCTGAGCAAAGAATTCCGGAGGTAAATTAGTTTCTCATTCGGATCTCCGGGCGGGCCTATGTCAGGGGGAACATCATGCATATATTACGATAAATAACCGAACTTTAAGAAATTCGGCATCGCATAATCGGCCTCGTTCTCGGGGCTCTGTCGAGGTTCGAGTGATAACGGCATTTGGTAACATCAGGGGCATCGGTTTCACCAATACGAATGTAAACGCTGTCCACCAATATTTTTTAAACAGCGAAACCTAATATCCTTGCCCTAGCCGAGACTCAGATCTATTCATCAACTTATCCGACATATCTTCATAGCTCGGGATACGACTTACATTCGAGATTCCGTTTTAAGGGTGGGCTCTGCGACTTCACGCGGTCCAATCTGGCTTGCCAGAGGATGAAGGCGTTGGAACTCAGTGACATGGACATCATGTAGTTGAGGGTCGTGCTGTTAAATGTCTTTGTTGTCTTTACCCCGAATGACGATCGACCGACGACATTTTTTGAACATCTTTCACGTACCGTCAACATTGTACACACAACACATACCATCTGCACACACAACACATACCTTTACTTAAGAAAATGCATCAGCCGTATACCAAGCAATAACATGCCAGTTCCACATCAGTTGAATGTACTTAAGTTTAGAAATCGAATTCGTACACGCGACAGTGGCCTGATGTGTTGAGCATTTGTTACATTTTTAGTGATTCTAATTGTCATAGCATCAGTTCGAGTCACACGTTCTTCACTATCGTCGAAAATCGCTATAATTGGTGACCCCGACGTGATCTGTATACACATACAACACACGATCTCCCATAGGTAAACAGGACTTACTACTACGATCACGACTTCCGCATAAAGTACCGGCACACTCGCCTGCTCCGACGTCCTCTCGCTCCGTCGTTCGCGTACGAAGTTGATCGTAACAAAGTTACTGAGGAGGGAGTAGTGTGACGTTTCTCATAGATACACACACAATATACAAGCAAATAATGAAGAACACCGAAAGAAAATCGAATAAGAAAATGCATCAGCCGTATACCTTGAAATAACATAGCAATTCCACGTCACTTGAATGTACTTGAGTTTAGAAATCGAATTCGTACACGCGCAGTGGCCTGATGTATTGAGCATTGGTTACCTTTTTAGTGATTGTAACTGTCATAGCTACAGTTCGAATCACACGTTCTTCACTATCGTCGCAAACGCTATAGTATCGCGAGGCGAATAAAATATGGAACTCTTTAAGTGAAAGCAAAAAGGATCTGTGTTTCTTAAGAATGTTGAGTGACTAGATAATAAGGTAGACGTACTATGAATCTTTATTTGCGCCGTCTGGTTATACTTTGTACGTTGTTCGACAGGGTACCGGACAATGGTGTGTTTGCGGTATAGCTCTTCCAATTCGTGGTTGTGAAGTTTCCTCCATTGTCCTGCTTTCTCGCCAAAAATATCCCTTAAAACTTTATTCTCGAATACGCGGAATTTCTTTTCTTCCCGTTTTGTGAGAGCCCTTGTTCCGCATCCGTATAGAACAATTGGCATGCTTATGGTTCTATAGACACGTAGCGTTATATTACGTGATAGGTGTTTGGATTTCAACAGTTTTGTTAATTTCCTTCGATATTTTGTTACTGGCCGTTAATATTGTCCCAGATATTTACACTTTAACTTTTTCAAATATCTTGCCCCTAACGTTTATGTATGTTCCCTGAGGTCCACCTGCCTCGCCGTAATCATGTATTTTGTTTTGGCTTCATTTATTTTTAGGCCCACCTCTTCTGCCACTTGCATGATGATTTCGCAGTTTTTACTTGCAGTTTCTAGATTATCACCCAGAACGGCGATGTCATCCGCATATGCGAGTACTTGTCTGACCCCGTTCAGGGATGATCCGGCCATATTGTCGTCTTGTACTTTTCTGATTACATACTCGAGCACAAGGTTAAAAAAAAATGATGAGAGGCCATCCCCCTGTTTTAGTCCGTCGGGGATTTCAAATGGTTCTGAGAGGTGGTTTTCTATTCTAACTCGTTCTTTATTTTCGTTCATGCAGATTTGAATGAGGGCGGCACATGTTAAGTGTACTTGAGTTTAGAATTCGAATTCGTACACGCGGCAGTGACCTGATGTGTTGAGCACTGGTTTAATCTTTTAGTGATTCTATCCGTCATAGTGTCGGTTCGAATCACACCTTCTTCACTTCCTTCGCAAACGATATACATTCATTGGTGACGATAAGGCCATTCATTGGTTTCTTTCTTTTGCTCGATCGGGAATTCGCGGGAAATTATATATTGTTTGTTTGTCCGGAACAGTTAACCGGGAGGTTAACCGATAATTACGGAACTTGAAAAAATATCCTTAGGCCGCAATAAAGCTTCATTTCATCATCATCGGCACTACAACCGGGAACCGGTCTTGGCCTTATTTAGCAAGTCCTGAGGCTTGTTAAATTTTCCATAATGATTTGTTTTTTCCGGGCAAGGTCATTAGTCTTGCGCCAGAGGCTCCCCGACGGGGAATCGAACCCCGGTCTCCCGCGTGACAGCCGGGTATACTAACCACTATACTATCGAGGAGCCCATTTCATCGAAAGCTTCATTTCATATCCCCATAAATTACGGATTTCATTCCACCCACGGATTCACTGCCACATAAATTTGAATTCAATCCTGCACAGCGTTCGGACCTCTTTCACTTCACAAACATTCGATTCGTGTAATACCATTTGAATAATAATCGAAGATTAAAACACCCAGGAACTGAGAACTGAGATTAAACAATTTATAATTACAATTATATTGGTAACTAGCGCAAGGCTAATAACCTTGCCCGGAAAAACAAATTATTATGGAAAATTTAACAAGCCTCAGACTTGTTAAATAAAGCCAAGACCGGATCCCGGTTGTAGTGCCGATGATGATGATGATTTTTAACTAGAACAATTGTAAAGTAAAACTGCGTTGATATCGAGCGTCGCGGTACATTTTCACTTCGCCAATATTTGATACAGGGTGCCGCTTGGAAGACACACTCGTTCAACGTAAATTTTTCACGTAATTTTAATGGAATACATTATGGGGATTCTCTAAAACTACGTGAAGAACCACCCGCAATTCCAACCCCAACTCCCTTCACCAACCCGCAGTCATCTGCAAACATTTCCTCCTCAAGGGCATTGTTTCATGCATTAATGCATCACCAACATTTTCCTGAAAATAATTCGGTTATCATACAAATTAACCGTCATAAATCAGCCAACGTTATCGGCGCCCCCGTCAGCCGGCGTATCCTGCCACACATGTGCGCAGCAGATTTTCCCGGCTTACCCACATTCATGGCAGCCCTTTGTCCAGCCGACAAAAGCATCGTTCGCATTTCGCTTCTAGCCATCAAAAACCGAATTCACCAACATGTAAATATACACACAAAACAATTCGATCCTTTCCGCCGGCATAGATACCGTGCACGATCACCATGGTGTAAGAATCTAAATTGCTTTTAGCACCAGTTTCCCTAATAGAATGCAGCCTATTTACACAGCTGCATGCACATCTCCCACGATGCCCTTTGTTCCATTTGCTTTTCCCGATTTCGTTTACCCATCACCTCGCAGCAGTGGGATCAACCACACACTCGCCAGGACCTACTCAGAGAGATCCTCTCCCCATGCTCACCAAAGTGAAACTTCACTTTCTCTTAAGAAGAAAACTCACCCCTAGCCGAGGGTTGACTCTGCACGAGTCAAAGGCAATCGAGTAATAGCCGTGAGTAAAGTCAGTCGTTGATTGGGAGTCGACAACCGAGTGCGATGATCTAGCTATATCTATTGGTGCCGAGTGATATTCAATACTAAGAATATATAATCAAATGTTACGCGTGGACTATAATTGTCATTGCATGGCAACACTTTAAAGTATTTTTTAATTTTTTTTCCTTAAATAATTTGTAAAGTTAAGTGTAACATTATGTACATAAATATATATCAATAAAATTATACCTAAACAGAAGACAATAGTGGCTAAGACTACTAAATATAACTATCGAGGATACATCAGTGATTATTTGTTTTACGTCACATCAATAAACACAATATACACGAACAAAACCAAAAGACACCCGTTTTATTTTCTTTTGGTTGTGAAATTGCGATACAAGTTTAAATTCGGTGGAATATTAGTGAACCCGTGTCCGTGCTAGCACAACTATCTAATATTAGCCACAACATAACTGGATTTAATTAAAGAATCTTCTAGTGAGACGACTTTAAGTATACCCCCATATATGAAAAAAGAAACAACACAACTGTAATAATTTTCTCTTTCATAAACTGGGGATCCACCGCGATATGATCTAAAATGTTTACATTGAGTGTGCGGCCCAAGGTTCGAAACGTTTACAGGTGGTTTGAAGTTAAGAGATCATGCGATCGGTTGATGAGGGTTGCATTCGGTTGTCAGTATCGCATAGTAAAATTAAGAATCGATACGTAGGCTTTATGTGGCCCTGGATCCGGACTTTTTATAAATTGCTTGATTGAATATTCGAGATTTCATTCTGCTTCGGAAGTAATGAATTTTATAGGTCGGATTATTCGCCCCAGATGAACCTGTGGGTTTTTAAGTATAGTGCACCGACGTACGGCGCTGATTACCTAAACTCCGACGGATAAAGAAAACACTGGTGATCGTCACTGCTGTCGAAACACCAAACACAAGAGAAAGCAATAGGAATAAAATCTCGCTGGTGATATCTTGTTGTTTAAAGTTCACTTTATTTAATTAACTATCTCACAGTTTCCTTTTGTTTTGATTTTACATATATCTTTTACAATACACGAAACGAGTATGAGTGACGTATATATATCGTCTTTGAACACGAACAGCTAACGATAGGTTATTAGACACTTGAATCAGGTAAGATCATGTGACGTATGTATATCGTCTTTGAACACGAACAGCTAACGATAGGTTATTAGACACTTGAATCACTAAAGATCAAACTAACAGTGCGCAGGAAAAGTTTTCGAACGAATTGATGACCTCACGACTCACTTAGACTCCGTACTCCTTGGTGGTAAAATCTGACTGGTTTCCGTTCGCCACCATCAGAATGATATCGCAAGGATCGCCTCGATAAGGGGAGGAGCTACACGATCAACTCGAGGCAGTCAATCGTGATTGGATTGGAAAATATGGCGTACGTTTCGCATGTATGTGTATGCGTCACGTACGATCGTCCGGTGAACATAGATACATGCGGGCGTCGTTATTGCATCTCATCGTAATGATCATTAAGCGAAGGGATAGGTCTCTGCGATCTTATGTCAACAGAGGCGCTATTTCCATGATCGGGTAATGGGAATGCATTGTTTGCGTTCGCCAACATTGCATGGGTCTGCGGCTGTGTACACAATCGATCGTGTAATGCATGCCGGCAACAGACCCTTCTGGTGTGAAAAACATACCGAAGATCTGCTCGCCCGAGGAGAGGCCATAAATCAACATTCGGTTGATGGACATGCAATTTTCCAGGTCCGCGGACGATTGGCGGCCGTTAATAGAAAATTCCGATGTACCATAAACAATCCGGAAGATATGGATGCGACGTTTAGGTATTGCAAACGAATATAGGGTGCGGCCGTTGCCAGTTGTTAAAAGTAAACACTTGATGGCCACATCCAATTCGTTGCTTGTTTGCGGTCCATGATCGGTGAAAACCGATAATGGAAAACCAGCTATTGCTGAAAATGCGGGAAATGTTTGGTTTGCGTCGGCCGAAACCTTGTCGACGGTGGCAAACTGGTGAGACTTGGTAGCCGCACGCTTATTGGTGACATGGACAAACAAAACAAGCACATTAGGAACTCTGTGTTGATTTTGTTTTCATGGCATGACGTGGGTAGCATAAGGTAATAGGGACGTGATGCACTGGGTGCAATGCATGCCCGAGGGTGAAATTTTTGATGCCACGGCCAGGTGATAATCCTTGTCGTGGACTTAATGTTTTCAGGAATGATCGTGGAGAAGGGGTTTGGAAAAACCCCCAAAGAAAGGTAAGCTGCCTATAAGGTATTTATGTCGGTTATCCTTTGGGATAACCGAATTAATTCCAGCGAATTGGTTGGCGGTTAAGGCCGTAGCAAGGTTGTATAATCTTGCTGAAGATTCGACTTCAAGGTAAGTCGCATTGCTGGAAATGGTGGGGATCGAACGATGCATGGCTCTTCGGGCCCTGAAAAGCCCCACAAACCATTCAAAGGAGTTCTCAAAAACATAATAGCCTATCCGTATAGTTTTTCCCAACTTGTTTGGCAGCTGGTCACCGTGTCATAGCTTGATATTGATAACGTTTTAAACAGTAGCATATATGATGTGTTCTGACAACGCTTTAACCTTCTGACGTGAAAAGTATATGCCACCTAGTTTTAAACTATTTCGGGAATATGTGCACTGCTTTTTAATTTCCTTGCTACTTCTACCCCCATAACTTCATTCCTGTACCACGTCCATCACGCATTGTTTGGGCGTTATGGCTTTCAATAATTATGCGGCATTTCTACGTGACGTAGTCATAAAGAGGTTTCCATAGAAAAACTGCTGAGCACTTCAAACGAAATGATATTCTTTAATTGTTATTTTATTTATCAAGACGCGCAACACATAATTTGAAATTGGCGCCACTTGCCAATTGAGCATTATGTCTAGGTAACGTTGGAGAAATTTCCCACTTGTCGAATATGTTAAAAAGTCCAAACGAATGTGAAGTGTTGAGTAGCTCATTCTTATTTATTAATATACATAATTTTGACTGAGATAAAAAGTTTCTTTATACAAGTTCAATAAACAATATATTGTCAACCGCAATAAAGGTTTATTCGTGTTTCGATGGCATAGAGACAACTGCATATTGTGGAATTAAGTCTTGCCTGTGTTGTCATATATTTACTTTAACACGAAACGCATGTACATTCCTCTTGTATTCTTCGAGTTACCCTTATAAATATAAAAATGTTCCCTCCTCCAAAAGAGTGGATTAACTGTGGAATAAATACGATTTTCATTTCATTTCAATTTGATTGATTTCTGTGCCGACAAAGTTCACACTCCCACTTCTAATTTCTTTTTAATTAAACCATGTGGCTTTCTATGCAGGTAGCAAAATTAGAGAGCGAGTTCGTGTACCCCTCATGAGAATAATTTGTAGATACACCCGTATGATCATTAATTATATATTGTTTATTACCATTGGAAGAAAGCGTGGCCCCATTTGTTTTGATAGATTTTCTCAGTCTGGTAATGTGTTTTCGGGAGCCATAGTTGAGAATATTTTTTCCATGGTTCTTATTTAATTTAATTGAAATTAATTGATAATGTTCACTGATTTGGCTCCGGTGAATGATTTTTGATCCCTGTGGTAGCTGCTCCTCACGTCATACTTGAAATTTGATTTGAAACCACCTAGGAAGTGTAACAAATATTTCCTTTGTGTTGTGTTTAACGTAATGTTGGGTTGTTAAACGTTAACACTAACCGTACCGATGTAACATATATTCCGGTCATTTCACCGGGGATGTAATTATTGTTGCTCAAAAGAAATTTTCAATTTTTTGTAGTAAATAATGAAAATTTATACAAACAGTAATATAATAAATCATATATATTTTCATTTAAATTCAATAGTAAAAGAATTTATATAAATCAGATAACATTCAGTCGGTAATTTTATATTGGAATTTGAAACCAGTCATTTCACCGAACTTGGGTATGGTTAGTGTTAAATAGCAACATCGTATAGAGAACTAAATTAATCGGCTGTGGTGAATGTATGTGCCTCTAACTAGGGAAAAAATTATTCACTCATAATAAAAAAGTAGAGCTTGATAATTCTATTGTAGTAGAATATAATTTTAAATAAGCACAAACCTCATCGCCTTACCTGGTGCATAAGTTTAAATTCCTCGTTTTTAATCAGAAAACCACATGGTGTTTAGTAGAAAGTTGGAAAAACAATAAGTTAACACAATTTAGTTAACACTAGAAAGACTGAAACTTAGTTTATACAAGTACCTATATTGCCCAAAAACAGTCAAAATGTCAGTTTGGTGAAAGAATAACTAATGCGTAAAATATTTATATTGTAGCGAGCTTAGGGTTCGCTGGATTAATTATTTTAATAAATAAAAGCCGTTAAATCGATTTTGAATTAATGTAACACTTTATTAGTCCGTTAATAACAACCGTTACTTTTACCGTACACTTAACGATTTCTTGACTTATCGCGCCTTTTACTGCTTACTTCTTATTTCTTACTACTTATCTTCCCGATCTGCGTGCGACGTATTTCAGTCGTTTTTCCTCATTCTGATTCGGTGTTTCGTTTCCGTCCGTTCCATAGCCTCGAATTTTCTATTGCTCATAGTCTCCAGTACTTTCTAGAATATTCTAGTACTTTGTTTCGGACTTTCTAGAATATTCTAGTACTGATTGTCAAATGCGTCACAATATTATATAGGGTGTGCCATAAATTTTTGCAAATGGCAACACATGATTTTTTAAAACCGTTATTACGTTATTGTTGGAATTGTTTATACGTTTATTACGCTTCGCCCCCCCCCCCCCCCCTAGCGGTATTTAAGAATGGAAGTGTCGCCATTTGCAAACAATTTATGGCCCACCCTATATCTTGCGCATCCCAGAATACTATGCCATAGCGTTGCCAGCCGACTGTTGCGTTTTTCCACGCTTTGGATTCGGTTCATCGCGTACAGTCCACTCGGCTGACTCTCGACTGGACTCTGCAGTGTAGTGATGAAGCCATATTTCATCCATTGTCACATATCGATAAAAAAAAATTCGTAATTGTTACGGTTGAATATCGCTAAACATTGCTCCGAGTCAACGATACGTTGAAACTTTTAGTCGATTGTGAGCTCGCGCTGTACCCACTTTGCATACAGTTTTCGCATGTCGAAATATTAATGTACGATATCCCCAATACGCTCTTTTGATATCTTCAGAGTGTCAGCTATCTCGATCAACTTCAATTTACGGCCATTCATAATTATTTTGTGAACTTTTTTTTATGTTTTCGCCCATTATAGCTTCTTTCGGTCGTCCACTGCGTGTACCGTGTTGTATTTGCAATTAAAATACAACTTACCGGCTTCCGGCTGACTAGCCCGTGGGTGTCTTCTTCCGGCTCCCGACTGTTAGTCCGTAGGTAGCTTCCTCAGGTAAGAGTTACCTTCCGACCAGTAATGTCCGTAGGGTGGTGGTGCTGCTTTGGGCGTCGAATTTTGAAATTTGGGCATTCATCTTTTTATTAATATCTGCAGCTTGCCCGTCCAATTTTGTCATCATCATCCTGAACGTCTCCGAAATGTCCAACTGTGGCGAACTCTTCTCTGTTACATTGGCACCATCTTGACTTGCTGTTTCTTCTCCATCCGGACAGCCTGGGCCAATCGTAAAAACATATGTGTCGAAATCGATACCCACTACCTCCATTGCTGCTTGCAGACGCTGTCGAAGAATTTGCTTCTGTCCTCTGCTATCCAGATTCCGGTCCTGTAGTTCCTTCTTCAACTCAGGAACGCGAAGACCCTCCAAATGTCGATCTGACATCGTCACAACACGCTTTCACAGATTTATTTACTTCACCAATAATTAATCCCACTTCTGACACCAATTGTAGCGAGCTTAGGGTTCGATGGATTAATTATTTTAATAAATAAGAGCCGTTAGATCCATTTTCTTTGTAAACACTTTATTAGTCTGTTAATAACAAACTCCGCTTCTTTACTTATCGCTTCCTTGCTGCTTACTTTCTTTCTCTCGATCTGCGTGCGACGTATTTATACCGTTTTTCCTCATTCTGATTCGGCGTTTCGTTTCCGTCCGTTCCATAGCCTCGAATTTTTTACTGCTCATAGTGTCCGGTTTTCCAGTACTTTCTAGAATATTCTAGTACTTTGTGTTGGGGACCTGCCAGATATCACAGCCGATTGTCATATGCGTCACACTATATTGCCCAAGAGCAGTCAAAATGTCTGCTTGGTGAAAGAATAATTAATGTGTAAAATATTTATATATTTATTAGTTTTTAATATTCTTTTGTATTATTTAAAGTTTTGTAATATGTTATTGGTAACTATTAAGTAAGAAAGAATATTTACTGAACTTGGAAAATAAACAAAAAGTACTTTATGCATTATGTACAAATTTGTTGCAAATAAAAGTGCAAATTTGTTCATATGTACATTTTCCATAAACATACTTTTACATTTTTCGCAAATATTATTTGTTTTGTTATTGTGGCAAAGTCGTACTTGACAAATTCTGCGTTTGAAAGGATGGTTTGCATTTGATGATGTTGCAGCTGCCTTTGTGGGTGTTCAGGGTCTGGTGAAATTTTCTGTCTTGTATTCATATATTCGATGGAAAGTTGTTCTGATAATTGAAACAAGGAATTTTCATAAGTGTCGTTTCTTTGTAAACGATTCAAACATTTATAGCAACCAAATCTAAAACTTTGGAAAATAGTTATAGGGATCATTTACGTGAACTAACTTTTAGTGTATATTTTCTGGCCATTTGATCGGTCATATCAACTCCAATTTTGCCTCGTAAGATCCACGAGCATACAAAATAAATAATAAACGAACGTATTTTTGGTAATGATATATTATCCAGGGGAGGTGGGACCGAACATACAGGGCAAAGTCTCTGCTTGCAACCCGGCGAAGGCCAGGACGACCCTTGTCCCTGTTCAATCCAAGTTGACATGCAGTCTCCGCGTGACACTCCTGGATAGCTACTTTGGCACCCGCCAGGTAGTGGACCAATGCATGAGCGACATCCCGAGAAAGATTGGCGCAAGGCTAATAACCTTGCCCGGAAAAACAAACTATTATGGACAATTTAACAAGTCTCGGATAAAGACCGGATACCGGTGGAGAGACTTGTGGCGTTTCTAACAAATACACACACAATACACAAGCAAATAGTGAAGAACACCGAACGAAATTCGAATAAGCAAAGCACCAGAGCCGTATACCATAGCGATAACATAACAATTCCACATCAGTTGCGTGTACTTGAGTTTATAAATCAAATTCGTACACGCGGCAGTGGCCTGATGTGTTGAACATTGGTTGCATTTTTAGTGATTCTAATCGTCATAGCGTCAGTTCGAAACACATGTTCTTCACTATCGTCGCAATACACTATAGATTTGCCAAAATAGGCCAAGAACGGGTCCCGGTTGTAGTGCCGCTGATGATGATATATTATCCAATAATTTTTCAAAATTCTGCGACTTTCTTCTTCTCTGCACATCTTTTATGTGTCATGTAGCACGGTTGCATTATGTATTATGATGTATTATTAAACAAATGATTTTAAATATTATATTTAAATATTATTTTTAGTCATTCTAACCTTCATAGCGTCAGTTCGAATCACACGTTCTTCACTATCGTCGCAATACGCTGTAATTGGTGACCCCGACGTGATCTGTGCACACACACACACACACACACACACACACACACACACACACACACACACACACACACACACACACACACACACACACACACACTTTCCCATAGTAAACAGAACTTTACGCCTTCGATCACGACTTCCGCATAGAGCACCGACACAATCGCCTGCTCCGACGTTCCCTCGCTCCGTCGTTCGCACACGAAGTTGATCGTAACAAAGTTACTGAGGAGGGAGTAGTGTGGCGTTTCTAACAGATACACACTCAACACACAAGCAAATACTGAAGAACACCAAACGAAATTCGAATAAGCAAAGCATCAGGGCCGTATATTATAGCGCTAACATAACAATTCCACGTCAGTTGAGCGTACTTGAGCTTAGATATCTAATTCATACACGCCGCGGTGGCTTGATATGTTGAGCATTGGTTGCATTTTTAGTGATTCTAATCGTCATAGCGTCAGTTCGAAACACATGTTCTTCACTATCGTCGCAATACGCTATAGATTTGCCAAAATAGGCCAAGAACGGGTCCCGGTTGTAGTGCCGCTGATGATGATATATTATCCAATAATTTTTCAAAATTCTGCGACTTTCTTCTTCTCTGCACATCTTTTATGTGTCATGTAGCACGGTTGCATTATGTATTATGATGTATTATTAAACAAATGATTTTAAATATTATTCAAAATATCATTATTCTACGAGGGCAGGTCAATAAGTCCTTAGAAAATGAGGACGATTTTCTTTTATTTTCCCACTAAGCTGACCTAATAATGACGCATAATACTGTCCAGTTATCGTCTGTCCCTATTCCAAATAGTCAATGAAGATAATATCACGTGTATCCCAAAACACAGCAGTCATAACCTTTCCAGTTGATTTCACCGTCTTTGCATTCTTTGGAGTCCGTTCGCTTTAACAATTCACTGTTGTGACTTTCCATTCGCTCGGGAGTGCTGTAACCATGTTTCATCCACCCTTACTAATCTGCACAGAAACGCATCTGGGTTGCGACGCATACGCTCCAGAAGTCTCAACTGAGAACAAATGCGGCACCCATCTCACAAATATTTTTTTCATACCCCATAAATTGGGTGCAAAGTTGAGACATGAAATGAATTGAAATTTGACATACCAGTGAGGAATGATGCTCACTAAAAGTGACAGTAAGGAATCATCATCATCATCATCATCATCATCCTGGGCACCACAACTGGGATCCGGCCTTGGCCTTATTTAGCAAATTTCTCCACCGGTCCCAATGTCAAACCGATGTCATCCAGTTTGGCACTCCCATGCTCGGTGTGTCCTGGTCTACGCCATACCTCCATCGCAGACAAAGTCTACCGCGCTGTCTCCTTCCATACATCCTGCCCCAAAGGAGTTTCCGGACAGGCTCCTCTTCGCTCATTCGAGCATCAGAATCTACCGAGCTTGAATTTTCTTACAACATTATCTCCAAGGTAGATCGCGTACAATTAATGAGTGCAGCGTCCCCGGAATCGCCCCCCCCAACCCACGAGGCTAACAATTCTCCTTAAGACCTTCCTCTCGAACGCGACTAAGAGTTCAGAGTGCCTTTTATCGAGCACCCAGGTCTCGCATTAATACATGAGTACTAGTAAAACCATTGTCTTGTACAGTAGTAGGTTGGATGTTCTGGATACATTTCGGGATTTAAAGAGCCTTGATAGACCATAGTAGGCTTTGTTGGATTTGATTAGCCGTTCGCGTATTTCTTCTTCCATATTGTTATCGGCTGGTATTATTGACCCAAGGTAGTTAAAGGATTGCACTACTTCAAATTCGTGCTCCGCTACCCTGATAGTTTGACCAACGTTAGGTCTTCTGTTCGCAGAAGTTGCCACCATGTACTTAGATTTTCCCTCATTAATGTGTAGTCCCAGTTTTTGTGCCGCCTGTTCGATCTGGGTGAAGGAGTTCTGTACAGCCGAATCGTATCTACCGATGATGTCGATGTCATCTGCGTAGGCAGGTATCTGGCTGGACTTGGTGACAATAGTCCCTCTAGTTGTAATGCCAGGTTGAAGAGGAGGCAGGCCAGACCGTCCCCTTGTCGGAGTACATTAAAGATGTTTATTAGTTTAGACAGCAATCCCGCTATTTTTACTTGACTAGTTACGTTGGTCATGGTCAACCTACAAAGTCGTATCAATTTGTTTGGAATGCCGAATTCTCTCATGGCATTATATAGTTCTGTGGGGAGGAGAAGTACTATGCCGCTTATGGGCACACGGTTCACTTCTTCCCCATCATCACTATTGTTCACTAAGCGACGTTCCGCCGAGCACCAAAAGAAAACTTCGCAACACCGGGAGCAAGTCAAAGAAAACGCACTGATTTGGCGTAAAATATTTTATTGTTTCCACGGGTTAATGTTTAAAATTGAGAAGAATAATGTGAAGCAGAATTCATTTCTTTCTGGTTGCAGCACTTTTCCACACAAAAAAGATTACTTTTGGAAAAACGATTTACTTTAGTTTACACGCTGGTTTCGGGAGCACAATTAAATGAATAGCTTGTGTTGAACAAATGTTTCAATGGTTGCAAAGTAAAAAAAACGACTCGCGGAGACAACAACTCAAGCGATTACAATCGATTATCGCTTCCCTGTGCGCACCTGGGTAGCGATAGGAGCAACGACCTGCTCAGGTCGAAAGATGGAAAAGGACTCAGCGATAATCATCTCCAGCAGCGATGATTCGCTTCTTGGGGTGAGTTTATGGTGTCGTGGTAGATATCCTCTCCAATAAGGATATCGTTTCTACCTACCACCAGAGAAACGTAAAGTCTCTCTTGGTGGTATGTGTGCGATCGTTCAGATCTGTGTGGTTTACACGTTCTCGAGGGCAATGAGTAAACGAAGCAGAAAGGCGGTAAAGACAAAGGGATCGAAAAGATCATCGTCTATGGTGTGTATCGCGTCTAAATAAATAGACGACGATACAGCGAAGAAATGTGGCAAAAGAAATGATGGGACGGGGGTATCATAAAAGTCTTAGATGAATGATGCCCTTGTGTAAATATACGAATAGACATTGGGTAAGGTGCTATGCGCGAAGTCGATGCTTGTTTGGAGATTCAAACAAAAAAGCAATTCTGGGTAAAGTGGTTGCAGCTGTATTAATAGTTGCAAGTCATTGCAAGGCAGATTAGATGGTTATACAATGACGGTTTGTATATACCATCTGTGTCAATGGAACATGGTATCTATGGCGACGCCAGTGTCGAATGTTAGTGTGAAAATCTACACTAATTGGAAATTCGAGTTTTGGCCGCTTATGCAAAAACGCATTGATACATGTATGAATGCCCTTGTAGAAAAAAAAATTCTTTTTAGGAATTTTAGGGTAATGCTTGTATGCATTAAGTGTCCTTGGAAAAGGAAATGTTTCAGGTATAGGAAATTGGAATTTGCCTGGGTTTCTTGAAAAGGTAGAAAGAAATTCTTACAGAAAATTATATGCGAAGCGGTGCATGAAGTTAAGTTTTCTTTCACAGGGACTTTTTAGATTATAGATTTGATCTATATATCTGCAATTGCATTAGCGAAAGCTTATGCAGACTGGGTAGCAGTTATTGGGGTTTTTTCAGGAAGGCGAACCGCGGGATTTGGCGGAACCGCTACAGTTCTACCCTGGCTATGCTGTCGTAGGGGGCCTTAAAGTCTACGAATAGATGTTATAATGGAATTTTGAATTCCAGACATTTTTCCATTGCCTGCCTAAGGTTGAATAACTGATCAATCGCTGATTTGCGTGGGATAAAGCCACAGTGATATTGACCAAGGCTCCTCGATAGTGTAGTGGTTAGTATACCCGCCTGTCACGCGGGAGACCGAGCTTCGATTCCTCGTCGGGGAGCCTCTGGCACAAGAATAATGACCTTGCCCGGAAAAAACAAATCATTATGGAATATTTAACAAGCCTCAGGACTTGCTAAATAAGGCCCAGACCGGTTCCCGGTTGTAGTGCCGATTGATGATGATGATGGTATTGACCAATGATGGCTTTAGCGTATGGGACTATCCGATCTTGTAGGATAGAGGATAGTATCTTATAGGCGGTACTCAGCAATGTTATACCCCCATAGTTGCTGCACAGTGTGATATTTTTTGGCAAATTATACCACGACGCCAATCTTCCGGCATCTCCTTTTGCTCCCATACGTGCACCACGATCTCATGAATTGCCGGATGTAACGCTGTCCCTCCTTGTTTGATCAACTCAGCTGGTATACCATCAGCTCCGAGGGCTTTATTTGATTTGAGCTGTCTTATGGCTTTTAATGTTTCCCCAATGCTTGGTGGCGGCAGCATTTGAATTAGATCTTGCATTGGTGTAGGCTCCAATTTTCTGTGAGCTGACCATTTAGCAATTCATTGAAGTGCACTTCCCATCGCTCCAGAATGCCTTCAGGATCGGTGATCAGATTACCCTCTTTATCCTTGCAGTAAGTGCACCGTGGTGTGTACCGCGTCATACTGCGGATTATTTTGTAGAACTTCCGCGCCTGGTGCGGACCTCGCTCGCTACTTTTCTCTATTTCACAGACAAGGTTTTTTTTCCAGGCATTTTTCTTTTGTCTGTGAAGTCTTTTTTCAGATCTTCTGAGCTCTTTGTATTTCTCCTCGGGTACCCGCGTCCTATGAAACTGCTGCATTGCCCGGTATGCAGCATTCTTACGTTCAGTTGCTATTTTGCACTCATCATCAAACCAGTCGCTCCGATCTCTATGCCTAAGATGGAGTTGGCAGTACTAAAGATAGTATTCATAAGACGTGTCCATTTCTTTTCTACGCTCGGCATTCTGGCCCAGTACTTACTCTCCCTCCGTCGAGCTCATCGAGGACGAGTTCTAGCGCATGACCAAATATGTTACTTGCATTCTCATTGCGTAAGGCAGCCGTGTTGATCCGAATCTTATCTGTGGATGCAATACGTCTCCGTAAGACAATCCGCGTTCGGAAAATTGTACCAAAAAGATAGTGATCCGAGTCTACGTTGGCACCTCGGTACGTTCGTATCGTTATCAGGCTCGAGGAGTGGCGGCGATCTATCAACACGTGGTCAATTTGGTTGCGAGTGGCTCCATCAGGTGATACCCATGTGGCTTTCTGGATATCTGTACGCGGAAACCTGGTACTCGCAACGACCTTTGATGCTGTCAGTTCGATGACTCAGTGCATTGTCATTAGTGTTCTCGTGTAAACTATGGGAACCTGCGTACGGCTCTCGGCCTATTTTGGCATTCAAATCACCGAGAACGATTTTCACTTCGTATCTTGGGCAGGCATTGAGGGCCCGTTCGATGTTTTCGTAGTATTCTTCTTTTTCGTCGTCAGGGGACTCCTCTGTACGTCCGTGAACGTTTATGAGGCTTATGTTCTTAAACTTGCCTCGCACGCGAAGAGTGCATGACCTTTTGTTTATTGCATTGAAGCCGATAATGGCAGGCTTCATTTTTTGGCTGACTAGAAAGCCTACCCCGAGCACTTGCTGTTTTGCATGACAGCTGTAATAAATGTCATACTCGTTTCTTTGAATAACACCACTCCTTGTCCATCTTATTTCTCGTAATGTTGATATGTCAGCCTTATATTCGGACAGCGCATCGGCTAGCTGCTGTGCAACTCGTGCTCTGTTTAGTGAGCGAACGTTCCATGAGAAAATTCTCAAATCATTTAGCCGTTTTCGTTTCCGTGGTCGTTCTCGTGTATCCGGTCCACATACGAGGCTTGTTGAATCCTCCATAATAGTTTGTTTTTCCAGGCAAGGTTATTACCTGGGCCAACCTTTCTCAGGATATCGCTGCATGCATTGGTTCACTACCTGGTGGGTGCCAAAGTATCTCTCCAGGGGTGTCACGTAGAGACTGCATGTCAACTTTGATTGAACAGGGACACGGATCGTCCTGGCCTTCGCCGGGTTGAAACTTTGCCCTATATTTTCATTCTGAACTGTAAATCATGAACTCTTGGCATCTATTACGAAGCTACTAAAGTTAATAGTTCTACTGTATTAAAACTTTGAACGCTATTATTTTGAAACAGCATTTTCAAAAACTGCTTCTGCTGTAGTTTAAAAAGCAATAGATGGAAATTTTGGATTAATTTTAACATTATCTCAATCCATTTGGGGGTACCTAAAGTTTTAGCGACATCGTGTTAATTAATTATGTGTTTGAAAGTCGTCACAAATTTTGACATTTAATTATGGAGACATTTTATTTTTAATTTCATACTTTTTTATATTATAGATTTATTTTCCCCCAAAACAAGTCAATAATAAAATATATATATAGAAAAAATATGACAAATGCAGAATTTTGTCTTTTAAAAAACCTGTTTTTCAGCACTTAAAAGTTTAAATAAAATAATATCAATGTAATGATGATTATTTTATCGCCTTTAAAAAAAACAAGACTCATTTTAAGCCCCCGAAAGGATTTTTCCCCATGAGTGAACTATGGGAGCACTGTTCCTTCTCAAGTACTGGTTCATATTCAAATTCACTTATAGATAGTCAGTCGAACTATAAAAACTTCGAATGTACTGTGTAGTTCATAATCTCTGCTATTTCAATCTACAGGCTTTCGAGACCGCTATTTCGTTTTATTGCGTTGACATATACCTCTACCGTATCTTCTTATTCTAATCTATGGTTCAGTCCTTTTTTACGAATGCATTGCCTCCTTCATCCGGGTTCAACCTCGTAATGGGAAAAACTTGATCACAACCTTATAGTAGAATGTATATCCGCTGCTAATTTGATTTTGTGATTCCAAATCTCAATTTCAATAATAGGAATGCAAAATTTCGCATATTGATTATAATTGCAAATTGTTTCCATTAGAATAAAGATATAACAAAATAGATGTGAAGCTAACACACAATGTGCTAGTGTATCTCCTTTTAATATCATAGTTCTGTCTACCCATGGAAGAGTAGAAATGCAAACGCTAATGCACTCTTCCGTGGAAGACAAAAAGACATTACCTATTCCAAACCATATTCCGTTTAAGTCATCTTTCATAATTTCATTGTAAAACGATTTATTTGAATCGGACATTTCTCTTGCTGGAAGCCGCACCCACCTCCATATCGCGAAGATTTCGATGACCTGAAGAAGGTGTGGGCAGACCAAAGCTCGCTGACTTTTGGTGCTTCATATAAATCTATGCCTAACCAAGAAGGGAGTGTATACTGTTTATCGAGTCCGCAATAGAGAATATGCTAAAAATTCGTCCGCGAATTTACTTGTCTTTATTTCCCGTCGTCTAATCCCCGCATCGTTGATATTTGTACTGTAGAAAGATATACTGATGATGGCGAAATCGTGTTAACCAAGGAACCCAAGGAAAACATACCTTTTGCCATTTACGAATAAAGATTTTTCCAAGAGTGCTTATTCACCGTCGTATATCTGTTTTATAAGCAGCATCGTCTTTGTTGTTGTCAATTGTATGTTTAAATTGAGGATTAGTTACAGAAGAACAAAGTAGATGCATCACGACTTAGTCCTCGGGGATTATGCGCGGTATCGTTTCATATGCTATGATGTTAAAGATTGTAGAGACCAATAATATATGTACAGTGGTTGAGGAAGATTTGGAGATTCGTTAATGCAATGGAATATATGTGGCCGGTTGGATTAACTTCTGAAAAGGAAGACGTATTGGGAGCGAAGTATGTCGCTATAAGGCAGCGTACAAATTTGATATTAATGACGGTTTTCGAAGCCAATTGCTGTGCTACCGACTGGTCGTACATTTGCAATGAAAAATGTCTAAGAATGATCGTGACCACAAGTTAAAATGTCATGACAAAGAGTAACTGGTATCCAGCAGTGCTCTAGTTTGATTTTCCTGTTTAAAATGAATGTGGAAGTTACATAGATGAAGCAGGCAAAGGTTTTTTTTTGTTTTTTGTTGGTAGGAAGGTGGAAATCTTCAAAAGAGACCTCTAGACCGATCCAGAGGCATGCCGGGTTTTTACCGACTAAAACCATCTCCCGCCCGGCACATATGCCCGTTGATCCCCGCCGAACTTTCTTTTAGATATTCCATCGCGGGGCGGAACGGAGTTTACCTGTTACTCCGCTCGTCACGTAGCAACTGCTGCATCATTTCACCGAGAATACCATTGGTTACGGACTATGCCTGTTTTGAACTCAGCATGTATTCTATTACTCCAGCCGGATTAACTGTCCGTCTTATATGTCTCTCAAAAATCGTTCGTGCGGTCTAGAATCTCACGCACTCTGCGAGTAGGTGTTCCGCATTTTCTATTTTGCCTTCGCAATACAAGCAGTATGGGTGATTCACGTGCTTATACTTGTGCAAGTGTTGCCGAAAGCATCCATGTCCTTTTATTAGCTGAGTCAAGTGGTATTTCAGCTCGCCATGTTTTCTTTTCACCCATGTTTCTATATCAGGTATCCTGGTGTGGGTCCATCTTCCTTTGGTGAAAGAAACCCACCTTTGTTGCCATTCTCTTAGGCGTGAGAGCTCTAATTGTGACCGCATTCTCTGACGATTCTCTTGGGAGACCTTATGCAATGCAGCGTTGTCATTAGCTGAAATGTTAAGTGGTGTCCTCCCGGCCAAAATATTTATGGCATCTTCGGATACCGTTCGAAATGCACAGCATACTCTTAGTGATGCCAGTCTATGCGCTGAGTTTATTCCCCTCATGTACGACTTATACTGTGCGGCTCCTGCCCATATGTGAGCTGCATACATTATATTGGAGGTGTTGTCAAGGGTCTCAATATTTATATGTCTATAATACAGTATAGAGAATCAGGGGGTAATGTAAGAGACTGTTTTCATAATACAACTGAAAAGAAGGAATTTTCTTAACAAGGTGCCAGCATGTCTTCCACCGCGGTGTATTATTCTCTCTGCCCTTGCTCTTTTCTTTTTCCCTTCTCTCTTCTCTCTCGCCCCCTCTTCTCCTTGCCCCCTCTCTCACTCCACCCTTTTCTCCCTTCTCTCTCCTCTCTCTCTCCTCTCTCTCTCCTCTCTCCCTTCCTTATACTCTCTCTCCCTTCGTTATCATCTCTCTCCCTTCGTTCTTTTGTCTCTCCCTTCGTTCTTTTATCTCTCCCTTCGTCCTTTTCTCTCTCTCTTCTCTCTTCTCTCTTTTCTCTCTCCCTTCTTCCTTCTCTCTTCTCTCTCTCCCCCTTCCTTATACTCTCTCTCTCTTCGTTCTTTTCTCTCTCCCTTCGTTCTTTTCTTTCTCTCTTCTCTCTCGCTCCCTTCTCTCTTCTCTCTACTCTCTACTCTCTACTCTCTCTCTTCCTATCTCCGCCCCCCTCACCCCTCTTCATCAATTGTGCGTTTAATTGTTTTTCAAGGCAAGAGATTCAGCATCTGCTAAATAATTGGATATATTCTCCCGGGTCATACTATAAAGCAGAAAACTATAATACGAGAGTGAATCAAATATAAACGGTAATTTCTTTTTATACTTTTATTGAATTATGTTACTCCCTACTACTATCAACATTTTTCGATATAGTCTCCTGCGTGATCTACACTCTTTTACCACCGATTTGGAAGGTTTAATATCCCCTGTTCGTAGAAAGATTTACGGCGAGTTGTTAGCCAATTGCGCACGTGCTCCTCGACTTCTTCATTACTTTCAATTGTTTTTTCCTTCAAGTGATTCCTTCAAGGGTACGAACAAAAAATAGTCACGGTGAGAGAAGTCTGGGCTGTAAGGGGGGTGTTCGGGGGTGTCTCAGCCCATTTCTTCCAATGTATCCCTTGTCAAGGACGCGGTATGAGGCCTGGCGTTGTCATGAAGAAGGATGACATCTCGAATGGGCATACCTTGTCTTTTGCTTCGATATGCGGCTTTTGCCGATTGTAACACCTGACAGTAGTAAGCTACATTCACTGTTCGTTGTTCGTGAAGAAAATCAATCATTAAAACTCCCTTTCAGTCCAAAAAAAAAATCGTTGCAAGAACTTTTCCAGCTGAGACGAGTTTTGGTCTTCACTGGGCCGCCTTTATCCTTCCTTTGCCACTCCGTACTTGCCATTTTCGTCTCGGGAGTGTAATGATGTATCCACGTCTCATCACATATGACGATACGCTTCAATAAATCCTCCTCTTCTTCTCGAAACCGATCCAGAAGTCTTCCACTGATCTCCGACCTGACCTGTTTTTGGTTTACGGTCAATAACCTCGAAACCCATCGAGCAGTAATTTTTTTGAAGCTAGATCATCAGTGATAATTTCATTGCTGATACCCACTTCTGATGAGATTTCTCCAACAGTTAAGCGCTGATCAATTTCAATTTACTCCAGCTCAACTTCTCCTGTATAAATTGCAAATTAGACCTAAGCTCGAATATTGCTCTCATGTTTGGAGCTCTGCTCCCAAACATAGTCTCGACCTAACTGAGAGTATACAGAGACGAGCAATCCGCCTGACCGGGCACACGGCGGTGACATCTGGACTGCAGTCGCTATCATATCGAAGGCGCGTAGCCAAACTCTGTCTGTTTTACAAATATTATCACGGGTACTGTTCTTCGGAGATTCGTGATATTGTTCCGCGCAATTCGGTTTACATGCGCTCTACAAAACAATTAGATGGATCGCACAAATTTGCGGTTCATCTCCCGGTGGCGCGAACATCCCTGCATCAGAATTCGTTCCGTAACAGAGCGGGGAAGCCGTGGAATTACCTCTCCGCGCGAGGGTTTCTGGAGCGTTTCAACCTGCAACTGTTAAAAAAGAACTGCAACGGTTAATTGGCGGCATCTCTGGGCGCCGTGCCGACACTATAGGTTCGCCTCTCTCAAGAGAAGTATATTTAAAAAAAAAAAGGTTCTCGAACGGATGATGTCATCTGTACGACTTGTCCTTGGATGTCGATGATGACTTTCGTTTTCGATACGTTCTCGCCTACTTTTAAATTCTCTGGCCCACGTGTACACACGATTCTGAGTATATCATCACCAAACTGTGCCTTCAATAGAGAAACATTTTTCGAGTTTAACGCCTTCATTTATTAAAAATTTTATAAAAATCCGTTTCGCGACAGACGTATGTACCCCTTCTCGCTCATGGCTGTACTGACTAAAAAGTCGAGCGCGACCAATAAACAAGCCGGTTGCTCCACTCTTCATAAACCAAACAACAGCCACGCACAAGATTATCTAGCTCGCAACTTGTTGCTAGGGAAAAAAGTAAAATTACCATTTATTGTTATTGTTTATTTACTGTTTTGGTCCCTGCTCTCCTAGTATCATCGTAAAGTCTTCTAGATTGTCTGTTTCGTAGAATGCTAAGTTATGGTGAAATAGGTTTACATGCTTTTTGTATTTAATCACTGATGTACCTACCGCGCATCGATTATCTAGCTCGCAACCAGTTGCTAAGCAAAAAAGTGAAATTAGCGTATATATCTGATTCACCCTCGTATAATAGGTGCGCCATAGGAAACGTCGGTATGTCATTATAGTCATCGGCACTACAACCGGGATCCGGTCTTGGCTATATTTAGCAAGTCTCTCCACCGGTATCCGGTCCATATCGGAGACTTGTTAAATTGTCCATAATAATTCGTTCTTCCGGGCAAGGATATTAGCCTTGCGCCAACTTTTCTCAGGATCTCGCTGCATGCATTGGTTCACTACTTGGCGGGTGCCAAAGTAGCTATCCAGGGGTGTCACGTGGAGACTCCATGTCAACTTGGATTGAACAGGGATAAGGTTCGTCCTGGCCTTCGCCTTGTATGCCTTGTATGGATATATGTAGCTTAGACATTGCTGTTATTATGACTAAGTTTTAGTCATTTACAAGCTGTCATTCCGTGTGCATTAGTTGCATAAGAGATGGATGTCCATAAGCAACATTTCCGCCATTGCATTCTATTCTGTTTTCAAATGCAAAAAAATGCTGCTCAACCTATGGAATTGATTAATTCGACTTTGGGTGGACATTTTTTGAGTCATCCAAGTAAAAAAGTGATTTGTAAGATTTCGTGAAGGAAATTTTAGTCTTGAGGACGCTCCACGTCCAGGTGCACTCAAAAACATTGGAGGACGAAGTACTTGAAGCTTTACTGGATGTAAATCCATGTCAAACTCAAGATGAGCTTGTAGAACAGTTAGGAGTTTCTCACCAAGCAATATCAATTCGATTGCTATAAGTGTTTCCAACAAAGTTAAATCTGACAAAATGGGCAAGTTTCCACTTGCACACTTATATATAGCACCGAAATGAAAACAAGACGATATGATTGAAGTTAAAACTGGTGAATATATCACCAAGTGTAGACTAAAAAAAGTCAATCGCCGAAAAATCTATCTCCATCCTCACAAAACGCTAAACGGCGACCATTCAATATTACAAACCATGATAATTGATTGAAAACACTTTAGAAATTAAAATTAAAAAACACTAGTGACTGTAACTGAAACGAAAGTGTTTCTCTGGAATTCAAGACGCCCCATCAAATTCTATTGTGGCATGACTACAGCTTGTGTTCCCTGTGATTATTCTGCTAGAAAATTCACTGTCATCAACCAGAACCAGAAAGACGACGAACACTTTTAACAGGAATTATATGAAACCGAATACGGCTCTTGAGTGTGCAAAAATTGATTTTCAACTAACTAAGGGATTAAATTACGATCGTTTGAAGAAACTACATTAAAAAAATAGTGTAATAACGCATAACAAAGAAGCTAAACATTCATAGAGTGTACACATGACAAGAAATGAACCAAAACGAACTTGAACTTGAACTCGTCTTCGAGGTCCGTTTTGAATTTATAAAGTTATAGGAGAGACCCTTTGGGAGTTAGGAGAACAAATTGACAATCTTGGCTTTTAGTTTTTTAATTGTTGTTCTGACTAGAGCTCACACAAGTATTGAGGTGAAGTGAAAATGGAAATGAATAATAGAATTATTACCCGTGTTAAGTCGGCACATCAAATTTAATGAAATTCCAACAAAAAAGCAAGCTGGGCTGGTTGTATGAACTACGAAGCTGTATAATTGCATACCAAGTTATAATTTGGCCTATTATAACTTGGGATGCAATTATATAGCTTCATAATTCAGCTTGCTTATTTGTTGGAAGTGTCTTGTAATATTATATGTAGTCCAATCAATGGATATAAACCGTGGTTTTATTGTCATTCTTCAATTTGCAATTTCTTTTTAAATCAAAATCGGAATGCATAAAACTTAACATTATACTATCCCACCCTCTTGTTGAATAAAGCTATCCATTGCAATATTTAATAGGTCAAACCGACTATAAATATTGATAGATACGTATTCTATAGATTTCCTATTCAGGCGTCCTCATGGACCAAACAAAAATGCATAAGGACAGTTGATAAGTACCCTGGAAAACTTTGAAACAAGTGGAACACCCACGGGATATTCACATTCCCGGAACGTGGCATAGAAGCATTCGTGGAAAAAAATCTGGCTGACGAAATAAAATTATCCCACATTGTCTCGCCAACCGTAGTTACGCACCAAAGTCAAGTGCTGGTTCTCAGAACCGACGGATACACTCACGAATAGAATGCAATATATGGATCGACAAAAATCGGGACCGCATTTGTGCCACCCCGCCTCATTCTAAACTGGAATTCAACTCAATTTTAATTTGACATCTCAAAAACAGCACATTACGTGCTTGATCATCATCATCATCATCATCGGCACCACAACCGGGATCCGGCCTTGGCCTTGTTTAGCAAGTCTGTCCACCGGTATCCGGTCCATATGCGAGACTTGTTAAATTGTCCATAATAATTCGTCCTTTCTCAGGATGTCGCTGCATGCATTGGTTCATTACTTGGAGGGTGCCAAAGTAGCTATCCAGGGATGTCACATGGAGACTACATGTCAACTTGGTTTGAACAGGAACAAGGGTCGTCCTGGCTTTCGCCGGGTTGAAAGCAGAGACTTTGCCCTGTATGTTCGCTCCCCGCAAGATGCAAAAATGAGCAGTGAAACTCATCAAGGACCCAATAACGTTCTTTAAAGTTACAACTCTACCATTTGTGTATAAAAGTAGTGTTGCGGCTGTAACTAGGGGCAATATACAAGGTGGCGCAAAATTAATCACCCTATCGGAAGATGTTATAATTTTTGCAAATGACGTTGTACGTCAATCATAGTTGACATGTGTGAACTAGACAGCTGCATTATACAAACAGACGAGCAATGGAGCGCTATACTCCACAAGAGCGTGGAATAATTGTGTCGATTTTTTTGAACAACGAAGAGGACGATTTTGTGTCGAAAATCATCATGAGTGACGAGGCGCATTTCCACTTAAGCGGTTACGTCAGTAAGCAAAATCTTCATTTCTGGGGCATTGAAAACCCGCGTGTGATGCACGAAGAGCCCTTATATCCACTCAAAGCCACTGTGTGGTGCGGCATTCACGCGGGAAGAATGATTGGGCCGTATTTTTTTGAGGACGCCATCGGCAATACGGTCACTGTTACTGGCGAACGCTACAGGACCATGATAAACGACTTCTTACTGTCGGAATTGGATGAGCGGGGCTTGGTGAACATGTGGTTTCAACAAGACGATGCAACCGCACACACAGCACGAGCCGCAAAGGATGTTGTGAAGGAAGCGTTTCCTGGTCGCGTAATCTCCTGTTTTACAGATTTGGCATGGCCAGCAAGATCGCCCGATTTAACCATCCCAGACTTCTTTCTTTGGGGCTACTTGAAGTCGCAGGTTTATGTCAATAAGCCTCAGACAATCGCAGCCCTTAAGGAGAATATTCGACAGGAATGCGAACAGTTATCTCTGGAAATCTTGCGGAAAGTCATGGAAAATGCGACAAAACTGGTACAAATGTGTATCAACACTGGCGGCAGCCACTTGACGGATATCATTTTTTCTACTTAACAGAAAAATTTGTAAAGGTCCAAATAAACATTTCCATCACTCAAAATCATTGTTTTTTATTTAGTAAAAAAGTAATTCAAAAACAAAATTCGATTAGTAATTTTGCGCCACTCTGTATATATACAACAAATATATTCTTGTTACCCCGAGTTGCAGCCGAAACATATGTTCCGACCGAAAACGAAGTTCTCAATATTCCTTTTTGGAAACTATTGTATCGTATGGTGCCGGAGATCAGAGTGTTTGTGGTGTTCGGATTGGAGATGAAGTGGAATCCGCTGCCTATTTCGATTCCATTGATTCAGAGGTTGGCGAATCGAAATCGTCTCTACCCGTGTCAAGAATGGAGAATAAGATATAAATTTATATCAACATTTGATGTCGATGTCACATTGCTTAATGTCGGACTTCGTGGTACAGTGGCGTTCCTAACAAATACACACACAATACACAAGCAAATAGTAAAGAACACCGAACGAAAATCGAATAAGAAAATGCATCAGAGCCGTATACCATAGTGTTAACATAACAAATCCACATCAGTCGAATGTACTTGAGTTTAGAAATCGGATTCGTAAACATGGCCAGTAGCCTGATGTGTTACGCATTAGTTCAATTTTTGGTGATTCTAACTGTCATAGCGTCGGTTCGAATCACACGTTCTTCACTATCATCCCAAACGCTATAATTGGTGACTACGACGTGATCTGTGTACACACAACACACACTTTCCCGTAGTAAAACAGTTCTTCACGACACGATCACGACTTCCGCATAGAGCACCGGTACACTCGCCTGCCCCGACGATCTCTCGCTCGCTCGTTCCTCGCTCGTCGTTCGCACACGAAGCTGATCGTAACAAAGTTATTGAGGAGGGAGTAGTGTGGCGTTCCTAACAGATACACACACAATACACAAGCAAATAGTAAAGAACACCGAACGAAAATCGAATAAGAAAATGCATCAGAGCCGTATACCATAGTGTTAACATAACAAATCCACATCAGTCGAATGTACTTGAGTTTAGAAATCGGATTCGTAAACATGGCCAGTAGCCTGATGTGTTACGCATTAGTTCAATTTTTGGTGATTCTAACTGTCATAGCGTCGGTTCGAATCACACGTTCTTCACTATCATCCCAAACGCTATAGTACTGTTGTACAATGTGATATAGTATGGGGATGTTGGAGAGGACACATCACATCGGTGAAGATATATTATCTTTACCTGTTGGATGTTGAAAGATTCATATACGGATCTTTGTAATTCCGGTGTAGCTTCTCTCGAAGAAACTGACGATGTTGACGTGGACGATACGGTTCCAAACAATCATCTAAATCAGGTATACTCTTATTTAATATAAGCGGCAAGAAGAAGACAGAAAATCATCGGTGTAGGTCTTGGTCCGATTATTGGCTAAAGCGATCTGAACAGTTGATGCTGGCTAGTCTGGCTAGTAGGCGATGATATTCCTAATGACGAGACGTCACTTGATGCTTGCATCTCCATCATCATCATCATCATCATCGGCACTACAACCGGGATCCGGTCTTGGCCTTATTTAACAAATCTCTCCACCGGTCCCGATTTCGAGCCGATATCATCCAGTTTGGCACTGCCGGGCTCCGGGCGTCCTAGTGTGCGCCATCTCTTCATCGCAGACAAGGTCTGCCGGGCTGTCTCCTTCATACATCCTGCCACTTCCCGGGCAGGCTCCTCTTCGCTGATTCGAGGTAGATGTCCCACCCACCGGAGTCTACCGAGCTTGATTCTTCTTACAACATTAGCTTCAAGGTAGCTCGCATATAACTCATAGTTGTAGCGTCTCCGGAATCGTCCTCCCTCACATACGGGGCTAACAATTCTCCTTAACACCTTCCTCTCGAGTGTCTTTTATTGAGCACCCAGGTCTCGGGTCCGTACATCAGTACTGGTAAGACCACGGTCTTGTACAGTATTCGCTTGGATGTTCTGGATAAATTTCAGGATTTAAAGAGCCTTGATAGATCATAGCCTGCTTTGGTAGATTTGATCCGCCGTTCGCGTATTTCTTCTTCCATATTGTTATCGGCTGCTACTATCAACCCAAGGTAATTAAAGGATTGCACTACTTAAAATTCGTGCTCCGCTACCCTGCTAGTTTGACCAATGTTAGGTCTTCTCTTCGCAGAAGTTGTCACCATCTACTTAGTTTTTCCCTCATTAATGTGCAGTCCCAGTTTTTGTGCCGCCTAATCGATCTGGTTGAAGGAGTCCTATACATCCAAATCGGATCTACCGATGATATCGATGTCATCTGCGTAGGCAAGAATCTGGCTGGACTTGGTGACAACAGTCCCTTTAGTTGTAACGCCAGAGTCACGGATTGCTTTCTCCAACGCCAGGTTGAAGAGGAGGCAGGCCAGACCGTCCCCTTGTCGGAGTCCATTAAAGATGTTTATTAGTTTGGACAGCAATCCCGCCACTTTTCCTTGACTAGTTACGTTGGTCATGGTCAACCTACAAAGTCGTATCAATTTGTTTGGAATGCCGAAATCTCTCATGGCATTATATAGTTCTACCCTGGCTATGTTGTCGTAGGCGGCCTTAAAGTCTATGAATAGATGATATATTGGAATCTAAAATTCCAGACATTTTTCCTTTGCTTGCCTAAGGGTGAATATCTGATCAATCGCTGATTTGCCAGGGATGAAGCCACACTGATATTGACCTATGATGACTTTAGCGTATGGGGCTATCCGATCTTGTAGCATAGAGGAGAGTATCTTATAGACGGTACTCAGCAATGTTATGCCTATATAGTTGCTGCACACTGTGATATATCCCTTCTTATGAATGGGGAAAATTATTCCGCGACGCCAATCTTCCGGCATCTCCTCTTACTCCCATACGTGCACCCCGATCTCATGAATTGTGTGATGTAACTTTTAATCAGCTCAGCTGGTATGTCATCAGCTCCCGGGGCTTTATTTGATTTGAGCTGTCTTCTGCCTTTTAATGTTTCCTTAATGCTTGGTGGCGGCAGCATTTGGTCTTGATATTGCTTGGTGCAGCCTCCAGCTTTCTGTGAGCTGACCATTTAGCAATGCGTTGAAGTGCACTTCTCATTGCTCCAGAATGCGTTCAGGATTGGTGATCAGATTACCCTTATAGCGTTTGGGAGTGACAGTGACTCGAACTGATGCTATGACAGTTGAATCACCAAAAATTGAACCAATGCGTAACACATCAGGCTACTGGCCGTGATTGGAATTCGATTTTTAAACGCAAGTATATTCCACTGATGTGAATTGTTATGTTATCGCTATGGTATACGGCTCTGATGCGTTTTCTTATTCGATTTTCTTTCGGTGTTCTTCACTATTTGCTTGTGTATTGTGTGTGTATCTGTTAGAGACGCTACACTACTCCCTCCTCAGTAACTTCGTTACGATCAGCTTCGTGTGCGAACGACGGAGTGAACGAGAGAACGTCGCAGCAGGCGAGTGTGCCTGGTGCTCTATGCGGGTCATAATCGTGTGTGAAGTTCTGTTTACTATGGGAAAGCGTGTGCTGTGTGTACAGATCACGTCGGGGTCACCAATTATAGCGTTTGGAATGATAGTGAAAAACGTGTAATTCGAATTGACGCTATGGCAGTAGAATCACCAAAAATTGAACCAATGCGTATCACATCACGCTACTTTCCGTGCTTGGAATTCGATTTTTAAACTCAAGTATATTCCACTGATGTGAATTGTTATGTTATCGTGAAGTTTCAGCCACGAGAAATTAAATTCTGAATTGGAGCAAAGCCATATTTTGGCAGAAGCTGAAAAGTAACCGTGGTGTCTACCGCCTCATACTGCGGATTATTTGGTAGAACTTCCGCCCCTGTTGCGGACCTCCGTCTCTACTTTTCTCTATTTCACAGACTAGATTTTTTTTCCCAGGCACTTTTCTTTTGTCTGTGGTCTTTTTTTTCAGATCTTCTGAGCTCTTTGTATTTCTCCTCGCGTACCCGCGTCCTATCAAATTGCTGCATTCCCCGGTATGCAGCATTCTTACGTTCAGTCGCTAGTTTGCACTCATTATTAAACCAGTCGCACCGATCTCTACGACTACTGCCTAAGATGGAGTTGGCAGTACTAATGACAGTATTCTTAAGGCGTGTCCATTTCTCTTCTACGCTCGGCATTCTGACCCCAGGACTTAGTCTTCGTCCATAGAGATCTTCGAGGGGGAGTGTCAAGGCATGACCAGAGGTGTTGCTGGTGTTCTGAATGTGTAAGGCAGCTGTGTTGATCCGAATCTTATCTGCGGATGCAATATGTCTCCGTAAGGCAATCCGCGCTCGGAAAACTATTCCAACAAGATAGTGATCCGAGTCGACGTTGGCACCTCGATACGTTCGTACCGTCATCAGGCTCGAGGAGTCGCGGCGATCTATCAACACGTGGTCAATTTGGTTGCGGGTGGCTTCGTCAGGTGATACCCAGGTGGCTTTCTGGATATCTTTACCCTGGAAACCTGGTACTCGCAATGACCAAGTTCTTCGATGCTGACTCGTAGTCCATTGTCATTAGTGTTATCATGCAAACTATGGGAACCTGAAAAGTGATGTCTGAAAACCGGCTCTCGACCTATTTTGGCATTCAAATCACCAAGAACGATTTTCACATCGTATCTTGGGCAGGCATTGAGGGCCCGTTCGACGTTTTCGTAGAATTCTTCCTTTTCGTCGGCTGGGGAGTTCTCTGTAGGTCCGTGAACGTTTATGAGACTTATGTTCTTAAAGTTGCCTGGCACGCGAAAAGTGCATAGCCTTTCGTTTATTGCATTAAAGTCGATAATGGCAGGCTTCAGTTTTTGGCTGACTAGAAACCCTATCCCGAGCACATGGTGTTTTGCATGACAGCTGTAATAAATGTCATACTCGATTCTTTGAATAACACCACTCCCCGTCCATGTTATTTCTTGTAATTCTGTTATTTCAGTCTTATATTCGTACAGGGGATCGGCTAGCTGCTGTGCAGCTCAACCTCACAAATCGTTTAGCCCTTTTCGTTTCCGTGGTCGTCGTCGTGTATCCGGTCCATATCCAAGGCTTGTTAAATTTTCCATAATAATTTGTTTTTCCGGGCAAGGTTATTAGCCTTCTGCCAACATTGTTCAGGATATCGCTGCATGCATTGGTTCACTACTTGGCGGGTGCCAAAGTAGCTAACCGGAGGAGTCACGTGGAGATTGCATGCCAACTTGGATTAAACAGGGAGAAGGATCGTCCTGGCCTTCGCCGGATTGAAAGCAATCAGTGACTTTGCCCTGTATGTTCACTCCCATCCCCCAACTAAATTATCCATTACATATCATATTTTAACCGTTATATACAATAAATTATCCATTATAAAAATCGAAAAGCGTGCTTGAGGTGAACCAACAAAATCAGACACTGTAAACAAACTAATTGACAGATAACGCTCAAACTTGACGTCATAATGTCTTACAGTGGTGGCAAGTTCGGGACAACAAGAAATTCGACAATAGGCTTACGTGGGAGTCGTAAATGAGACGCTCCGGATAGACATTTGACAGAATGTGGATCGACGCCTTCTTTCCGTTATCTCTTTCTTCTTTAGACCGCACTATGCTTTGATATTCATAAGTATTTTAAAATCCCTTTTGTGTGTGCATTTCATATGAACAGAGAACTAAAAACTCAGTAGTTGTAAAATAAATGAACCAAGCGTTTTGGTAGATATCTCAATTTGTGATAACTAACTTTGATAATGGAAAAAGCAAGAAGAGGTTTGTCTTATGATACATAATGTTTCCACATTTGACCCCAACTTATTTGCACAACCATAAGGTTTCTCCTAATGATTTGGTGTTATTTTTTGGAAGTTCGTCTGCATTTGAGATAGTTGAATCTAATTACAAAGTTTCAATTTACGATTGAGTTGCAATATTTGATTCTTATTGAAGAATAAAACTGATTATTGTCGATCAAATAATTGTGGTGCGACTTCCGAACGTATAATCTTTTGCGAAATTCACTCGATTTATATGACCAGGCTACCATTTGACCTTTCAATGTCTGTGGTTAGACCAAAGGGAAGGAATTTCATGGTGCAGCATTTTTATCACCTCACGAAACCATCAACATATTTTGTGACGGCATAATGATTCATACTCCTGTCCACCTGATCTTATACAGACGGTATTGTTAAACAACAAAATAATTAAAGAATATGCAACAGCATTTACTACCTTAATTAATTCCGAATGTAGCATGCGTCCTACCTCTGGCATATATAATTCTTATACAGCATATCTTTAATGGGAGGCGAGTATTAGCTGACCATGCCAGACATGGGTGTGTGTGAATTCATGCAATGCACCTCAGATACATTTGCATCTAACTTATTTATTTAGGAAAGATATATTCATCTGTTCTTGGTTTTCCCATTCGACAGGTTGTGTACCGTAGATAGCCTGGTTGACGTTGCACTTGTACGTATCGTGAGAACTATGTTGTCCCCCTTTTATAGGAGTACCTCCGTGCTTGCAATATGTACTCTTGTATATCGGGTAAGTTCCGTTAAAAGTGTACTCGAAAAATCTCACAGGCTTGTGTTTGGTATTCTGTTTTTTTCTTCATTTTTCACTTTTTTTTCCTCTTTTTTTATTTTAATTTAATACAAGCGTTTTTATGTAAAAAAAAAACTAGGGTTGAAGTTATTGTAATGTTGGCAGTTTGCGGAGAAAATTAGGGTGCGCAGTCAACTGGCGCGAACCATAGACAAAGTTTGTAGTGCGTGCAAAAGAAAGGAAAGCCAGAAAGTTTGACTTAGTTTTTGATGGAATGATTTATATCACAGATTGTATAGTGGAGTGTTTTTTACGCACGGCGAAGTGTCTTTACTTACTTTTTTCCGCTAGGAAGCCACTCGCTGGTTGAGTAAATAACACCTGGAAAATGGATGACTGGGATGATGTGCCAGCATTCGGGATTATGGGTTTTCTTACCTACTTTGCTTTACACCGTTTTAGCTTCTGAAAACTAATACTTAGCACTTCTGGCTCTTGGATTTCTAAATTCTGCGGTACTTAAGGTCAAATTTAAGACAGAATAAATAAAAATATTATACACCGGAGCAAAAATAGGAGTTAGACATAATAAATTATGAAATCTGTTCAATAATCCTGGCTTAGGATGCACTTGATTTAAATAAAAGTGCAAATAAAACATTAACCATTAAACTTTGTTGATAATTCTAATTCCGATTTAAAATTTGGTCACAAAACTCTACTCAGTCAACGACGATGAAATTCTGAATACGTCAATTTTATAAAAATATGTTTTTTTAAATTACGTTTTGTTTTTTTAATTAGGTTCTTTTTTTTTTAATTTAAAGTACGTATTTATTTATTTATTTTTTTTTAATTAAAGTACGTATTTATTTATTTATTTTTTTTTAATTTAAAGTACGTATTTATTTATTTTTTTTTTTAATTTAAAGTACGTATTTATTTATTTTTTTTTTTTTTAATTTAAAGTACGTATTTATTTTATAAAACAAAATTACAATTTTTACATAACACGTTCATGGACAGTACAGAGTTCAGTTAGCTGCGAAAATAGACAGGCAATTTTTCTTAAAACTGAATCTGAGATACTGAAATCTACCCGAAATCTGATTAGACATATATTGAAGGAGGAGTCAGAATATTGTAGCGAGCTTAGGGTTCGCTCGATTAATTATTCTCATGAAATAAGAACCGTGAAATCAATTTGCTATTTCGAACTTTATTCGTCCGCTAATGACAACCGTTGCTTCATTTCTCCCCTGACTTCTCGTTTTTCCTCCCGGTGACACTTCTCTCACTGGCGACTTATCGTTGTTACTGCTGATAGTCTCCAGTTTTCCAGTTCTTTATTTTGGAGACCTGCCAGGTGTTTAGCTGATTGGCATATGTGTCACAGTACCCTCCGCCTTGATTAGTTCGTCCCGAACTAAGTTCAGTGGTCCTCTGGGTTAACTAAAGTTGCCAGTCAGTCACGATGTACCACTTTCATCTTGGCGTTCGGTCTTCGCTGAATCCTATGTCGGTCATGATGTACCACTTTCATCTTGGCGTCCGGTCTTCGCTGATTCCCATGTCGGTCACGATGTACCACTTTCATCTTGGCGTTCGGTGGTGGAAGTGTGTGGATTCTTTAAAACATTCCCAAAGAACCACCCATTTCCTTAAATCAGCTTGCCTTCCCCTCACTCCACAAGCCACTTTACTTACCTGCAATCGAGCAGAGTAAGCTACCTTTCATTCGCTTTCACCTGAAAGTAAAACGCCAGCTAGCTTGCACATCATCAAATTATTTCGTTCATATTACATGAACCATACCAAACCAATCGACTCAGCTTGTCAACAATTATAATCGAAAAACACGCTGGCCAGCGAATCTGTTGACACAGCTGCAGTGGATTTTTCCGACCATTGATCGCCCAAGCGACACGCGATCATCGAATAGGACATGACCGCGATCGTTGTTCAAATAATCATCCTAATGATCATGTCCTATGATACAGTTTTCCGAAAACTCACACCCATTGAATCGGACACGATCATGATTGCTATTTAAACAATCATGCCAATGATCGTGTCCCACGTACAGTTTTCTTAACCAAACAATAGCCTTTGCCATAGGCGAAAAAATCTTCGGTTGGCTTATCGTCACAGGGAAATCTATTGCCTGCAACGGTATGATTCTGGGCGATTATGTAAACAGCCGACGTTAAACCAAACAAATGCGCATCTCAGCGTATGACCCTCCGAAATAGCGTTTCTATTTACAGAACACACAGAAACATATTTCGTCCTTCGGCGATTTTCGCTATCGCTTATCTCAACGATGCTAGCAGCACTAATGCTTGTTCCTTTGAACAAGTGCAAGATCGATCGATGTCCGCATTTCTAGCAAAGGGTATTGTACCTGACCACCAAGGCATAGAAAATTCCATCACGATGGCCGGTAGCGGATGTGGAGTGAAACGGTCATCGTAGAGTCAGATTTTAACCGCCCAACTGCACGCACGTGCCGGAGTCGTGGAGTTGTGAGTGAGAAACAAGCACAACTACCGGGGACGTTGCTTGCCGTGTACCAAATCCGCGCCCTTATATTAATCAAAAGAAAGGTGATTAAAAAAATAACTAAAAATGTGAACAATTATTGTAAAGCAAATTACCGTGAATACTATAAATTTAATAAACAATATTATCATCATCATCATCGGCGCTACAACCGGGAACCGGTATTAGCCCTATTTAGCAAGTCCTGAGGCTTGTTAAATTTTCCATAATGTTTTGTTATTTCCGGGCAAGGTCATTAGTCTTGCGGCGAAACAATATTATACATCTAATAAAAATGACGAAAACTAAAAAATCATTTAGTCTTTTCTTTCCCGTGCTGCGGTTCCATGAGTGTTTGTTTCGTTGTACTATTGTTTTCCATGGGGGAGAGTGAACTCTGATGGTGTTTCTGTTGAATCAGCGTCCGTGTTGACGCACTAGCAGAAACCGCCACAGAAGTTCTTCCAAAGTTTCTAATGCTCTCCTTCTCGCGTCAGCTCTAGCCTTCCTTTTCCCAACGACGAAATTCCTCTTGCATTTTAGGGATCTCATGCGAATAGCATAGAGAAAATGCATGTGCACATCCTTAAGTTCTTCTGGCGTTTGCACATCACGTAAGCGATCTAGATCTCCATCTTTAATTACTCCCATATCATCTGGTATTGGAGCATCTGTCGATTTCATAAGCGTATCCAACTGGTAGTTCCGCATCTTTTCAAATAACTGGAGAAGTTTGTTCTTTCGAGCTGACAGTACACACCAGCGTGCGTCGTAGTAATAGATTTTACATAGATCGTCGCACTTTAATTCTGGTTTCAGGTATTCTTTGCTATAGAACTCAATGAACGGCACCTTTAGCTTTTGAATACGCATAAGATCTAGAGCTTGCTTGATCTTTCCCACCGTATGTGGTGGCTTACGATAGCGGTCTCGACCTCCAGCATCTGTTGATTTCTCTTGTTCAGAAACAGTTTATTTACAAAACGCCCGTTTGTAAATCCATTCCGCTTCATCTTGTAGTTCATTGGATCCCTGTAGAACAGGCGTAACCGGAACTTCGCGCAATTGCATTCGCTCAGGAATATCTGTTTTACGGATTTCATTGTCCAAATCCGTAAAGTGGCCTCTTTTCAATTCACTAGGTTCGTATATTTCAAAAATAGTCTTTCGGGTAGATTTCTTTTTGGTTGACGTCTTGGGTCGTTTTTCACGTCCCCCAATACAGTATTCCACTGGATTAATTATTCTCATGAAATAAGAGCCGTGAAATCAATTTTCTATTTCAAACTTTATTCGTCCGCTAATGACAACCGTTAGTTCATTTCTCCCCTGACTTTTCGATTTTCCTCCCGGTGACACTTCTCTCACTGGCGACTTATCGTTTTTACTGCTCATAGTCTCCAGTTTTCCAGTACTTTATTTTGGAGACCTGCCAGATGTCCAGCTGATTGTCATATCCGTTACAATATTATATTTTAACCGTTATATATAATGAATGCTGCAGCATCTACGACGATATAGATCAAGTTTTTCAACTAGGATAGGATCATCTGAATGAAAGAGGTTATTATAGTTTCATTACATTGTTTATTCAACAATAAACCTTTATTTGTCTACATATAAAAAAATTAATTAATTAAATCCATAATTTCATAGTACGTACATGGGTGAACTGAAAAGTTTCTGACCTCAACGTGAAGATAGCAGCACTCGTCAATAATCTTTTGACAGTGATTCACCAAAATTCCAGCCATTTTGGATACATAGTTTTTATTTGACAGTCGTTTAAGTGAGTCGACGCGAGTGTTTTTTTGAAAATGGACAAAATTGAGTATCGAGCTGTCATTAAATGTTTGTTTTTTTTGGAAGGCAATACGCCTTTGCAAATCAAAGATGAGTTGGACTCTGTGTATGGAAACTATGCATCATCATTTAAACGTGGCCGCGAGAGCTTGGGACACGATGAACGTTCGGGACGTCCAAAAACTGCAACAACTGACGATAACATCGCTAAAGTCCACCAAATGGTGCTAGACTATCTCTGAATTAAAGTGTCCTAAGAGCATGTTTGTCACATATTAAATCAAGATTTAGAGATGTGAAAGCTGTCCGCGCGTTGGGTGCCGCGTGTGCTAGCGCCGAGTGGGCGCCCCGAGATGCCATCAAATAACTGTTGCAGTTCTTTTTGAACAGTTGCAGGTGGTAACGCTCCGGGAACACTCGCGTGGGAAGGAAGTTCCACGGCTTCCCCGCTCTGTAGAAGAACGAGTTCTGATGCAGGGATGTTCGCGCCGTCGGGAGATGAACCACAAACGGGTGCGATCCGTCGGATTGTCTTGTGGAGCGCATATAAGCCAAATTGCGTGGAACAATATCACGAATCTCCGAAGAACAATACCCGTGATAATATCTGTAAAACAGACACAGGTCGGCTACGCGCCTTCGATGTGATAGAGGCTGTAATCACGACGTCCGCGCCGAGTCCCCGATCAGGCAGATCGCTCGTCTCTGTATGCTCTCAAGTAGGTCGAGGGTATATTTAGGAGCAGAGCTCCAAACATGAGAGCAATATTCGAGCGCGGGTCTAATTTGGGATTTATATAGGAGAAGAAGTTGGGTCGGAGTAAAATATTTCTTAGCTCTAAAAAGATAACTCAGTTTTCCTGAGGCTGACCTGGCGATACTCGACACGTGTTTATCCCATGATGCATTCCCACAGACCGTGACGCCGAGCAATTACAAACTTTCCCCAGCCCCGAGGGCCTGGCCATTCATCATCAGCTGTGGAACCGATGATCCACTTTTCGAGATTAGCCCTTCCCCACTGCAGGACCCTACCTAGATCCTGATTTAGAGAGTCAATCTGTCTGCATCTCAGTTGATGCGACGCAGATGCATCAATCGGCCGAACACTCGAAAAGGAGGAAACAAGCCTACTATCATCCGCAAAACTGAACACTTTGTTATCCGTTGCCTCCAACAAATCATTTATGTGAAGAAAGAACAAAGTTGGAGCCAAAATAGAACCCTGGGGCACCCCTGAATTAACAGGATACAGATCCGAACACTCGCCGCCCACAACAACTCGCATCGATAGATTCTCGAGGAAGCTCATCGTCCAGTCGCAAAACTGTTGGGAAAGTCCATATGAACGAAGTTTGCTCAGCAATGCCCCGTGCCAGACGCGGTCAAAAGCCTTGTAGATATCCAATGGATCGAGGTTTGAATTCGCGGAAAAGAAATTCGCGAACACATTAGTTTTATCCTTTGAACTCGTGACTATGTTAACGTCCCGCTGGCTGTGACCAACGGAGGGAAAGAGGAGGATGCGAAGTTACCGCGGACGGCTTTTGCCATTGACCAGAAGGAGCGCGAACCAGTTGGGCACCGAAGGAGTTTATTGGTCACTCTGTCGTTGTGAGGTTTCTTCGCGGTATCAATCGCCTGGTTGCACGCGTTTCTGATTCTAACAAAATTCGTTCTGTTAACATCGGTGGGATTGGAGCGCCATTGCTGAAAAGCTCTATTTTTTGCCGATGTAATCTGCTCGCAATTTTTATCAAACCAAGGTTTATCAGACGAACTTCGTTTGATGGAATGTGGAATATACTTCTTCATCCCGAGAAGAATAATCTCTGATACGGACTCCGCGCAAGCGTTAACATCGGAGTTTCCGAAACACACCTCGGACCACGGAAGGGATGCGAAGAAGTCTCGCAAATCGTCCCAGTTAGCAGCCTCATACTTCCATACATGGCGAAGCTGCCTAAGTCGGTTATTCGCTTGATATGCAAGTGCTTGCGCGACAGATACCAAGCAGTGATCGGAGTTTCCCAGTGGCGCAGAAACCTTACGGTATAAATACTCGGTTCGCATGTCAAAAACAGATCCAGGATGTTCGCATAATCGCCTCGGGCATCCGGCCCTCGCGTTGGCTTCCCCACGAGTTGAGTCAAGTTGTGGCTTACAGCAAACATCTCCGCCAGCCTCCCGATCTCGTCCGTTCTGTTAGAATGAACCAACCAGCCGGAATTGTGCACAATAAAATCGCCAAGGACAACAATATCTGAAGCTGGGTGGTGATCTGTATCCAGTCGACGGTATGTGAAAGATGTTCGAAAAATGTCGCCATCCGATCGTCATTCGGGGAGTGGTAATGGCAACAAAGAAATGTAACGGAATTCCTCAGCACGACCCTCAAACATGTGATGTCCATATTGTTGGGTTCCAACGACGCCATCCTCTGGCAAGCCAGATCGGACCGCGCGAAGACGCAGACTCCGCCCCTAAAACAGAATCTCGAATGTAAGTCGTATCCTGAGCAACGAAGATATGTCGAATCAGTTGACGAAACGACTTGGGTCTCAGTTAGGGCAAGGATATCAGGTTTCGTTGTTTGCAAATATTGGTGTACGGCGTTTACATTCGTATTGGTGAAACCGATGCCCCTGATGTTACAAAATGCCGTCGCCACTCGAGCGTGGGCAGAGCCTCGAAAGTGTGGCCGGTTATGCGATGACGAACCTCTTAAAGTTCCATTATTTATCATGATATCTACACGATGTTCACCCTGACATAGTCACCCCGGAGATCCGAATGGGAGACTAGTTTACCTCCGGAGAAGGTACCATCATGACTTATCTCCGTGTCAGTCCGGGCCATCAGACACACATCCGAAACACCGTCGAAGATTTCTCTCGGCGATATCGCGGAATGTACAGCGTGACGGGGTGGTATCTCACCTTGGGACCGACTACCACCTAACCAACTTCTTCTCGAACCGGTCCATCAGCCAAGCTCCGAGAGATGGCCAGGGATTTCTCCCGACCATTTCACGGACCCTAAAGCTTGATGGGGTGGTATTTCACCGGGCGCATAGGGCGTTGGAGCCCCGGCTACCACTCGCCCATTAGTCGCGTCTTACGACAAGCCGGCCTAGCTGTGAGTATATTCTAACGCCCTAATTAAAATTATATTCTCGCTCGAATATAGTTCTTAAGTATCCCTAAAGAAAAAAGCCCATTGATATCAAGACGAGACTACTATTGGGCGGTTTAGAGGGAGTGCTGTGGTGGTTCGTTTTCTTTTAACTTTTATCATTACATTCCTACCTTCGGTGACGTTTTTCTAACAAATATTCATTGAGCCATCCTCATAGGTGTCAGGCGTGTGAGTGGTTACTCCAGATTGCTGTAATCATGCATGATTAAAATCAAAAAAGTCATATAAGCTTGAGGGGAAACGTTGTTGTTCATCCCCACACACCGCCCTAATGAGAATCTTGCCCTTTTATAAGCGTAAAGGTCGGGAGCTTCGTGAACTGACTGGCGAACTTTTTCTGCGTTTTGCTTGTTTCTTGACGACCTAGGCCCGCCCGTTTTTTGTGCTCTGTCGAATCAGCCTCCTCAAACTTCTGTACCCATGTTTTAATTATTTGAGTATATATGTGTATATATATATGTGACGAATTTGGTATAGAATGAAAAATGTTCGCCGCACAATCGCACACACCATACACCGTTGTCGTGAAACTTTCCATAGCGATAGGATTAACAAATACCGGGGGGCCAACCAATTATCATTGTGTTTTCCAGTGATTACATTCGTACTGAGGAGAGCAAAACAAATTGAAACGTATTTTTGAGACACCTTGGTTTTAAGTGACAACAAAACCTACGACCAAGTTCTAAAAATGGAACGCATTTCTGCACCAAGCAAATCTGTTGTACCGCAGAGTTGTTATGTAGGGCCTTATGAAGCAGAAAACTTAAGATGAAGGAAAACCACCTGTCGCTCTATTGTTGTTTAGAACTCTCAAGGGCCGATTTGATTCTCTTTCCCCTTAAGTGCACTCAACTGTTTTTTTATTACATTTTACATCAGAAATCGTTATCTCAACTTACTCGCCAGTATTTTGTGCTTCCTTACAAGAAGCAAAGCGTTCTGTTTTGTAGATCTCTGTTAGATTTGTTATTCTCTGTTCATTAAAATAACAACATAAATCTGCTGCCCGATGGAGAAAACGTTGGATACAAAAGCCAAACACTTTGATGAATAGTAAACGTGTATTCTAATCAGATTTCTAGACTTCTGAATCATCTGACACCATCACCGGTTGCATCTGCTTCCTTCCTCAAAGCACCGTCCGTCCGCATAACTCGTTCTCTTCGGCTCCAACATCCAATAACACTTTACCACAGATAGTGGTTACATAGAATAAAAAAAGAAAACGTAACTATTTAAATTCGCAATAATCTTTTTTCTCTCATTTTTTATTATTATTGTTATATTCCAGACTAAATCAACGGTTGCTAGAACACCTGCTCAGCGGCAGCCCGATGTACTCTTTAGTCCAGCCAGCTATTCTCAAATGTAAGTATCTTACCCTAGGGCCGAAGGTAAAATTCTTGTACTTTGGATCTTTGATCGAAAATTTATGTGATCTTCTCTGGGATTTGATGGTGTTTCCTCTTTTTATCCTGATGCTGTGTATGGTGTGTATCTATTGGTGGGTCCACTGTCAAGTCATCGAGTGCATCCTAGGTGCATTGTGCTCCTGTATGCCGTTTCCCCTAAAGAATAGCTAGAATGGTTAGATATAGAAAAAGATTAGCAAAAGGAAATTGATATCAATTACACAATGAAGGGAAAACTTCTCGATATCTTGAGGCTTTGATGAAATGTTCGGTTGTTATTGCTGCACATGTGAGGATACAAATGTGCTCGCATCCTGAAGCGCATTGCATTGCTGAACTGAAGAATAAATCGCAAATGATCACATTACTGATTTGCCCTTTGTTGCATGCATCGTGCTAAAGGAAGTGGGAATCATGGGGCCCCTGAGTCGTTAGGCTCTTAATGACTAGCGGATATTATTTCTATATTTTGTTGTATAACTTAATTTGTTTCTTTCGTCTGGCTCTTGATTGTGCTGGGGGATCACATCAATTTGAATCGAACAAGTTGTTGTGTACACCAGCTGTGTCCACTGAACGACATTAATGTAATTATTAAAGGGCTGTAAAAGAGGCTATTAAGTTAGGAAAGTCACCGCTGAAGCACTTTCGAACTATCCTATGGTAATTGCAATGAAAGAAAAGGGGAAGTCACATTAGAGATAAAATTAGGCGGTCAAATTTACCTACTTATATCCAAGTTATTGTTGATTATATTTTCTTATTTGTAACTAAAATAGAAAAGAGAGCAAATGTAGACGAAGGAATAACCAGCAATTTGGTTTGTATTCTTACGAGCCAATGCAAACGTAAAACTATGCTTTTTAAATGGTTGTTTCACGTATCCCTCATAATTCAGTCACATTAAACATCAGCTTAATGTCCACCAACTAGAGCCGATAGTAAAAAAAAATCCTACAAATTTTGATTGACGAGTCTTCTTAACGGGTTGTACCTAGTCTGGTTTTGTTTGACCATTCTTTCTGTTTTTTTATTGACAACCCTCCGACTACCGAAAGAAAATACATGCATTACGTGGGTAGTCCCAGAATTAATCGGACTGACACAGATAGCGGTAGATATTAAAATATAGTGACTGTGGTAGATAGGTTCAACCTTAGAAACATCAACTTTCGAGTTTAAAAACGCTACGTTCTTCATTACTTATTTGGCAACTGTGGGGTACGAAGTCGCGGCACCGGCAGGGGTGCGATTTCTACTTTTTCGTTAACACTCCGATTGTTCCACCGCAGCAACAAAAGAGAACTGTTCCTCAGGAGAAAACGCGAAGGATGTAAACACACTAAAAACACCCAGGAACTGTTGTCGGAAAATCAAAAACACGGTTATCCTGTTGAAGTAAATCATCATCATCATCGGCACTACAACCGGCATCCGGTCTTGGCCTTATTTAACAAATATCTCCACCGGTCCCGATTTCGAGCCGATGTCATCCAGTTTAGCACTCCCAGGATCTGGGCGTCCTGGTCTACGCCATCCCTCCATCGCAGACAAGGTCTGCCGCGCTGTCTCCTTCCATACATCCTGCCACAAAGGGCTTTCCGGGCAGGTTCCTCTTCGCTCATTCGAGCTAGGTGTCCCGCCCACCGGAGTCTACCGAGCTTGATTTTTCTTACAATATGAGCTTCAAGGTAGATTGCGTACAACTCATGGTTGTAGCGTCTCCGCAATCGTCCTCCCTCACATACGGGGCCAACAATTCTCCTTAATACCTTTCTCTCGAACGCGGCTAAGAGTTCAGAGTGCCGGATCCATACATGAGTACTGGTAAGACCATGGTCTTGTACAGTAGTAGCTTGGATGTTCTGGATAAATTTCGGGATTTAAAGAGCCTTGATAGACCATAGTAAGCTTTGTTGGATTTAATCAGCCGTTCGCGTATTTCTTCTTCCATATTATTATCGGCTGATACTATTGACCCAAGGTAGTTAAAGGATTGCACTACTTCAAATTCGTGCTCCACTACCCTGATAGTTTGACCAACGTTAGGTCTTCTCTTTGCAGAAGTTGCCACCATGTACTTGGTTTTTCCCTCATTAATGTGCAGTCCCAGTTTTTGTGCCGCCTGCTCGATCTGGGTGAAGGATTCCTGTACCGCCGATTCGGTTCTACCGACGATGTCGATGTCATCTGCGTAGGCAAGAATCTGGCTGGACTTGGTGACAATAGTCCCTCTTGTTGTAACGCCAGAGTCACGGATTGCTTTCTCCAACGCCAGGTTGAAGAGGAGGCAGGCCAGACCGTCCCCTTGTCGGAGTCCATTATAGATATTTATTGGTTTGGACAGCAATCCCGCTACTTTTACTTGACTAGTTACGTTGGTCATGGTCAACCTACAAAGTCGTATCAATTTGTTTGGAATGCCGAATTCTCTCATGGCATTATATAGTTCTACTCTGGCTATGCTGTCGTAGGCGGCCTTGAAGTCTATAAACAGATGATATAGTGGAATCTTAAATTCCAGACATTTTTCCATCGCCTGCCTAAGGGTGAATATCTGATCAATTGCTGATTTGCCTGGGATGAAGCCACACTGATATTGACCAATGATGGCTTTAGCGTATGGGGATATCCGGTCTTGTAGGATAGTGGAGAGTATCTTATAGGCGGTACTCAGCAATGTTATACCCCTATAGTTGCTGCACAGTGTGATATCTCCTTTCTTATGTATGGGGCAAATTATACCACGACGCCAATCTTCCGGCATCTCCTCTTGCTCCCATACGTGCACCACGATCTCATGAATTGCGTGATGTAACGCTGTCCCTCCTTGTTTGATCAGCTCAGCTGGTATGCCATCAGCTCCAGGGGCTTTATTTGATTTTAGCTGTCTAATGGCTTTTAATGTTTCCTCAATGCTTGGTGGCGGCAGCATTTGGTCTTGGTCTTGCATTGGTGGAGCCTCCAATTCTTCTGTGAGCTGACCATTTAGCAATTCATTGAAGTGCACTTCCCATCGCTCCAGAATGCCTTCAGGATCGGTGATCAGATTACCCTCTTCATCCTTGCAGTAAGTGCAGCGTGGTGTGTACCGCGTCATACTGCGGATTATTTAGTAGAACTTCCGCGCCTGGTGCGGACCTCGCTCTCTACTTTTCTCTATTTCACTTTTCTTTTGTCTGTGAAGTCTTTTTTCAGATCTTCTGAGCTCTTTGTATTTCTCCCCGCATACCCGCGTCCTATGAGACTGCTGCATTGCCCGGTATGCAGCATTCTTACGTTCAGTCGCTAGTTTGCACTCATCATCAAACCAGTCGTTCCGATCTCTACGACCACTGCCTAAGATGGAGTTGGCAGTACTAATGACAGTATTCTTAAGGCGTGTCCATTTCTCTTCTACGCCCGGCATTCTGGCCCCAGGACTTACTCTCCCTCCGTCGAGCTCTTCGAGGGCGAGTCTTAACGCATGACCAAAGGTGTTGCTGGTGTTCTCATTGCGTAAGGCAGCCGTGTTGATTCGAACCTGATCCGCGGATGCAATACGTCTCCGTAAGGCAATCCGCGTTCGGAAAACTGTACCAACAAGATAGTGATCCGAGTTGACGTTGGCACCTCGGTACGTTCGTACCGTCATCAGGCTCGAAGAGTCGCGGCGATCTATCAACACGTGGTCAATTTGGTTGCGAGTGGCTCCATCAGGTGATACCCAGGTGGCTTTGTGGATATCTTTACGCGGAAACTTGGTACTCGCAACGACCAAGTTTTTCGATGCTGCCAATTCGATGACTCGTAGTCCATTGTCATTAGTGTTCTCATGCAAACTATGGGAACCTGCGTAGTGCCTGAAAACCGGCTCCCGACCTATTTTCGCATTCAAATCCCCAAGAACGATTTTCACATCGTATCTTGGGCAGGCATTGAGGGCCCGTTCGACGTTCTCATAGTATTCTTCTTTTTCGTCGTGAGGGGACTCCTCTGTAGGTCCGTGAACGTTTATGAGGCTTATGTTCTTAAATTTGCCTCGCACGCGAAGAGTGCATAGCCTTTCATTTATTGCATTAAAGCCGATGATGGCAGGCTTCAGTTTTTGGCTGACTAGAAAACCTACCCCGAGCACATGGTGTTTTGCGTGACAGCTGTAATAAATGTCATACTCTTTTCTTTGAAAAACACCACTCCCCGTCCATCTTATTTCTTGTAATGCTGTTATGTCAGCCTTATATTCGGACAGGGCATCGGCTAGCTGCTGTTCAGCTCGAGCTCTGTATAGTGAGCGTATGTTCCATGAAAAAATCCTTAAATCATTTAGCCGTTTTCGTTTCCGTGGTCGTCGTCGTGTATCCGGTCCATATCCGAGGCTTGTTAAATTTGCCATAATAATTCATTTTTACGGGCGTGGTTATTAGCCTTGCGCCAACCTTTCTCAGGATGTCGCTGCATGCATTGGTTCACTACTTGGCGGGTGTCAAAGTAGCTATCCAGGGGTGTCACGTGGAGACTGCATGTCAACTTGGATTGAACAGGGACAAGGATCGTCCTGGCCTTCGCCGGGTTGAAGTAAATGTTCTTTATTTTATTTCGCGTTCGTTATTAACTTGATCTTTAGCCGTTACTAAATATGGGAGAGTTTTAATACGTCACTTAGACTACGTTTACAAGAGCACTTAATGTTGGCTTGATTTACAAAGCGACATTTCGCATCTCGATTTCAATTAACAACAATTAGGACTTTTTATCTTATTTTTAATAAAAACGCGCTTTCTCGACTCGACCTTAAGTGTGCGCATCCACCGTGTATACAATTCGACTCCGGGTATGTATTCGGGTATGTACGCGTTTCCGTGCCCACCGGAGAGAGGGAGATCGTGCGACCAGCTCGGTCTGCGGATAAAATTCGACTCCAAGATTCAATTCCTATGGTAATTGCAATGAACGAATCTGCCTGGCACCGAAGGTGCCAAATTGGTTTGGAAGTCCTGATAAGTTGAGCAAGAAATCTTACGGGGAATTGAATGCGAAGGGATGCATGAAGGTAAGTTTTCTTTTACAGAGACTTTTAGGTTAATGATTGATCTATTTAATGCGTGAAGCATTTAAGGTGCTAATGCGATGGCATTAGCGGAAGATTATGCAGACTGGGTTGTAGGGATGGGGGTTCTTGAGGTAAGTAGTCAGTGAGGTTTGGCAGAACTGGAAAAGAAGTGGGAATACGGAGAGACCGTTCACCAACTGTTCGTTGACTTCAAAAAAGCCTACGACTCAGTCGCAAGGCAAAGACTCTACCATATTGTAGTTGAGCTGGGAATCCCGAAAAAATATGCCGTCCTCATTCAAACTGGCATGAACGAAGACAAAGGGCGAGTTAGAATAGAAAACAACCTCTCAGAACCATTTGAAATCCGGGACGCACTAAAACAGGGGGATGGCCTCCCACCATGTTTTTTTAACTTTGTGCTCGAGTATGTCATCAGAAAGGTACAAGACGACAACACGGCCGCATTATCCCTGAATGGGGTCACACAAGAGCTTGCATATGCGGATGATATCGTTGTTTTGGGTGATAATCTAGAAACTGTAAGTAAAATCAGTAAAATAATCATGCAAGCAGCACAAGAGGTGGGCCTAGAAATGAATATAGATAAAACAAAATATATGATTACGGCGCGAGCAAGTGGACGTCATGGAACAAACATAAACGCCAGGGGCAAGATATTTGAAGAGGTTAAAGAGTTTAAATATCTGGGAACAATACTGACGGCCAGTAATGAAATGTCGAAGGAAATTAACAAAAGACTGCATTCCGGCAACGCTAATTGGCACGCAGTCCGCTGAAATCCAAACTGTCATCATGTAATATAGAGCTCCGTGTTTATAGAACCATATTTATGCAGATTGTTCTATACGAATGCGAAACATACGGTCTCACAAAACGGGAAGAATCCCATGTATTTGAGAATAAAGTTTTAAGGAGTATCTTTGGTGGTAAATATGATGAAAAGGCAGGGCAATGGAGAAAACTCCATAGCCACGAATTGGAAGAGATATACCGCAGACCTACAATAGGGAGAGTAATCAAGCCGGGAAGATTAAGATGGGCCTGATACGTAGCGCGAATGGGCGATGATAGGACTGTGCATAGAATTCTTGACGGTAGACCAACGGGAAAGAGACCGACAGGACGGCCGCGACAGAGATGGGGGGACAATGTAAGGTTTGCCTTGAAGAGATCGGATCAGATGGTCAAGCGTGGAAAGAGAGTACACAGGACAGGGAACGATGGCGGAGTCGAGTCGGTGAGGTCATGAACTTCCGGGTTCCTACAGGCCAATAAATAGTAGTAAATAGTTCTCAATGCGTAAGGTAGCTGTGTTGATGCGAATCTGATCTGTGGATGCAGAACGTCTCCGGTAAGGCAATCCAACGGGAAAGAGACCGGCAGGACGTCCGCGGCAGAGATGGGAGGACAATGTAAGGTTTGACCTTGAGGAGATCGAATCAGATGGTCAAACGTGAAAAGGGAGTGCACAGGACAGGGAACGATGGCGCAGATGAGTCAGTGAGGTTATAGCGTATTGCAACGATAGTGAAGAACGTGAGATTCGAACTGACGCTATGACGGCTATAATCACTAAAAATTGAAGCAATGCTCAACACACCAGGCTACTGCCACGTGTACGAATTCGATTTCGAAACTCAAGTTCACTCAACTGATGTGGAATTGTTATTGTAGCGAGCTTAGGGTTCGCTGGATCAATTATTTTGAATAAATAAGAGCTGTTAAATCGATTTTGAATTAATGTAACACTATATTAGTCCGTTACTTTTACCGTACACTTAACGATTTCTTGACTTATCGCTTCCGTACTTATCGCATCTTTTACTGTTTACTTCTCTCCTTCTTCGATCTGCGTGCGACGTATTTATACCGTTTCCTCATTCTAATTCGGCGTTTCGTTTCCGTCCATTCCATAGCCTCGAAATTTCTACTGTGCATAGTCTCCAGTTTTCCAGTACTTTCTAGAATGTTCTAGTACTTTGTTTTGGAGTTTTTAGAATATTCTAGTACTGATTGTCATATGCGTCACATTATGTTATGGCTATGGTATACGGCTCTGATGCTTTTGCTTATTCGAATTTCCTTTCGGTGTTCTTCACTACTTACTTGCATATTGTGTGTGTATCTTTGTTTTGTTACGATCAAGTTCGTGTACGAACAACGGAGCGAGGAGCGAACGAGCTCTATGTGGAAGTCGTGATCGAGTAGTAAAGTTCTGTTTACCTATGAGAGATTGTGTGTTGTGTGTATACGGATCACGTCCGGGTGTTGAGTTAAGCAAGGATAGTGAAGAAGTGATTTGAAAATATGGTGAAACGGCAGGCTACTAGCCGCGTGTACGAATTTGCTTTGTAAAGTCAAGTACATTCGACTGATGCGGAATTGCTATGATATTGCTTGGTATACGGCAGATTAATTTTCCTCTTCGATTTCCTTTCGGTGTTCTTCTCTATTTGCTTGTATATTGTGCGTGTATCTGTTAGAAACGCCACAAGGTCATGAACATCCGGGTTCATATAGGCCAATAAACAGTAATAGTAATAGTGTATTCGTTAAAACGTCTCTTAACCTACCGCCGTGCTTCCTCGTCTCGACCGAGGGAAGAGCGTAGGGTGTATTCCAAATGAGAGTCACTCGGTTCATGTGTTATATTCTCCAATGAGCAAGCAATTCACTGGACTTTCACTTTATTGTTAGAATTAAATAATAGTTACAGTACACACTACACTCGCAATCTTCCGGTCGTGTGTTTCATTTCAAATTTGTCCGAATTTGATAATGGGCTGACTCTAGCAGACACATCCGCTCAATAAAAACAAAGGCGACACATGAAATTGGCTGTGTTAATGTGTGATTGCTTTAATCATATTGCAATATAATAATTAATTTGAATAGAACATTATTAGAAACGAAAACGCGGAGGAGAATCGTCGTTGAAAGATATAAATTATTGACCGTATCGCTCGGAGGATATTACTTCACTCTTCATTACTAGATTCTTTAAACTTCTTTATGTTCGTCCTCACTCCGCAACGTATGAAAGTCGACTCCTTGCAAAAGTACAAAATTCTCTTTATTTCGTTTCCTTTCGTTAAGTTTCTTCGATGAACGAAGTCGAACCTGGGGAAAAAGGGTCATTTTCCTCTCTAGCTACCTGAAAGCCGGCAACGCAAGAGTGTCTTTTGGCCAATCACAATCGAGCAGCTGCTACGGTTGCTCGATTTTGGTTTATGGCTTGTGAGACAAGAATTTCTTCTTAGCAGCTGCTGGTTGGTCGATCTGATTTCAGAATCGTCACATTGAGCTTTTGCCATATTTGCTTGGTGACGATTCTGGCATCATTATATTAGACAACCGCTAATGCCCCTGCTGTGTGTGTAAGATGACGATTTTTGGAAATCGTTTAGGAAAATGGGATAATGGATGGGATATGTATATTGGGAGATGGGATGTGTATATTTTATGGGAAAGTGGGATGATGGATGGGATAGGTATATTGGGGGGTGGGATATTGGGTGTGTGATGTCTGCTATGCAGATAAGATGACAATTTTTGGAAATCATTTAGATCAACGGGATGATGATGGGATATGTATATTGTATGGGAAAATGGGATAATGGATGGGATATGTATATTGGGAGATGGGAGGATGGTAGGGCTTTGGGAGCACTACATACTTTACTCGCATGCACTCGGACACGCACAGTCTATAAAAAAGTCGATGATATTGTAGCGGTTCTACGAACCGCACAACCAACTATAGGTTGAGATGTCCTTTCCGCCAAGGAACATACTTACCTTTATTCAATACACGTGTCCCAAGAGTCATGGCCATTCCTGAAACAAGCAACAACGTTGAACCCGATACCAAAATGCAAGGAACTTAACGTCCCAAAAGCTTCCAATATCGAGTTCAACGTTTCATACATCATACCTGAAACAAAGGTTAGGTGAGGATTGCAACGCATTCATCCATCATATGCAAAAACAATTGAAAAGGCAGAAATGCATCGCATCCCAGCAATGCACAATCTTCAATCCTGAACATCTGCACGATGTTTCCATGAAATACCATGTCGGTAAGTAAACCGAACAAGGGATACATTCTCGGGTAGCTAAATGCAATTAGCACCTAAATCCCTCGCATGATCTAATGCTAAGGCACACTTGCGTAAACAAACGATTCGTTGTGCCGCTGATTAGCAGCCATAGAGCAATAAACTCTAAGCACTATCTCAGATCAAGACTAATGACCTTGCCCAGAAAAAATAAATCATTATGGAAAATTTAACAAGCCTCAGGACTTGCTAAATAAGGCCAAGACCGGTCCCCGGTTGTAGTGCCGATGATGATGATGACTATCTCAGATAGATGTTTATGAGTGAAAGGCAAACAAAAGCATTACATTCCATGGTTCCTATCCCATCCGAATTGTATGGGACCCTTTTCTTCATGCTAGATGTGTTGGATAAACAAAACCAGCGAAAGATCGGAGAATAAGCAGCCGCATCCGATCCGTAAATAAAAGCAAAAAAGATACCGACCACCAGCAACGAATGTAATGATAATGATCACGAGGAAGATTTCTCCTTTTTTCAGATCCGATGGGAAATTCTCCTTTTGAGATGCAAAGGGAAATTTTATGCTGCTAACAGATACGATGGGAAAATCTGTTAGCAGATAGGATGAAAGATTTTCTTTTGCAGAGGCGAGGAAGTACTTAGAATGGGATATTTTTCGAATAGAGACAATTAGTCTGGACGAAAGAGTCGCACCGGAAGGACAATTAGGAAGTCAGGAGTCTATATCGAGCAGCAGGATAGCGATCCCCCCTGAGGAGGTCGAACCGCGAGACGAATACGCTGGTAGAAGTAACCGCGACTTAAAGTTAAAAATAAAGAGAAAGGCGAGTTAACGCATGTCCAACGTTCGTAAGTTAACCTACAGTAAAAGCGTCAGGAGTGCTTAATACGAATCGTGAACTAATGTAAACTAGGAATTGAAAAAAAAAAATGTTAATAGACAAAAGTATACACTAAAAATAGTTCGTGTTTCATTTATTTAAAATAAACAGACCTGGTTCACCTAAAGGTAGTTCGTCGCTTCCTTTACCACCGTGTTCTGTTCCGCTTATGTATTTCCCTCTGCGGTTAACAGTGTTCGGCGGAACACTGCATCATCAAACATTTGAAAACGACATTCAAATCTGCCAAAGTGGTGACTACGACGTGATCTGTACACACAGCACATACTTTCCCGTAGTAAACAGAACTTCACACACGATCATGTCTTCCGCATAGAGCAACAGGCACAGTCGCCTGCTCCGACGTTCTCTCGTTCGCTCCGTCGTTCGCACACGAAGCTGATCGTAACGACATTACTGAGGAGGGAGTAGTGTAGCGTCTCTAACAGATACACACACAATACACAAGCAAAATAGTGAAGAACACCGAACGAAAATCGAATAAGAAAATACATCAGTGCCGTATACCATAGCGATAACATAACAATTCACATCAGTGGAATATAGTTGAGTTTAAAAATCGAATTCTAAACACGGCCAGTAGCCTGATGTGTTACGCTTTGGTTCAATTTTTGGTGATTCTAACTGTTATAGCGTCAGTTCGAATCACACGTTCTTCACTATTATCGCAAACGCTATAATATCACAAATAATAAATAGCACTCAAGAGGTAAATAGTCCGTTAAAACCCCCAACATCTTACTTTATCGATTGCAGGATCGAAAGCGTTCAACGTCGGTTGTTGCTTTTTGCCCTCCGAGAATTGAGCTGGGAAAATCGTCTGATGCTGCCCCCACATACTGGTTGTCTCTTCCTAATTAACCTTACCACCCTGGAAGAGAGCAGAATTCATGCCGACATCCTCTTTATCCACCATCTTCCGTAGTGTTTCTACGGTCGTGTTTGAAGTCGGTATACCACCCCTTAGCACACTCTGTTGTTTCCGACAGAGCAAGGCCCGAGTAACACTTATTCAGCCATTGCTCTGCCTGACCAGTATGTTTCACACGAAATTCAGACTTTCCCACTGTTCTGAAAATAACAAAAGTAATGCCACTGAAGTAGATAGGAGAGACTGATCATTTAAATGTCATAAAATGATGATCTTTTATCGTTTGAAGGCTGGCACTTTGTGAACATCATAAGGATTTGTATATCAGCCCCGAGATGTATTGAGTGATGTGTTATTCCTGTGGGTAAACCAGCCCTTAGTTCCTCTATAGACACTGCTCTCAACATTTGGAAACCCTAGTCGAGTTAGACACGTGCTCAAAACAGAATTCGAATGACAAATACCCACCATGTATCAATTAAATAAAATCAGCATCATCATCATCATCATCATCATCGGGACTACAACCGGGATCCGGTCTTGCCCTTATTTAGCAAGTCAAATAAAGTCAGCATGGCTGTTATAATTATTTATATAAAAAAAGCGTACCTAGAAAAGTGATAGTAGTTCTTCTACTTATGTTTTGCATGACCTTACATTATATTGACTTACTACCAAATTAAAATACGTCGAATTTTACTTATCAAATAGTTAAACAATGACATTAAGTATATAAAGCACAAATTCAATTATCTGTATTTCATTACTTGTAAATTTAACCAATAAAATTACAAATTGCTTATGTAACAGCAACTTCAATTTCCAAGTAACAAACTTTAATGCTGCCCACTTGAAAGCGAAACTGTACTCTCTTCCGTGAGATCCCATTCGAGCAGCAGATGGGCACGGCTTGTGATCCACGAAAATTGAAAGTTTGGTTTTTATTCACGCTCCTGTGGCGATCGAAAGACAAGAGCAAAGAATAGCAATACCTTTATAATAACCCATCTGGATGGACGGTTAACTAACTAACGAACTACCGATCGTAGGTTTTCCGGTCATCTACATCGTAATGGCGTAATGTGTGGCGCATTCTTCGTTGTGAGTTTGTGCACCGCGAAAATGACTGACTTCGTAACCAACTTATATTGACTTTATTATGCTACCACTGCTCTATGCAAAAATCAGTAAGCTTTGTCTAGATATTTCATAAGATAGCTGAATGTGGAGGGATATAATGTAAATTGAAATTTTTATTTTCAGATCGAATACGCCGCGATCACACAAAACGGGCTCGGGAAAGATCGTTTGCACGTTTGGCAACCCACAGCTTTTAGCCAGCGAAACTTGGACAAGTGCAGGGCATAGAGAAATTATAGTTAAGCAACTACTTACCCATGATGGAGAAATGCTCACGTCCAAGACGAAATATATGTTTGATGTGCTAAACGAGAGAGCAAATATCGTTGGTGATCGTATCTTTAACATTGGAAAGGATATTTCTAAAAGAGTATTTGATCCTATATCACTTGATTATGATCTACAAAATGCCAATGTATCTAGCCAACATCCTATCAAGACCATAGGTGTAATATACTCAGACTGCGAAGGAGGTATCGATGCATCATCGACAATCTTAGTCGGTTCACATGAACAGGAGTGCCAAATCGTTCGTTTGAACTTTAACGAAACGCAGTCATTTGGAATATTTCCCGGGCAAGTAGTCATGGTGAAAGGAAGAAATCCAAGAGGTGACATGATTATGGTTGAGGAGGTGGTAGCCGAACGGTTACTAGAGACGCCTACTTTACCTAAGCTACACGAACCAATATGTTTTGTGGTTGCCGCTGGACCGTACACATTAAATGATGATTTTACGTACGGCCCAATGCACGACTTGCTTATTTATTGTAAAAATAATCGACCGGATGTGTTTATTTTAACTGGACCATTCCTAGACTCTGAGCATAAGATGATCGCTGAAAACGTATTGGCGGAAACTTTTGAAGACTTCTTTGAGAAAATGATTGCAGGGATTATGGAAGTTGTGGGGTGAGCTGATGATCTTAATAGATTTGTAAAAGTTAATTACTTGTTGTTCTTTGTCTAGGTCCGAAACTACGGTAGTTCTTGTACCTTCTTGTAAGGATGCACACGGTGATTCGGTTTACCCGACGCCTCCATTGGCGTTGAAGGAAACCTATCCTAATATTTACTCGTTATCTGACCCCTCTATCGTGGACGTGAATGGAGTAACTATCGGCATAACTTCTACTGATATTGTTGATCATCTGCTCAGAAATGAATTGTCCAGGTAGAAAATTTGGATTCGATCCAACTTCATTTGTTTTTATCATTTGTTTTTGTGATTTCCAGGAATGCGGGCGAAAAAATCAAGCGGGCTGTGGGCTATTTGTTTAACCAGAAATCATTTTATCCTATTTCACCGCAAACAGACGATCGGTTATGTTACGATTGTTCGCTCGGATCAAAGTTTGCAAACATCGAGAAAGTGCCAAATATTATGATTCTACCAAGTGATCAAAAACCGTTTCTCCGAGTAAGTTGCAACCAAATCTTTAATACAATATCAAAATAATGTTAAACAGGAACGAAAATACGAAAGCTGGAAAATTTATTCACTGCTAGAATACGAGCACTTGAGTGTCAGTGGACAAAGCGGTAATGAAGATATGATATGCGCACACCAAGTGGTAGGTTGGGTTCCGATGTCCAACCGTCCGACGAAATACCACCTCATTAAGCATAAGCTACGTGAAATGGCTGAAATTAATCCTTGACAAATGTAGGTTCAATTCAAGATTTTATCCCATCGGACAATACATGTACCATATGTGCTTGAAACATTTTACTAATGGAGAATCAATTTCTGGAGACTTGGGCCTTACATAGACCGCAAGCCTTCTTTTGGGTAAAAAGGGCATGGTGATAGTTCTGAGCTGGATCAAAAGCTTGGGTTTTAAAGTACTAACATTCAAGATACGAGGAGTGGCTATTAATAATGAAATTGTGCAACTGCCACAATAACTGCACACGTTCTAAAGTCGCACAGCCCAAGTTGCCAAAGGCGAAATATTCTCCTTGGATTGCCGCCCCACCCATTGGTGTGGATTTGTTTTTTCTTTATAGGAAAAATGATACTCGTATATCTCTGTCTTCATCGGCACTACAACCGGGATCCGGTATTGGCCTTATTTAACAAGTCTGAGTCTTGTTAAATTTTCCATAATAATTTGTTTTACCGGGCAAGGTTATTAGCCTTGCGCCCTGTCTCTTTCTTAGTTCACGTTTCTTTCAACTGGTTCGCGCTCCTTCTGGTCAATGGGAAAAGCTGTCAGCGGTCACTTCGCATCCTCCTCTTTTCCTCCGTTGGTCACAGACAGCGGGACGTTACTCACGAATTGAAAGGATAAACGAATTCAAAGGATAAAGCTAATGTTCTCGCGAATTTATTTTCCGCTAATTCAAACCTCGATCGCGGCCTTTTGGAGCCACCTGTGATCTCTCCGGTACGGTCTTCTATGCGGGATGTGAGATTTCGTCCGCGCACTATTCAACGCATTCTACGTGAACTGGGCTGTAGGAAGGGAACCGGCCCGGACGGAATACCGACAATAGTCCTTAGAAACTGTGCTCCAAAACTATCACCGGTTCTTGGTAGACTCTTTCGCTTATCTTATGCACGGAGGACCTTTCCTGCCTGCTGGAAAATCGCTCGAGTTCAGCCAATCCCAAAGACGGGAAATAAGTGTCTCCCACAAAATTACCGTCCGATAGCATTACTGTCTATTTTATCTAAGGTAATGGAAAAAGTCATCAATACAGAGTTAGTTAAGTATTTGGAGTGCAACGGACTTCTGAATGATCGTCAATACGGATTCCGTGGCAAGCGGTCCACGGGAGACCTTTTAACACTTATAACCGATATATGGACATCTACGATTGAATGGCATGGTGAGTCAAAGGCGGTCGCATTGGATATCTCCAAGGCTTTTGACTGCGTCTGGCACGGGACAATGCTGAGCAAACTTCGTTCATATGGACTTTCCCAACAGCTTTGCGACTGGACGAGGAGCTTCCTCGAGAATCGATCGATCCGGGTTGTTATGGACGGCGAGTGTACGGATCTGTATCCTGTCGGGGGTGCCCCAAGGTTCTATTTCGACTCCAACCTTGTTTTTGCTTCACATAAATGATTTGTTGGAGACAACGGATAACAAAGTGTTTAGTTTTGCGGATGATAGTACGCTTGTTTCGGCCGATTGGTGCATCTGCGTTGCATCAGCTGAGATGTAGACAGATTGACTCTCTGAATCAGGATCTAGATAGGGTCCTGCAGTGGGGAAGGGCCAAGCTCGTCGACTTCAATGCAGCGAAGACACAATATACAACATTCACAAGGAAAAAGGGATCATCGCCTCCACAACTGATCATTAATGGCCGGGCCCTCGAGGCTGGGGAAACGTTGAAATTGCTCGGCGTCACGGTCTGTGGGAATGTATCATGGCATAAACACGTATCGAGTATCGCCAGGTCAGCCTCAGGAAAACTGAGTTATCTTTTTAGAGGAAAGAAATATTTTACTCCGGCCCAACATCTCCTGTATAAATCCCAAATTAGACCCGCGCTCGAATATTGCTCGCATGTTTGAAGCTCGGCTCCTAAACATACCCTCGATCTACTTGAGAGCATACAGAGACGACCGATCCGCCTGATCGGGGACTCGGCGCTGACATCGGGACTACAGTCGCTATCATATCGAAGGCGCGTAGCCGACCTCTGTCTGTTTTACAGATATTATCACGGGTACTGTTCTTCGGAGACTCTTGATATTGTTCCGCACAATTCGGCTTATATGCGCTCCACAAGACAATCCGACGGATCGCACCCGTTTGTGGTTCATCTCCCGACAGCGCGAGCATCCCTGCATCAGAACTCGTTCCGTTACAGAGCGGGGAAGCTGTGGAACTCCCTTCCCATGCGAGTGTTCCCGGAGCGTTACAACCTGCAACTGTTCAAAAAGAACTGCAAGTTATTTGATGGCATGCCCGGAAAAAAATAAATTATTATGGACAATTTAACAAGTCTCGGATAAGTACCGGATACCGGTGCAGAGACTTGCTAAATAAGGCCAAGACCGGGTCCCGGTTGTAGTTCTGATGATGATGGTGATTATTACTACTTCCAGTGCTACGGCGCAAGGCTAATAACCTTGCCCGTAAAAAGAAATGATTATGGAACATTTAACAAGCCTCGGAACTTGCTAAATAAGGCCAAGACCGGATCCCGGTTGTAGTGCCGATGATGATGATGATGAAGTGTCCAGTGCAGTCGAAAAAGAGGAAGAAATAGTTAAGAAGGGAAGAATCGCGAAAATGCAAAACGGTCTTAAATCCCTCAATATTCCAATGACTTTGAAACAGATAATCTGGCAGAGCTTGGTAAGTTCGTGTGGTTCCGCTGAGAAATGATTCCCTATGTTTATCTGTATGAAATTGATTTTTAAACCGAGTTGGTGTGCATTCTTTAATTATCTTAATTGCCGCCTCAACGGCTAAGTGGGTATAGAAGATGTGTCTTGCGTTGGATTGTGCAAACCTAGGTTCAACTGACGATTCTTGCTATTAATATAATATAATATAATATAATATAATACTCGCTTTAGAAGAGGTTCCGTGAAATTGATTGGGCGAAAGATAGCTTATCAGTTTTTTACGTATCTTCGCCTATGATGTATCTAGTATCAGTATTTGATATTATATTGAGGGGGTATATAGCGTTTGGGAAGATAGTGAAGAACGTGTGATTCGCACTGACGCTGACAGTTAGAATCACCAAAAATTGAACCAAAGCGTAACATAACAGGCTACTGGCCGTGTTTAGAATTCGATTTTTAAACTCGACTATACTCCACTGATGTGAATTGTTATGTTATCGCTAAGGTATACGGCTCTGATGCATTTCCTTATTCGATTTTCGTTCGGTGTTCTTCACTATTTGCTTGTGTATTGTGTATGTATCTGTTAGAAACGCCACAGGTTTATTGAGAAGGTGAGGTACGAGATCAACGAAAGAAAGCTACTTGTTACGACAGTACCCGTTTTGCCTTAAATCTTTCACAAAAAAATCTTCTTTTTGTGGTGTCCGACATATGTAAAGACGTACCTTGGCTAAAATCAGTTAGAAATGCGAGTCTATATTGAAGTTCAGACATTTAACCTTTTTAAAGGTGGCTTGATCTGGTGACCGTCAGAAGAAAAATACCAGGGATGCTACTTTTTTCGGGCATAATAGTGAAAAACACATTTATCATCGCATTTGGTTGTCATCATCATCATCGATGATTTCGATCCCGATTTCGAGCCGATGTCATCCAGTTTGGCACTCCCAGGCTCTGGGCGTCCCGGCCTACGCCATCCCTCCATCATAGACAAGGTCTGTCGTGCTGTCTCCTTCCATACATCCTCCCACAAAGGACTTTCCAGGTAGGCTCCTCTTCGCTCATTCGAGCTAGGGGTCGCGCCCACCGGAGTCTGCCGAACTTAATTTTTCTTACAACATTAGCTTCGAGGTAGATCACGTACAACTCATGGTTGTAGCGTCTCCGAATCGTTCCTCTTCACATACGGGGCTAACAATTATCTCTAACACCTTCCTCTTGAACGCGGCTAAGAGTTCAGAGTGCTTCTTATTGAGCACCCAGGTTTCGGATCCATACATGAGTACTGGTAAAACCATGAACTTGTACAGTAGTAGCTTGGATATTCTGGATAAATTTCAGGATTTAAATAGCCTTGATATACCATAGTAGGCTTTGTTGGATTTGATCAGCCGTTCGCGTATTTCTTCTTCCATATTGTTATCGGCTGATACTATTAACTCAAGGTAGTTTAAAGATTGCACTACTTCAAATTCGTGCTCCACTACCCTGATAGTTTGACCAACTTTATGTCTTCTCTTCGCAGAAGTTGCCACCATGTACTTAGTTTTTCTGTTATTAATGTGCGGTTCCGGTTTTTGTGCCACCTGCTCGATCTGAGTGAAGGTGTCCTGTACAGCCGAATTGGATCTGTAGCGGTTCCGCCAAACCCTACGGTCTACTTACCTGAAAAAACCCCCATAACTACTACCGAACTCCCTTAAGTTTGCTAATGCAACAGTATTAGTACCTGTAAATGCTTCACGCATTATATAGATCATCATCTATAATCTTAAAATCCCTATAAAGAAAACTTACCTTTTCATGCATCCCTTCGCATACAATTTCCGTAAGATTTCTTTTTTTGCTTATCTGGTATTCTAAACCAATTCGGTACTAGACAAATTCCTGTAAACAAAATAATTCGGATTGCATTCATTGTAATCGTCATGACAGGGACCATAAATATTGCGCCGTCTATTTTCCCAGCCGCGTCATGTACCTTTTCATACACATTGCCTGGCAACCTTTTTTGTTTGTCTTATCAATAAACAACCCAAGCAGCTGCATATAATTAGCGCAATAGACGCCGAAACCAAATTCTCCAGCATTTCCTAATGCAAATATGAACCCGGTTTCTACTGCAGCCAGAGATGCCATAAACATCCAATTTGCTTTTAGCACCTTTTTCTCCCAACGTCGAAAATAGCGACGAGGCATCGTGTAAACAATGACCCGCATTACCAACGGCGCATTTCGTCATTTGTCCCTATTGTCTTTGCCGCCTGCCCGTTTCGTTGTTCCACTGCACGTGTGAATAGCATCGATCTGAACGATCCCACACATACCACCATGACCTTTATTACAAGATCTGGTTTCCTATACCACCAAGAGAGACTTTACGTTTCCCTGGTGGAAGGTAAAAACGATATCCTTATTGGAGAGGATATCGGGGAGTCTTATTCCACCCGTCGACCACGCTGGTCGCATGCGCAGCACTCCCGCTCTCCGCCGGCGGCGGAGAAGCGTAATAAAATATTCCCCGAGTCGTGGCGAGTGTCGTGTCCTAATAAATTGAATTAACAGTGCGGATTAAGCATAAGCAATTTAAATTGATTTAAAAGTTGAAGTCAGTTAAAATTTACCTATATTAAATAATTTACAAGGTATACGGCTTATTACTTGTGCATTAAAATATTTTCTGTCAAGTTCTCCGTTCATAAATAAAAAACAGTTTGAACTATTAAGCCTCTCGTGTGTTATACTTCTTTTTGTGTTATGTACGCTGCGTTGTCGATTTCTGTTGGTGCTTTGCCTTTTTTGTCCGGCGGAACGACGAGGGAACATATATATGATGGCGGAGGAAGTTAACCGTGCCAATGTTGCCATACTTCCTCCCCACAGATCTACCGATAATGTCGATGTCATCTGCGGAGGCAAGTATCTGGCAGAACTTGGTGACAATAGTCCCTCTAGTTATAGTTCCAGAGTCGCGGATTACTTTCTCCAACGCCAGGTTGAAGAGGAGGCAGGCCAGACCGTCCCCTTGTCGGAGTCCATTAAAGATGTTTATTAGTTTGGACAGCAATCCCGCCCCTTTTACTTGACTAGTTACGTTGGTCATGGTCATCCTACAAAGTCGTATCAATTTGTTTGGAATGCCGAACTCTCTCATGGGATTATATAGTTCTACCCAAGCTATGCTGTCGCAGGCGGCCTTAAAGTCTATAAATAGATGATATAATAGAATCTTAAATTCCTGACATTTTTTCATCGCCTGCCTAAGAGTGAATATCTGATCAATTGCTGATTAGCCTGGGATGAAGCCAGACTGATATTGACCAATGGCGGCTTTAGCGTATAGGACTATCCGATCTTGTAGGATAGAGGAGAGTATCTTATATGCGGTACTCAGCAATGTCATACCCCTATAGTTGTTGCACAGTGTGATATCTCCCTTCTTATGTATGGAGCAAATTATACCACGACGCCAATCTTGCGGCATCTCCTCTTGCTCCCATACGTGCACCACGATCTCATGAATTGTGTGATGTAACGCTGTCCCTTCTTGTTTGATCAGCTCAGCTGGTATGCCACCAAACAGAAATGCGAAAAAGAGGACAACAGACACAAGGAATGGAAAGAGTAGAGGGCTTTTCCGCGCTGCACATCACTCGCGTGTATATCCTCGCACTCTTCATAGCACTAAGACGCATGTGTGGAGATTCGTTTATTTGCCTAGAATCGTACAGATAACTTTGCATTGCGCTCGGACGCGTGTGCGGAGATCCGTTTGTTTGCTTAGGATCCCACAGTAACACCTGTCGCGCGAACCGATAGTGCAATTGGATATCTTGTGTATATTTAAAACTGATCCGATGGTACGGATCACGGGGCAGAAGCGCACGTGATGTCTCGTTGGCGGTCAGAACTCGACTCGTAACTTTACTTCAAACTTCGAGCGTTAAACATCTTTTCATTGTCCAACGTAATTAATGACAAAGTTCTCACTTGAACCTACAAATACTACCAACTTTATCCATGGTGCCACATCGTGATACCATGTGCTTTTATCCGTTAATATGACAGCAAGACAATTATAATTTTCTTTTATTGGGTCCCAACCCGTCACTCTATAAATTGTTGCAATTTTTATAGGAATGAATAATAAATTTAATACTCAACTAAATCACAAAAGCACATAATCGCCAATTAAACCTGTATATATTCGGTCACACATTCGTTACAACCTACTTACGTTATCGGCAACTGAGTTCACACCATGTATTTAGTCACTCTATATTTTCTATTTGATTCCCATTGATTCCTGGTTACTTTTTCTTCATTTTGTCTCAATACATTCTTATTGAACAGGTTAGCGTGTAAAACTTAAAAAAACAAACGAAGTATCTAAATCTGAATACTGAGAAGACTTCCGCAGATCAAAGGTCTTGTCTACAAACAACAGGGCTCAGTCGTTATGTAGCGCCGTCTAGCAATTCGTTCGAAACAAAAATCTTTAAAATTACATGAACAGGAAACTATCCCGAATTTATTCATTGCAATAGGCGTACCACAGGACTGTATTATATAGTCCATACATTTTGACATCTAGACCGCAGATGCTCCATGCTTATGAAGACCCTGGTCACGTATGCACACTTTTTTTTTATTAAACTTCTCTCGGGAGAGGTGAACCTGTGGGTAAGTTAAGTCGGGGCGCCGGCAAGGGTGCAAGGTTCACTAAACTTCCACAGTCTTCTCCCGAAAATTGTTCAGCGAAACCCAAAGTTTCGAAATACCGAGCGGACACAGAAACCAAACAAATAAACTTCGGAAATCGATTGTAAATCCTGTATTATGTACATCAATATAGTTACACAGCGCTTAATTTAGTTTACCGTCACTTAGTTGAATGCGGAATTCAATAGAATATTGTTCCCAGATTTAAATTGGTTAACTGTTAAAATTTTACACAGGAGTCTTTACTACTCTTGCACTCGGGAACACTTATAGACACGATATTTCTTAACAACTGATACTTTATATAAACGCTAAATTATGTTGCGCCTTTTACGGATTCACTGGACTCGCGTGCACAGTTTGGGGAACGAAACTCGACTATCAGCGCGTGTGCGTGGTTGGGCGGTTAGACTCTGACTCTCCGATAACCGTTGTACTCAACATCCGCTAGCGGCCATCGTGATGGAATTCCATCGATAAGGGAGGAGCCAATCCGATCTTTGATGATGACCAATGAGCGATCGAATTGGAGTTTAATGGCAGAATTTCCCATACGACCGCACGGTCAAGTTGAAAATCCATTCGCTGAAGGCGGGGATCAACGGAGGTGCGAAGGTGCACAAAAGGAAATCCGAATATCCGGCTGATCAAATAGATGATCGAATACGGAGGCTGGCTGCCCTGGCATCATAAGCGATAGGGAATACGCTTTTCTGTTGATGTTATGTCAACAGAACTTCGCTGCGATAGCAAAGGCTACAATATTTGGGTGCATGTTTATTTTAGCCATTGGATAATGCAAAGGAATGTCGCCATGCAGGCAACAATAGCTTCGTCTGTTTACGTTGAGAATACAGAAGCATCTAGTTTTGAATAGCCAGCGTGAGAATCGTGGCTGTTCTTTGTTTAGACAACGAATCATTAGACATGACAGATGCGGTGATCGTTCCTCGATAAGACAACGGATCATGTAATTGGTCATGCAGCTGTACAAATAAGTGCGTGTATATGAAGGCTAAAGCCATGCCGTTGTACGCAATAGAATTTTCTGTGACATTAAGTCAACAAAAAATTTGTTCATAATGGCAAGGGCTAGTGGTGAGATTGTTTGCGTTAGCAAAACGGTACAGTTGTTAGGATAGCAATCATGGGTCGTGTGTAACTCGATGATCGTTATCGGCTTAGGCGATCGATCATCGGAAATTTGGCTTGCAGATGTGCAAGCAAGCAAGTTGCCCGACGTGTCCTCTTGGACCAACGGATTGTTGGCACAAGAAGACACAGGAGGATTGGTGTATGTTTTCGTATGATAGCATGGCAAGATGATGATCTTGCAATGGGCTTATTTTCAGGTACGAAATTGTTGATGGAAGCTTTGTACTGCTCGTATACAGGTAAGTTAAATGGCTTGTAATGGTGAGGGGAAGGCAGATTGAATTAAGGAAAATTAAACTTATAAAACGGGGATAAGTGGGGGAAGCTGGAATTAATTTTAAGATATTTTACCCGTAAGGTACATTGTAAAAAAAATTTAATTGTATTTATAAATGATACTAATTTCAGTGAATGGTTGTTTTTATATCCCTGCAGATGGTCAATGGATGCCTTGCTATTAATCCCGGAAGATTGGCTGATGAAAATGGAGGATCTTTCGCACGTTTTGTACTGCATCCGCCCTCGAAAGAGGAAGTTGGTAGCATTTTTAATATGATAACTTGCCAAGTACGCAAAATATAGTACTGACTGGGCAAGTTATTTTATTTGTAGTTCTTCTTTTTTTAATTAATATGAATAGATAACTTTTGGTTATGAAAAACTGATTGTTTTCCACAAATATAATTGTATTTTCAGTGTTTTATTATATTGGTTATTAAAAAATGATTATTTTCCACAAATGTAATTGTATTTCCAATGCGCTATTATTATGGGAAGGGCTCCTCGATAGTATAGTGGTTAGTATACCCGCCTGTCACCCGGGAGACCGGGGTTCGATTCCCCGTCGGGGAGCCTCTGGCGCAAGACTAATGACCTTGCCCAGAAAAAATAAATCATTATGGAAAATTTAACAAGCCTCAGGACTTGCTAAATAAGGCCAAGACCGGTTCCCGGTTGTAGTGCCGATGATGATGATGATGATGATTATTATGGGAAGGAAGTTAATTTGGGGCAAACAAAACTAATAAGTCTTGTTTCCACAAAACTTACTATTTTTGTGTTCTACTTTGTAAAAATATAAGTATAACCCAAAGAACTTTCGATATCTGCTACTCGAATTAAATCGAATATTCACATTTCTGAAGCTACAAAAACTATTACAAAATGTTTAAAATTTTTTAAGACATAGTGAAAATTAATCCAATCTAATTTAGCCACAAGGTGTTTTACATTTAAACTCTAATTCAGTTGTCATACTTAGTCAGGGTATAATAAATAGCATAGTACGTATTAAAAAATCGAGCAAAGAAACGCACTGGGGACGTGGGCCCGATTTTTAATTTGGTAATTCGGCACAATATATTGTGTCTATGTCTTTTTTATAATTACTATTACGCTTATTGCTCATAAATTGATGAACGCTTTCTATATCTTTAAATTCGATACCGCTCAATCAAGGAGTGCACACCAGTTTACTTTAAAAATTAACTTTAAACGTACGAATAAACAGTAAATCGCTTTTCAGACGAACCAACACAAGCATCTACCACTTAGCTTAATCATACGTTTCCTGATAAATATAGTATCTACAATATCTACTTAAGCGTTCTTACTTAAACTCATTTAAGTACAAATGAAAAATGTTAATAAATTGGCATTGGTAAGATTTTACCAAGCAACTAATAAAGGATATTTTTTCAAAAAAAGTAATTTGGAATCCTTGTCCTAAACCCAACCTACTGTCTGAACGACAGCATTCAAAAACGAGCAATCCGCTTAAGGATGTGCAATTAGACAGGTTAAAAGAACACACTTTTAAAATCTTGTTTTCATGTAGAAAATGAAATTATATGAAATTATAGCAAATTGTAATGAACATTTTTAGGCTTGTTAATATGAGTATAAAGCAATCAAACAAATTTTGGTTGGCATTTTTAAAAACAAAATGCCGGCTGTGTAGTGGTGTAAAGTTGACCCATAAAAAACTACGACCACTAACCGTAATTTTCATCTGAAAAATACCAACAAAAAATATTTATTAGGGGAGGGTAGGAGTTCCGTGTTCGGCGCAAGGCTAATAACCTTGCACGTAAAAATAAATTATTATGGAAAATTTAACAAGCCTTAGGGTTCGCTGGATTAATTATTTTTAATAAATAAGAGCCGTTAAATCGATTTTGAATCAATCTAACACTTTATTAGTCCGCTAATAACAACCGTTACTTTTACCGTACACTTAACGATTGCTTGACTTATCACTTCCGTTTATCGCGTCTTTGACTGCTTGCTTCTTACTTCTACTCCCTGATCTGCGTGCGACGTATTTATATCGTTTCCTCATTCTGATTCGGCGTTTCGTTTCCGTCCGTTCCATAGCCTCGAATTTTCTACTGCCCATCATCTCCCGTTTTTCAGTACTTTCTAGAATATTCTAGTACTTTGTTTTGGACTTTCTAGAATATTCCAGTACTGATTGTGATATGCGTCACACTACCCTCCGCCTAGATTAGTTCGTCCCGAACTAAGTTCACTGGTCTCCTGGATTAACAAAAAGTCGCCAGTCGGTCACGATGTACACTTTCATCTTGGCGTTCGGTCTTCGCTGAATCCTATAGACAACGTCATTAATTCTTGTGAGAATCTTATACGGTCCTTCCCAATTTTGCTGCAACTTCGGAGTCCTTCCTTTTTGCCGATGAGGGTTATAAAGCCACACGTTATCGCCTGCATTAAATCCGGATGCGTTGGCTCGAACGTCGTACCTTGTTTTCATCCTGTCACTGGATACTTTGATTTGCTTTCGAACCAAATGATGAATCTCGTTGAGGCGATTTCTCCATTCAGCTACGTAGTCTTCGGTCCTATCTATGGCGTCTGGAGGTATTCCGAATCACAGATCGGCTGGTAATCGTATCTCTCGTCCAAATATAATTCTTGCTGGAGAATGGCCTGTCGTATCGTGATTAGCCGATCTATAGCTCATGAGAAAGGTTTGCACATATTTGTCCCAATCTCGTTGGTGATCACTAACGACCTTCGATAAATACTCTTTTATTGTTCGGTTGAACCTTTCGGCCATTCCGTCTGACTGTGGATGTAAGGGTGTGGTCCTGGTTTTCCTTACGCCCAGTGCCGCATAGACGCCTTGAAATATCTGTGATTCGAAGTTTCGGCCCTGACGGGAATGAAGCTCACAGGGGACACCGTATCTGCTGATCCAATTATTGATAAGCTGCTCAATGATGGTTGTTGTTTCTTGGTTTGGAATTGGAACGACTTCCACCCACTTACTGAAGTAATCCATGATGACCAACATGTATTTGTTGTTGTCGTTGGTTTTTGGAAATGGTCCTGAGATATCAATCGCAATTCGCTCGAAAACGGCACCCACGTTGTACTGCTTCATAGCGCTCCTTGGTTTTGTTGTTGGTCCTTTGGTCGCAGTGCAAGTTGTGCACTTCCTACACCAAGACTCGACGTCATCTCTCATGTGAAGCCAGTAGAATCGAGATCGTAATTTTGAAGTGTCTTATCAACTCCCAGATGTCCACCGGAGGCCCCGTCGTGCATTTCTGTTAATACATCCTTCACTTTTGATGGTAGGACTAGAATCTGCATTCGATGGGATTTTCCGTCCGCGACTTCCCATTTACCCTTAAGAATTCCATCTTCCACCAGCAATGAATTCCATTGTGCCCAATATGCCTTAAATGTTCCACTCTTGTCGGAAATATTGTTCCAAGTTGGCCGCTCGGTTTTTTTTTTTGTGTTCCAGGATTAGCGACATATCTTCATCCTGAAGTTGAGCTGCGCGTAAATTATCACTCGTCCGCCCATTTAGTACTTCTACTTGTACATTTCGGAGGTTGTACGCCTCTTATTTTAAGCGATCAATTTCTACTTCCGAATCCTGAAGGCGACGCTTTAAAGTCAAAATTTCAGCTTGTCTCTCTGCTAGATCAGTTGATAAGCGATTGTTCTCCTAAATGACCTTTTCTCGGCTGGTCTTAAGAGCAATTATCTGTTGATGCAAGGATTTACATTCGGTCGTGGTGCTGTCCAAGTCTAAATCACGCTGGAGGCTTCTCTTGTGATTAGCGCATGAACAACAATTCTCAATTGACGTTTCATTCACTCGTCGATGTTTCCTACAGTCAACAGAGATGTGGCCGACTTCGCCGCATGTTCAACACTTCATATCAGGTCTCGGGATTCTCCGTTATACATGCCCGATTCTTTGGCAGGAACATTCCTGGACGGACATTTCTCGGACTCTATATGTACTCCTGGTAGTCAGTTTAGCAGATTCATATGCCAATGCGAACGCCAGTATTTCATTAGTCGTCTTCTTTCCTGCCAAGTGAACAGCTTGTTGGAAGCTCCGATCTAGGAATGCATTTGTAAATGCATCCATTGCTACCCCGTTCAGAAATTCCTTAGTCATATTTGAATAAGACAAGTTTGGCAATCGCTCAATGTCTGCCTGCAACTGTTGAATATTTTCTCCAGGTTTCTGGGTTCTGCTCCGCAGTTACATGCGGTAGACCTGCTGCATGTGGTTGTCTCCATACGTAGCTTCAAGGCCGTCTCTTACCGCTTGGAAATCCGTTTGCTTCTCTGCTGGCATGGTTTGTAGCAATTTTGCAGCCGCCCCGCGGAGTGACAAGGTTAGTAATGTTGACTTTTGCTCATCCGACCAGTTATTATAATTGGCCGCGGCGTCAAACTGACGTATAAATACGGAGAAGGGTCCCGTTCCATCGAAGGTTGGCGGTTGCATCCTTGTATATTTGTAGTCCTATTGATTGATAGGCGATGTCTTATTTCTCTCAACACACTCAAGTCTCTTTTTGATTCGCGTTATTTCATCGGTGACTTTCTTAAATTCAGCTTCGTTTTTTAGATCCAGATTTTCTACTTCGTTTCGAATTTCTTCCTTAAAGTGTTGAAAAATACATTTCATCCACTGCTTTTGGGCATCCAACTTTGCATTAACATCTGCAGCTTGGGCGTCCAATTTTGAGTTAATATTTGTAGCTTGCGCGTCCAATTTTGTATTAATGTCTGTAGCTTGCGCCTCCAGTTTTGTCATCATCACCCTGAGCATCTTCGAAATGTCCAACTGTGGCGAACTCTTCTCCGTTACATTAGCACCATCTTGACTCGCTGTTTCATCTCCATCCGGACAGTCTGGCCCAATCGTAAAAACATATGTGTCGACATCAATACCCTCTTCCTCCATTGCTGCTTGCAGACGCTGTCGAAGAATTTGCTTCTGTCCTCTGCTATCGTCTCTGATCGAAACCCCTCTAGTGTCCACGTTATTGGTATCCTCTTCCACACTACTCCCATTCTCTAGGCTGCTAAATCTGTTCGTTAGTTCGTTTTGAAATTCAGCCTTTCGCGCAGGTCTTTTAGTTTATCAGTGTCGAGCTTTTTGCTCCTCTCCCGTGACTACTCGCGTGGGTTTGCTGCGAGCTGACTCCTAATTTTGTCCACCACTAGAAGATGATCGGAGTCGCAAACTGCTCTTCTATATGATCGAGTGGTGTCTTTTGTCTATGAAGAAGTAGTCTATTTGGTTACGCGTTACGCCGTGGGGTGAGATCCATGTGACTATGAATTTGCTTGTGCTTGAAAATCGTACTTTTCACTGCCAGATTTTTTGACGCTGCGAACGTGATAATTCGAATTCCATTATCATTTGAAACGTCGTGTAGGCTTTCTTTACCTATGGTTGGTTGAAATATATCTTCCTTTCCAATTTTCGTGTTGAGATCCCTGAGGAAGAATTTAACATCGAATGATGAGATCCCATCAAATACTTCCTCTAGGGTCTCGTAGAATGTGTTCTTCGTTTCGTTGTCGGTAGATTCTGTTGGGCGTATACGTTTATAAATATATAATTGTACCATGGGGCTTATCTAATAACCTTGCCCGGAAAAACAAATTATTATGGACAATTTAATAAGTCTCGGATAAGGACCGGATACCGGTGGAGAGACTTGATAAATAAGGCCAAGATCGGATCCCGGTTGTAGTGCCGATGATGATGATGACCATGGGGCCTGTATTTTTAGCACCGTCTTTCGGCATTAATAAATTTCACATCTTTTACATGGGGCGTAATCTTCTTCCTTATGATGAAGCCGCTTCCGAGATTATGTGTATCGGTACCTCCATATCTTATGTGTATCGGTACCTCCATGCCAGTATAAACCCGTTGGTTTCGATTACTTGATGTGGGAGACTTCCTGAAGTGCGACGATGTCCATTTTATATTGTTTCGCGTTCTCTACGACCCTTTGTATCGCACCTGGTTTATATAACGTTCGAACATTCCATGTACCAACGCATATATCTCGCTTTTCCCGTTTTCCCCTACGTCTTAGTTTTGCCGAGTCAGGGTTTTCTTGATGATTTGTTCCCTTATGGAAGTGTCAGCTCATCGCACCTACACCTACCGGTTTTTCGTGGGATTGATTTATGTATATTGGTTATTCATTTTTGTTTCCACGAGTCTTTGGGGTTTCAAATAGTTCGCCATATCAGAGCTCCGTTTTGATATGATAAGGTCTACTTACTGCTCTGATTCGATCCGGTGTCAGAGAAGCGCCGTTATAATACAGCCGGAGTGACGCGTAACACCCTGGATTAGGGGTGGCAGATCTTTGTGTGTTACTCCTCGTTAGCCTGCTTCCGTCAGCATAGAACGAGCACGCGTCATAGGTGGGCAATTAATAAGTGTTGGAATAAGAGTCGCAACTTGTGCGATAGGAGTATTACTTACATGTGGGAAGAAACGTTAACTGATCAATTGGATTGAGTATTAATTGCATGTGGGAAGAAACGTTAATTGACTGGTTGAGTATTAATTGCCGGCGGCAGTAAATTGTTCGTGTATATGTATGGATGTTTGGGAGAAGGATTGTATAGCGAGGTGTAACACCTGAGTGATTCATTGTAATTTAAATATAACCTCGGAACCCATCGAGCAGTAATTTTTTTGAAGCTAAGACCATCAGTGATAATGGATTGAAGACTTCCATAGCTGATTCCCAGTTCTGGTGAGATTTCACCATCAGTTAAGCGGCGACTAATTTCAATAAGCTCTCGAACGGCACAGATGTTGTCTTCTGTATGACTTGTCCTTGGGCGTCAATCATGACTTTCCTTTTCGATACGTTCTCACCCACTTTTAAATTCTCTGGCCCACGTATACACACGATTCTGAGACAGTGTATTATCACCAAACTGTGCCTTCAATCGAGAAAAAATTTTCAATGACTTAACGCCTTCATTTGTTAAAAGTTTCATAATAATCCGTTGCGCAACCGACGTATGTACTTGTTGCTCGCTCATGGCTGTACTATCTTCAAAGTCGAGCGCGACCAATAACCAAGCCGATATCCCTACTCTTCATAACCCAAACAACAGCCACGTACAAGATTATCTAGCTTGCAATTTGTTACTAAACAAAAAAGTAAAATTACCGTTTATATTCGATTCACCCTCGTATTATTGTTTTTCTTTTCATGTTACCACAATTTTTTCATTTCCTTTTTTTTTTCTTTTAAATTATAGGCTTGACAAAAATTCTTATATTCCAGCTTAATTATATTATATTATAACCGACTGGTCCTACGCGGACGAAGTTTTACATGTCTATTGTACAAATTGTCTTTCGGCGACAGAACTTTGTTTTTAACTTATGTTTATTTGAATAACGAAGAAAAACTTTAAAAAAAACGTTGTTCCAATTCTGTTTTTTTTATAACTTAAATTTTATTACATCTATATATTTAAATTTTTTGTAATTGCTTAAAAACCTTAATTTAATATAACAAATCTTCATCAACATCATCATCATTGGCACTACAAGCGGGATCCGGCCTTGGCCTTATTTAACAAGTCTGAGGCTTGTTAAATTTTCCATAATAATTTGTTTTTCCGGGCAAGGTTATTAGCCTTGCGCCAATAACAAATCTTATTTTACCCTAATGCTAGAAAAGCTAAATGTATGTAAGCTGGCTGATGTTGGAGTTACTTTACCGAATTTGGTGCACGGGTCTTTATTTGCCATTCAACCACCAAAACTGTTAGTGCTGTTTAATAATGTCATCCCGGCCTCTATGGGAAATAGCTCTATTGAACCGCATAAGCTCTTCTTCGGTGCGCGTGATTTCTTGATCGTAGCACAATCGACCGCCTACGGAAGATCTACCTACACTATAAATCAGCCGAACTCCGGATTCATTCTGTATAAGACCGTTCATATCAGATTCGACGAACGTTTCTAGTGGAACAAAGCCGTTGCGGCGCACCCTCTCAAAATACAAAGTATTTGTATAATAAGCTCCGAAAATTAGGTCGTTGGACGCGAGACTATTGCTCTCGCAATATGCCCTCTGATTAATTTGATCATAAAATTATCAACCCTGTTTATTCAAGCTTCGTTATATAAAGTCTCGTTTGGATAATACCTTTTGAAATCAGATTTCGGTGTTCGATATAATTTGAGACAAGTTCTAAGACATTTTCTTTCGAACACCCGAATCATTTTCATCATATTTGGAACCACACTGGGCATCCATATATAATCATGGGCCTGATTAGGGCCATATAGCATATAACTTTTACCCTGCTATTAAGTTGGCTACAATAAGATAGCCTCCTTTTCATAGCAAATGTTTTCTTGGCCTTGACCAAATCGGCCTCCACATGTTTGTTAAAATACAGGTACTGATCAAGTCAAATACCAAGATATTTAACCACATTTTTGGTTTCTAGTTTGTGTTCATGATAACTAACTTTCGCCAATTTTTGTTTGTGTCGTTCGTGGGTTTTTATAACTGGGTTCCAAATAGAATAGCTTCACATTTCTGGAAATTGATCTTAAGTTTCCAGCCGACGTAATATCGCTCCACTTTATTGAAGTCGCGCTGTAGTACACTGTTCATGATTTCAATTTTCGGGGCTGTTTTATAAATTATAAGATTGTCTGCGTACCCAATTGCGTCGGGAAGCGCGCTTAATGTGTTGCTGGCGTAAATGTTAAAAAGAATCGGAAAAAGTACCGCTCCCTGTTGGAAACCATTCTGATGGCGCAACATTAATCATCCAATTTTGTTTGTGAATTACTTTTTTATTAAATAAAAAAAAAGATTTTGAGTAATGAAAAGCATTATTTGGACATCCATCATTCCATTGGTTGTCTGTTTGTATACTGGAGCTGTCTAGTTCACAAATGTCAACTATGATTGACGTACGACGCATTAAAAAAAATTATAACATCTTCCGATAGGGTGATTAATTTTGCGCCACCTTGTACGTTATACTGGAGGTCACTTTGCCACTTTTGACCACGAACCTCCTGTTATTTAACATATCATAAAGTATATACAGTAAAGGTCACTACAATCTTGTAGTATAATCCTTTAAGCCAAACGATGTCGAAGGCTTTTTCCTAGTCGATCAGACAGGCAACCTGTACATTGTTTCTTGCATTTATTCCGTTGTATTTCGGAAAACAGTTTAGCTGCGGCATGTGTGGTTTCATGAACTGCCTTAAAGCCAAACTGGTTATTTGGAATAACTTTGTTAGCATCAACCCATTTGAGCAAAGCTTTATTTATGACTTTCTCAAATACTTTACTGATTCTTGGAAGTAAACAAGTTTGGAAAGTTTGTGCAAACAAAACAAAAAACGTCGAACGCATGTTCATTGGGTTTGTACAGTCCTTGTCTTTTTTTTTTTTTTTTTTTTTTTTGGTTTTGCTGTTTTCCAACGCGTTGGATAGTGTGCAGTGTTTAACGCGTTGTTAAATTGAACTGTGTGTATGTCCACTACAGATGGTGGTAGATATTTGAGTACGATATTTGGTACTCCACCTATTCCCACTGACTTTTTGTTTCTCAATGGGTAGAAGATACCCTGGATTTCCGCCTTCGTTATTCATAGGCTATTAGCCCTATTATTGGCATTAATAGCATTTGCCAATTTATTGTCATTGAATGTGGTAATACCGACATTCTCTGATTGCCAATTTGAAACTTCATTTCGAAGGTGTAAGTGATTCACAAGAACTCTGTTCTCCAAGTCGTAGTTTCAATGGGTGTTTTCATTTACCTTGTAGATTTCCTGGAACACAGCTCCCACAGTGATCACCTTTTCTAAGGAATTTTCTATCACGAAGAGCTCATTACTGAGGATAGCGTTCTTTGCATCTATGCCTATACTGATTAACATTTGCTTGTTTTCGTCATTACATGGAAAGTGGAGACACAGAATCTCATTTTGATTATTTCTCCTGAGTATCTTAATAATTTGTGGGAAGATGTTCGGATTGTTGTATTTTATAGTCCGAATTCTGTTGCCCCAATATAAATTTGCTGCTAATTTATAGTTAGCCTTTAGTAATTTTTTGGGGTTTTTCAATCTAGATTTCAGTGGCTTTATATCCTCGTCGTGTCTATCAGTAAACTGTCTGTATAATTGTTTTAGTTTTATTAGCAGTCTGGTTTTTTTCCTGTGAAGTGTGTTTATTTTTGTGTTCCTATACAAGTTCATATTGTCCACATCTGTTATTTTAGGAACTATTCTGTCCATTGTTCGTTTTATGGTTTCGTTTATTTGTTGAATGCATTTTCCGATTTCGTCATGTTTCTGTTTGTTGGTAGATGGATATCGTTGGAATGTAATTCTTTTATTAACGATCTGGTGAACCGTGGCCATCGCATTGTCCCATAGTTGCAGGGTCCTGTGACCACGAATTCCGTAGCTAGAAGGTCCGTTTTTCACAATCACCTTCTCTCGGAAACGCTCCCCCTCCCAGCCATGCTCCTATCTCTTACTGAACCAATCGATAACATCGTTTGAATCGATTCGCGACATGGGCGTCCTATGCGGCAAGGAGCTCAAATTTACCACGCATATTTGTGGTAGTTTATCACAGTGCGTCAGCACGGACGCGGGTTATGCGTAATACACCACTGATGGTCCTCCCAGGAAACTCTTCACCAAACGAGGAAAGTCACTGCTTCGCGGGGAAAGTAATTAAAACGCGTGGAACACTTGATGTTAAAGCTAACTTTATTTAATTCACTGCAACGATGACCTGGGACAACTGTTTTTTTCTGGTTGATGATTCTTATTGCAAAACAAAATGAACTTCCTTTAATGGAAAATCTTGATTCACAATTTGATTTTAAAAGAACTTGAATCTTGTACACTGTTCACCAAAAGAGGAAAGTCACTGCTTCGCAGGGAAAGTAATGAAAACTCATGGAACACTTGATGTTAAAGTTAACTTTATTTAATTCACTGCAACAACGATCTGGAACAACTGTTTTTTGGTTGATGATTTTTATTACAAAAGTAAAATGAACTTCCTTTAATGGAAAATCTTGATTCACAATTTGATTTTAAAAGAACTTGAGTTTGTACAACTGTAGTTCGAATGGATTGTTCAACTCGACTTTTTCTCACGGTGACTCGGACACGTCTCGCGACATCAAAAGTTAACTTAAACTCTGTCCGTTATAAGTACTCTGTTCCGACTGGCTAGAATGTGAGTGTACTCCTGGGACTATGAGATCTGACTAATTGGAAATCATCCAAGAAAAGGGAACCTCAAAGAGACTGAAAAAGAGGCGGAGTTACACGATTAACTCGAGGTAGTTAATCGTGATTGGACCGGGTGTGATAGGCATACATTACGCATGTGTGCGTATGCCATGCATACGATCGTTCAGCGACCGTGGATGGCGGGCAACATCGCTAGTGCATTTTCTAGGAATGTAAATAATAGCATCTGGGGTGTGAAAGACCCAAACCGATGATTTGGTCATCCTAATGGAAGGCCATAAATCATCATTTCTGTTGCCGATGATTAAACATTGCAACGAACATAGGGTGCAGCCATTGCCAGATGTTGTAAGTAAACATTTTCTGGCTGCTGGTGATCGTTGTTTGAATGTTATCTATGAACATGGGGAACGCTAATTGTGGTGCCAGCGATTGCTGGTAAACAGGGACATGTTTGATTTGCGTCAACAGAAACCTTGTCGGCGGTAGTAAATCGATAGGGGCAATAGCCGTATGCATGTTATGCAGGGGGTAAACAAATACAACGAGTCACAAGGAACTCTTGTTGATTGTTGTTTCCATAGCTTAAGGCTATGGAAACGAGATGCCCTGGCAGAATGTATGCCTAAAGATAAGATTTCAGATGCCATGGCAATGTGTTGATTTTGCCATGGACTTATGTTCTTTTCAGGAAATGATGTACGCCTCGGGGGTAAATTTTTGGTGCCACGGCAAGGTGATAAGCTTTGCCGTGGGCTCAATGTTTTTTAGGGAATATGGTTTGGCCGAGGGTGAGTTTTCGATGCCACGGCAAGGTGATAAGCTTTGCCGTGGGCTTAATGTTTTTTAGGGAATATGGTCTGGCCGAGGGTGAGTTTTCGATGCCACGGCAAGGTGATAAGCTTTGCCGTGGATTTAATGTTTTCAGAGGTGATGCTGGAGAAAAAGGGGTTTGGAAGGAAATCCCCTACAGAATAGGTAAGCTGCCTAACATAAATTCAAAACGGTTATCCGATTGGTTAACCGTATTAATTCCGGCGATTTGGCTGAGGGTAAATGCCGTAGCAAGGTTACGCAACCTTGCTGAAGTTCGACCGAGAGGTAAGTCGTTCGCCTGGAAAGGTGGGGATCGAGCGATGTATGGCTCTTCGGGCCCTGAAAAGCCCCACATCACTCCCTCCCCAGTGACGTAGTCACGAAACAGGTAAGGCAGGTTAGGGGGTGGTTAGTTGGTTATGGGCGCGCGTTTGAGCGCGAGTACGGGGAGGTTGTGCTGGTGGAGTAGGAGCGGTGTCGATAGATGGAGGTGATTCTGGAGCGGAAGCTTCCAGAAAACAGGGCTTAAGCCTTTCGACGCTGACCGTGGATCGCTTGCCTCTAATGTCGATCTCGAAGACGCGGTCACTGATGCGGCGGAAGACTTTGAATGGGCCATCATAAGGTGGGTCGAGGGGTTTTTTGACCTTATCCACCCTGACAAAGACGTGCGTGCAGCTGTGCAGTTCAGGGTGGACGAAAAGTTTTTTGGAGCCGTGCCTGGTTACAGGGGTTGCCCTATACTTACGTAGCAGGTCACGGAGATGTCCCAATTCGCGAAGTTGGTCACGCGGTGTTTCGCCATCCAGGAAAAGTTCTCCTGGAAGAAGGAGGTTGGTACCGTAGGTAAGCTCTGCTGCCGAAGCACCTAGGTCCTCCTTAATACTTGTCCTCAGGCCGAGGAGGACGGTTGGAAGGGCGTCAAACCATTGTGTGTCATTATGACACATGAGTGAGGCTTTAAGAGATCTATGCCAGCGCTCTATCATCCCATTTGATTGCGGGTGGTAGGCGGTGGTACGACTTCTTTGGCAGCCAAGAAGATTTGTTAGCTGCCTAAAAATTGTCGCCTCAAATTGTGGACCTCGGTCCGAAGTTATGGTGGTTGGTACACCGAAACGTGTGACCCAAGTTGAGTAAAAGGCCTTGGCGACTGATTCGGCAGTAACTGCCCGGAGCGGTGTCGCCTCTGGCCATCGCGTGCAGCGATCCATCATAGTGAGGATATAAGAAAATCCTCTTGATGGAGTAAGCGGTCCCACTATGTCTATGTGGACATGAGCGAAGCGTGCCGTGGGAAGCTTGAATTGCGCTGGCTCCAGTACATTATGTCGCGCTACCTTGCAGCGCTGGCACTGGAGACAAGCACGGGCCCAACCGGTGAGGTCTTTGTTCATCCGGGGCCAAATAAATTTGCGACGGACAGCAGCGGCTGTTGCTCGGCCGCTGGGGTGGGCAGGGTTGTGGTAAACCTGGAACACGCCCTTACGAAGTTTCTCGGGAATGTAAGGTCTAGCGGTTCCAGTGGAGACATCACACCAGATTTCGCCCAAAGGGTCGCGAAGGGTAATTTTCTTGAGCTCTAGTGCCGTATCGGCAGTTAGGAGGGACTTGAGCTGTTCGTCCTCCTCTTGAGCTAGGGCAAGGTCAGTGTTATTCAAGGCGGTACGCAAATGAATCGTATCGATTCGAGAAAGGGCGTCCGCCGTGACATTTTGTTTACCGGAGATATGCCTTATCTCCGTGGAATATTGCCCAATGAGGTCTAATTGACGCTCTTGTCGGGGGGAGGCATTTCCCGACTTCTTCCGGAACGCATAGACCAATGGCTTATGGTCTGTTAAGATGGAGAGTGAGCGACCTTCTATCATGTGACGGAAGTACTTAACAGCGCTGTAGATCGCGAGCAATTCACGGTCGTAGGCGCTGTAACGTCGCTCAGTGGGACTCAGCTTCCTTGAAAAGAAACCAAGTGGTTCCGGGCGGCCTTCAATGTCCTGTTCAAGGACGGCTCCGATTGCGGTATCCGATGCGTCGCATTGGATAGAAAGTGCCGCTCCCTCGAGAGGGTATCGGAGTAAGGTGGCATTTGCCAATTGTTCTTTGGACAGTTGGAATGCTCGATCTGAGACTTCTGTCCAATTAATGGGGCGCTTATCATTGCGCTTAGCTCCTTTCAAAAATTCATTTAAGGGAGCTTGAATCTGAGCGGCATTCTTCAGGGTTGGGCGGTAAAAGTTAAGCATGCCCAAAAATCGACGCAGCTCACTTACGTTAGTAGGCCTGGGATACTTCATGAGGGCCTCCACGCGGTCTGGTAGTGGGCGAATGCCCTGGTTGTCAACGACATAACCCAGATAGGTGATTTGCTCCTTGGCGTATTGACACTTATCTGGGTTGATGACAAGACCGAATTCACTGAGGCGCTCTAGGACCTGACGTAAGTGGCGTTTGTGTTCGGCGAGGTCTTTGGAGGCGATGAGGATGTCATCAAGGTATGCATGGCAGCAATTAAGACCTCGTAAAGCCGTGTCGATATACCGCTGGAATGTCTGTGCGGCATTCCTGAGGCCGAAAGTCATCACTTTGAACTCGAAGAGTCCGAAAGGTGTAATGACTGCGGTCTTGGGGATGTCTTCAGGTGCCACCGGAATTTGGTGGTATGCCCTGGTGAGATCCAGGGTTGTGAAGACATTGCACCCTCGTAACTTGTACGAAAAATCGTAGAGGTGTGCAATTGGGTATCTGTCCGGGACAGTTGCTGCGTTCAACAGCCTATAATCGCCACATGGGCGCCACTCACCAGAACGTTTCTTCACTAAGTGGAGTGGGCTTGCCCAGGGACTGTCCGACGGTTGGCAGATACCTAGTTCGATCATATGCTCGAACTCCGCGCGCGCCGCACGTAATTTTTCCGGAGCCAGTCGACGTGGACGCTGGCTCACAGGGGGACCACGTGTTTCTATATGATGAAACACCGTGGCTTTATGTCGACGCTGGTTAGGTAGAGGAATTGTTGTGCTCACAAATTCCTGTACCATAACCTGGAATGGGTCTAAGCACTCTGTGGCCCCTGAAGTTGCCGCTGGTGATGCCGTCATGGGCAAGGGGGGTGCGGTTGGAGCCACAAGTCTGTTATGGGTCGAATCGACCAACAGATTATGTGCGCCTAATAGGTCGGAACCTATCAGGGGTTCGTTTACGTCCGCAATGACGAAACGCCAAGTGATCGGACGACAAAGACCCAATTGTAGTGTCAGCTTTTTACGTCCGTACGTAAGTATCGGCGTATTATTTGCAGCTGACAATTTAAGTGCGGCCGGCACACGGTTACGCGGAGCAAACGATCGCGGGAGGACTGAAATATCGGCGCCGGTATCGACAGTAAAAGCGATATTCAGTTTCGAGTCCCGGATGGTTAAGCGACTTATCGTAGGGGTGCCGGCCGATTGCGCGAGGGTGTCGGTCGGCAAAATCAGTTTAAAGAGCGCCACTGGTTGGTGGAAAGTTGCGTCCAACCACAAGGCGCTTTGCAATTGAATGCGCGATCACCATATCGCTGGTGATTGGCGCACCAAGGCAGAGTAACGGCATTATCAGGTATGTTCTGCGTATTACCATTGCCGTTACGGGGAGGTCGAGCCGGAGCTCGCTGGGAATTGGCCCGGTGAGGGCCGTTTTGAGAGGAATTGGCTCTCTGTGGGGCATTTTGAGGGAAATAGGCCCTCTGAGGGGCATTTTGGGGGAAATAGGCCCTCTGAGGGGCATTTTGGGAGAAATTCTGCCGATTGGGAGGACGGCTCGGCATGGCACGATTCTGGGCGCTTCGAGGATTGTTCCTCACCTCTGCCCGCAATTGAGTTATCTCGCGGAGGAGTGAGGTTTGGAGCGCCCGGAGGTCAGCAGGAGTTAGTTGTGTGGGCGAATTTCTTTGGTTAGGGTTGGGGCCTGCCACTGGATTCCCCTGAGGGAAATTGGTTGAGGCGGGCCCTCTAAAAGGTAATTGGGTTTTAGGAGGATTGGGAGTTGAGACCAATTGATGGGCTGTAAAAGGTAGACGAGGGTGCCGTGTAGGCTGGGCGGCGTGTTGAGAAACCGCCGCTACCTGGTACGCAGGAGGCTCAGAATACTGATCTGAACTTTCCATAATTGCGTCCGCGATTTTGGATAAATAGCCCAAACTCTGATTGGGTTGGGCTATAAGTGCCGAACGGGCATGCTGGGGAAGACACCTCAAAAAGTGAGGCCTTATTAGGTCGTCCCCAATCCTGGTCCCCGCTATAGAGCGTAAATGGGTCAGGAAAAGAGATGGTCTCATCCCGGATAAGTTGGTTACAGCGGCCAAACGTTGTTGCCGCACACTTCCAGGTTCGTCCAAAGCTTCAAGCAGGGCATCACGCATGTTGCTATATGGGGTGCGGCCGGCCGACTTTATTATGTGTGCAACATGCGGTCGCTGAGTGCGGTCAAGCACTTTCAACAGCTCAACTGCACGAAGTTGTTCGTCGTGCAAGGCTGAGGCCTGGAAGATGCGGTCTGCCACTGCAAACCAAAGGTCCGGGTCCTCCTCATCGAAGGGGGGAAGTCCTATATTAGGGTGACGAGTCCCATTCCCGAGGCTGGAAGCATCGTGGAATTCTTGGGACTCTGAAGGTCTTTGGGGTTGTTGTGAGGTGCCGGCACCAGTTGTGGGCATTAAAATGCCGGAATTTGTCAAAGGGCCGATACCAGGGGCGTTGGAAGAGGTTGGGAGAGCGTTAGAAGATTGGGGTCGGTTCACGACGCTGGGGGCAACGGGTGGTGCCAGAGGAGTAGATTGTCCGGGCAAGTCTAAGTCAGCATCGACTTGCTCAGTGGGGAAATCGACGCTGGAGGCGTCGTGAAATTCAAGAGGCTCGGATTGTTCCAGAGCCTTTTTGGCCATGGTGTTCCTCGTGTTGACCATTATAGGTCGTGACGCGAAACTGAATTAAAAGGCGTAAGAGGACGCGCAGAAAGGTGAAGGGAGGCCGATGGGTCACAAGAGGACGCGAGGAGTTGGGGAAAGGTCGCCAAGGGATGGTGCGAATTTAAGAGGGTCGAGTAACGCGTATTGTCGGTTGAAGATGTTGTCGCTGGGGAAAGTGGGGGTTGGACAGAGTCAAATGGCACCTAAGGTAGTCGCTGAGCGTCGAGTGTAGTTGTTAACACGGACGTGCAGGGTTGGAGTATTGCCTACCCGAACTTCAAAATTAATGCTTGTCAATATGGATAATTACAACCACGATTAAAATTCCAAAAGGGAAGGAAAACAAGAATTCAATGTGTGCCGGAGTGTGTGTAACAGTGTTGTCGAAAAGTGGTGAAAAGAAGGCGATTGTGAGCTTCGGAGCCAAGAGAGAACCGTATAATGTCGAGTGGCGTTGCTTAATGTCGCGAATGTTAGTGAAAAAGAGTCGAGAGTGTCGAAAAGGAGTCGTGTGTAGTCGAAAATTTTCGTGTGAATCTGTACCCAAAAGGGGTTTACAATAATTATTTTTTTGATCGTATAAATTTTAGGTATTTATTATAAGAGTATTTCTTATTTTTGTTTTTGATTTTTTGGTTTTTAAGGCTTTTATTGTTTTTCTGCTTTATCTTGTTTTCGATGTTAATAAAAAGTAAAGGTTATGTGTATAACAGAGAAGGACATAATGTGGCGTAATTGGGATATAAAGTAGTTATTCGATTAAGTTTGTTTAAACGGAAATTTCTTATGTTGATACGTCTATCGGTGTGGTTAAAATAAATTTAATACTATTCTGAAAGGGTTTACTCTTGTTCGTATCCTTATAGTATATATTTTTGTCCGTCTTTCATTTGGCGGACAGCAGAGAACAATGAGAAACAATTGTCTTTTTAATTAATTTAGGAATAGGTGCTTCTTCCTTGGTGATTTTTATCTTATTTCACTTGAATTTCGTTTTCCGGAGCTCTGAAGGAGCTTGCAAAATTTTCTCTAGTCGCTATTGGGTGTTTACAGTGATTGTGCCCAGAAGGGGCTTACGATAGGCAACAACGCAAATACCAATTCCTGAATAACTAACTGTTATGGAATGTAATTGATTAATATATTTTTAATATATTTTGTATGTCTCTTTTCTAGTATGAATATTAAATTGCTTCGTGATATGGGTTAGGTCACCATTAATTTTTAATTGAAAAGTGGTTATAGAGATAGTACTATTGTTGTTGAACGTTTAGGCGCTGCTAAATACCCTGAAGGGGCTTACAATGATAGGTGCCTTTATTGTTTTGTTTTCTTAATAGTATAAAATTTTTCTGCTTCAACACACGCTATTTTGACACGATTAATTGAGTTAATAGCGATAAATATTTAAAAAATTGTATTTTGATATTTTGACGGTAAATGTTTGTTCGTTAATTGTCAACCCTTCTCTTAATCTTTTATTATTTAAGTAGGTGACGGTTGTCTAGACAATTTGTTCTCAGGAGTGATTTATGATTGCAAGTGTGTTATTATTTATTTTAGTTCAGTTACCGTATTTGGTTGTATATTGTAATTTAATCTTATTTTACAGTAAAACGCTATAACGAATTAAATGATAACTTTATATTTATTCGTTATATAATGGATAAATTACTAGAAGAATTTATGTTTCAATATTCAAAATTTTCCGATTCTATTGATTTATTTATAGGAGCTAGCTTGCCAGACTAACAAACTTTTTGCCTTACGCAAGGAGTTCAACATTTAGGTTTATTTGCTACGCACTTAATTTAGTTGGACACTGTTGCACCAATAAAGCAAATAACTGAGTGAAAGACTTACGAAAAGGAAGGATTCCTGTTGATGGGTTGCGGCTGCTAATTGTAGTTGACGGTGTTGTGGTGGCTTGAGTCCCTGTCCTGAGCTGGAGCGATGGTTAGCTGCGTACTGTTGAGGTGGGGCTCTACTTGCCCTTACAAAGTTCTTATTTTGGTGTACACCAAGTCACAATTTGACTATTGTCGTTGAGACCCACTTTGACGCGAATGTTCGAAAAGAAAGGTGGCGTGTTATTCACCCTTAGGTCACCAATGTGGTAGTTTATCACAGTGCGTCAGCACGGACGCGGGTTATGCGTAATACACCACTGATGGTCCTCCCAGGAAACTCTTCACCAAACGAGGAAAGTCACTGCTTCGCGGGGAAAGTAATTAAAACGCGTGGAACACTTGATGTTAAAGCTAACTTTATTTAATTCACTGCAACGATGACCTGGGACAACTGTTTTTTTCTGGTTGATGATTCTTATTGCAAAACAAAATGAACTTCCTTTAATGGAAAATCTTGATTCACAATTTGATTTTAAAAGAACTTGAATCTTGTACACTGTTCACCAAAAGAGGAAAGTCACTGCTTCGCAGGGAAAGTAATGAAAACTCATGGAACACTTGATGTTAAAGTTAACTTTATTTAATTCACTGCAACAACGATCTGGAACAACTGTTTTTTGGTTGATGATTTTTATTACAAAAGTAAAATGAACTTCCTTTAATGGAAAATCTTGATTCACAATTTGATTTTAAAAGAACTTGAGTTTGTACAACTGTAGTTCGAATGGATTGTTCAACTCGACTTTTTCTCACGGTGACTCGGACACGTCTCGCGACATCAAAAGTTAACTTAAACTCTGTCCGTTATAAGTACTCTGTTCCGACTGGCTAGAATGTGAGTGTACTCCTGGGACTATGAGATCTGACTAATTGGAAATCATCCAAGAAAAGGGAACCTCAAAGAGACTGAAAAAGAGGCGGAGTTACACGATTAACTCGAGGTAGTTAATCGTGATTGGACCGGGTGTGATAGGCATACATTACGCATGTGTGCGTATGCCATGCATACGATCGTTCAGCGACCGTGGATGGCGGGCAACATCGCTAGTGCATTTTCTAGGAATGTAAATAATAGCATCTGGGGTGTGAAAGACCCAAACCGATGATTTGGTCATCCTAATGGAAGGCCATAAATCATCATTTCTGTTGCCGATGATTAAACATTGCAACGAACATAGGGTGCAGCCATTGCCAGATGTTGTAAGTAAACATTTTCTGGCTGCTGGTGATCGTTGTTTGAATGTTATCTATGAACATGGGGAACGCTAATTGTGGTGCCAGCGATTGCTGGTAAACAGGGACATGTTTGATTTGCGTCAACAGAAACCTTGTCGGCGGTAGTAAATCGATAGGGGCAATAGCCGTATGCATGTTATGCAGGGGGTAAACAAATACAACGAGTCACAAGGAACTCTTGTTGATTGTTGTTTCCATAGCTTAAGGCTATGGAAACGAGATGCCCTGGCAGAATGTATGCCTAAAGATAAGATTTCAGATGCCATGGCAATGTGTTGATTTTGCCATGGACTTATGTTCTTTTCAGGAAATGATGTACGCCTCGGGGGTAAATTTTTGGTGCCACGGCAAGGTGATAAGCTTTGCCGTGGGCTCAATGTTTTTTAGGGAATATGGTTTGGCCGAGGGTGAGTTTTCGATGCCACGGCAAGGTGATAAGCTTTGCCGTGGGCTTAATGTTTTTTAGGGAATATGGTCTGGCCGAGGGTGAGTTTTCGATGCCACGGCAAGGTGATAAGCTTTGCCGTGGATTTAATGTTTTCAGAGGTGATGCTGGAGAAAAAGGGGTTTGGAAGGAAATCCCCTACAGAATAGGTAAGCTGCCTAACATAAATTCAAAACGGTTATCCGATTGGTTAACCGTATTAATTCCGGCGATTTGGCTGAGGGTAAATGCCGTAGCAAGGTTACGCAACCTTGCTGAAGTTCGACCGAGAGGTAAGTCGTTCGCCTGGAAAGGTGGGGATCGAGCGATGTATGGCTCTTCGGGCCCTGAAAAGCCCCACATCACTCCCTCCCCAGTGACGTAGTCACGAAACAGGTAAGGCAGGTTAGGGGGTGGTTAGTTGGTTATGGGCGCGCGTTTGAGCGCGAGTACGGGGAGGTTGTGCTGGTGGAGTAGGAGCGGTGTCGATAGATGGAGGTGATTCTGGAGCGGAAGCTTCCAGAAAACAGGGCTTAAGCCTTTCGACGCTGACCGTGGATCGCTTGCCTCTAATGTCGATCTCGAAGACGCGGTCACTGATGCGGCGGAAGACTTTGAATGGGCCATCATAAGGTGGGTCGAGGGGTTTTTTGACCTTATCCACCCTGACAAAGACGTGCGTGCAGCTGTGCAGTTCAGGGTGGACGAAAAGTTTTTTGGAGCCGTGCCTGGTTACAGGGGTTGCCCTATACTTACGTAGCAGGTCACGGAGATGTCCCAATTCGCGAAGTTGGTCACGCGGTGTTTCGCCATCCAGGAAAAGTTCTCCTGGAAGAAGGAGGTTGGTACCGTAGGTAAGCTCTGCTGCCGAAGCACCTAGGTCCTCCTTAATACTTGTCCTCAGGCCGAGGAGGACGGTTGGAAGGGCGTCAAACCATTGTGTGTCATTATGACACATGAGTGAGGCTTTAAGAGATCTATGCCAGCGCTCTATCATCCCATTTGATTGCGGGTGGTAGGCGGTGGTACGACTTCTTTGGCAGCCAAGAAGATTTGTTAGCTGCCTAAAAATTGTCGCCTCAAATTGTGGACCTCGGTCCGAAGTTATGGTGGTTGGTACACCGAAACGTGTGACCCAAGTTGAGTAAAAGGCCTTGGCGACTGATTCGGCAGTAACTGCCCGGAGCGGTGTCGCCTCTGGCCATCGCGTGCAGCGATCCATCATAGTGAGGATATAAGAAAATCCTCTTGATGGAGTAAGCGGTCCCACTATGTCTATGTGGACATGAGCGAAGCGTGCCGTGGGAAGCTTGAATTGCGCTGGCTCCAGTACATTATGTCGCGCTACCTTGCAGCGCTGGCACTGGAGACAAGCACGGGCCCAACCGGTGAGGTCTTTGTTCATCCGGGGCCAAATAAATTTGCGACGGACAGCAGCGGCTGTTGCTCGGCCGCTGGGGTGGGCAGGGTTGTGGTAAACCTGGAACACGCCCTTACGAAGTTTCTCGGGAATGTAAGGTCTAGCGGTTCCAGTGGAGACATCACACCAGATTTCGCCCAAAGGGTCGCGAAGGGTAATTTTCTTGAGCTCTAGTGCCGTATCGGCAGTTAGGAGGGACTTGAGCTGTTCGTCCTCCTCTTGAGCTAGGGCAAGGTCAGTGTTATTCAAGGCGGTACGCAAATGAATCGTATCGATTCGAGAAAGGGCGTCCGCCGTGACATTTTGTTTACCGGAGATATGCCTTATCTCCGTGGAATATTGCCCAATGAGGTCTAATTGACGCTCTTGTCGGGGGGAGGCATTTCCCGACTTCTTCCGGAACGCATAGACCAATGGCTTATGGTCTGTTAAGATGGAGAGTGAGCGACCTTCTATCATGTGACGGAAGTACTTAACAGCGCTGTAGATCGCGAGCAATTCACGGTCGTAGGCGCTGTAACGTCGCTCAGTGGGACTCAGCTTCCTTGAAAAGAAACCAAGTGGTTCCGGGCGGCCTTCAATGTCCTGTTCAAGGACGGCTCCGATTGCGGTATCCGATGCGTCGCATTGGATAGAAAGTGCCGCTCCCTCGAGAGGGTATCGGAGTAAGGTGGCATTTGCCAATTGTTCTTTGGACAGTTGGAATGCTCGATCTGAGACTTCTGTCCAATTAATGGGGCGCTTATCATTGCGCTTAGCTCCTTTCAAAAATTCATTTAAGGGAGCTTGAATCTGAGCGGCATTCTTCAGGGTTGGGCGGTAAAAGTTAAGCATGCCCAAAAATCGACGCAGCTCACTTACGTTAGTAGGCCTGGGATACTTCATGAGGGCCTCCACGCGGTCTGGTAGTGGGCGAATGCCCTGGTTGTCAACGACATAACCCAGATAGGTGATTTGCTCCTTGGCGTATTGACACTTATCTGGGTTGATGACAAGACCGAATTCACTGAGGCGCTCTAGGACCTGACGTAAGTGGCGTTTGTGTTCGGCGAGGTCTTTGGAGGCGATGAGGATGTCATCAAGGTATGCATGGCAGCAATTAAGACCTCGTAAAGCCGTGTCGATATACCGCTGGAATGTCTGTGCGGCATTCCTGAGGCCGAAAGTCATCACTTTGAACTCGAAGAGTCCGAAAGGTGTAATGACTGCGGTCTTGGGGATGTCTTCAGGTGCCACCGGAATTTGGTGGTATGCCCTGGTGAGATCCAGGGTTGTGAAGACATTGCACCCTCGTAACTTGTACGAAAAATCGTAGAGGTGTGCAATTGGGTATCTGTCCGGGACAGTTGCTGCGTTCAACAGCCTATAATCGCCACATGGGCGCCACTCACCAGAACGTTTCTTCACTAAGTGGAGTGGGCTTGCCCAGGGACTGTCCGACGGTTGGCAGATACCTAGTTCGATCATATGCTCGAACTCCGCGCGCGCCGCACGTAATTTTTCCGGAGCCAGTCGACGTGGACGCTGGCTCACAGGGGGACCACGTGTTTCTATATGATGAAACACCGTGGCTTTATGTCGACGCTGGTTAGGTAGAGGAATTGTTGTGCTCACAAATTCCTGTACCATAACCTGGAATGGGTCTAAGCACTCTGTGGCCCCTGAAGTTGCCGCTGGTGATGCCGTCATGGGCAAGGGGGGTGCGGTTGGAGCCACAAGTCTGTTATGGGTCGAATCGACCAACAGATTATGTGCGCCTAATAGGTCGGAACCTATCAGGGGTTCGTTTACGTCCGCAATGACGAAACGCCAAGTGATCGGACGACAAAGACCCAATTGTAGTGTCAGCTTTTTACGTCCGTACGTAAGTATCGGCGTATTATTTGCAGCTGACAATTTAAGTGCGGCCGGCACACGGTTACGCGGAGCAAACGATCGCGGGAGGACTGAAATATCGGCGCCGGTATCGACAGTAAAAGCGATATTCAGTTTCGAGTCCCGGATGGTTAAGCGACTTATCGTAGGGGTGCCGGCCGATTGCGCGAGGGTGTCGGTCGGCAAAATCAGTTTAAAGAGCGCCACTGGTTGGTGGAAAGTTGCGTCCAACCACAAGGCGCTTTGCAATTGAATGCGCGATCACCATATCGCTGGTGATTGGCGCACCAAGGCAGAGTAACGGCATTATCAGGTATGTTCTGCGTATTACCATTGCCGTTACGGGGAGGTCGAGCCGGAGCTCGCTGGGAATTGGCCCGGTGAGGGCCGTTTTGAGAGGAATTGGCTCTCTGTGGGGCATTTTGAGGGAAATAGGCCCTCTGAGGGGCATTTTGGGGGAAATAGGCCCTCTGAGGGGCATTTTGGGAGAAATTCTGCCGATTGGGAGGACGGCTCGGCATGGCACGATTCTGGGCGCTTCGAGGATTGTTCCTCACCTCTGCCCGCAATTGAGTTATCTCGCGGAGGAGTGAGGTTTGGAGCGCCCGGAGGTCAGCAGGAGTTAGTTGTGTGGGCGAATTTCTTTGGTTAGGGTTGGGGCCTGCCACTGGATTCCCCTGAGGGAAATTGGTTGAGGCGGGCCCTCTAAAAGGTAATTGGGTTTTAGGAGGATTGGGAGTTGAGACCAATTGATGGGCTGTAAAAGGTAGACGAGGGTGCCGTGTAGGCTGGGCGGCGTGTTGAGAAACCGCCGCTACCTGGTACGCAGGAGGCTCAGAATACTGATCTGAACTTTCCATAATTGCGTCCGCGATTTTGGATAAATAGCCCAAACTCTGATTGGGTTGGGCTATAAGTGCCGAACGGGCATGCTGGGGAAGACACCTCAAAAAGTGAGGCCTTATTAGGTCGTCCCCAATCCTGGTCCCCGCTATAGAGCGTAAATGGGTCAGGAAAAGAGATGGTCTCATCCCGGATAAGTTGGTTACAGCGGCCAAACGTTGTTGCCGCACACTTCCAGGTTCGTCCAAAGCTTCAAGCAGGGCATCACGCATGTTGCTATATGGGGTGCGGCCGGCCGACTTTATTATGTGTGCAACATGCGGTCGCTGAGTGCGGTCAAGCACTTTCAACAGCTCAACTGCACGAAGTTGTTCGTCGTGCAAGGCTGAGGCCTGGAAGATGCGGTCTGCCACTGCAAACCAAAGGTCCGGGTCCTCCTCATCGAAGGGGGGAAGTCCTATATTAGGGTGACGAGTCCCATTCCCGAGGCTGGAAGCATCGTGGAATTCTTGGGACTCTGAAGGTCTTTGGGGTTGTTGTGAGGTGCCGGCACCAGTTGTGGGCATTAAAATGCCGGAATTTGTCAAAGGGCCGATACCAGGGGCGTTGGAAGAGGTTGGGAGAGCGTTAGAAGATTGGGGTCGGTTCACGACGCTGGGGGCAACGGGTGGTGCCAGAGGAGTAGATTGTCCGGGCAAGTCTAAGTCAGCATCGACTTGCTCAGTGGGGAAATCGACGCTGGAGGCGTCGTGAAATTCAAGAGGCTCGGATTGTTCCAGAGCCTTTTTGGCCATGGTGTTCCTCGTGTTGACCATTATAGGTCGTGACGCGAAACTGAATTAAAAGGCGTAAGAGGACGCGCAGAAAGGTGAAGGGAGGCCGATGGGTCACAAGAGGACGCGAGGAGTTGGGGAAAGGTCGCCAAGGGATGGTGCGAATTTAAGAGGGTCGAGTAACGCGTATTGTCGGTTGAAGATGTTGTCGCTGGGGAAAGTGGGGGTTGGACAGAGTCAAATGGCACCTAAGGTAGTCGCTGAGCGTCGAGTGTAGTTGTTAACACGGACGTGCAGGGTTGGAGTATTGCCTACCCGAACTTCAAAATTAATGCTTGTCAATATGGATAATTACAACCACGATTAAAATTCCAAAAGGGAAGGAAAACAAGAATTCAATGTGTGCCGGAGTGTGTGTAACAGTGTTGTCGAAAAGTGGTGAAAAGAAGGCGATTGTGAGCTTCGGAGCCAAGAGAGAACCGTATAATGTCGAGTGGCGTTGCTTAATGTCGCGAATGTTAGTGAAAAAGAGTCGAGAGTGTCGAAAAGGAGTCGTGTGTAGTCGAAAATTTTCGTGTGAATCTGTACCCAAAAGGGGTTTACAATAATTATTTTTTTGATCGTATAAATTTTAGGTATTTATTATAAGAGTATTTCTTATTTTTGTTTTTGATTTTTTGGTTTTTAAGGCTTTTATTGTTTTTCTGCTTTATCTTGTTTTCGATGTTAATAAAAAGTAAAGGTTATGTGTATAACAGAGAAGGACATAATGTGGCGTAATTGGGATATAAAGTAGTTATTCGATTAAGTTTGTTTAAACGGAAATTTCTTATGTTGATACGTCTATCGGTGTGGTTAAAATAAATTTAATACTATTCTGAAAGGGTTTACTCTTGTTCGTATCCTTATAGTATATATTTTTGTCCGTCTTTCATTTGGCGGACAGCAGAGAACAATGAGAAACAATTGTCTTTTTAATTAATTTAGGAATAGGTGCTTCTTCCTTGGTGATTTTTATCTTATTTCACTTGAATTTCGTTTTCCGGAGCTCTGAAGGAGCTTGCAAAATTTTCTCTAGTCGCTATTGGGTGTTTACAGTGATTGTGCCCAGAAGGGGCTTACGATAGGCAACAACGCAAATACCAATTCCTGAATAACTAACTGTTATGGAATGTAATTGATTAATATATTTTTAATATATTTTGTATGTCTCTTTTCTAGTATGAATATTAAATTGCTTCGTGATATGGGTTAGGTCACCATTAATTTTTAATTGAAAAGTGGTTATAGAGATAGTACTATTGTTGTTGAACGTTTAGGCGCTGCTAAATACCCTGAAGGGGCTTACAATGATAGGTGCCTTTATTGTTTTGTTTTCTTAATAGTATAAAATTTTTCTGCTTCAACACACGCTATTTTGACACGATTAATTGAGTTAATAGCGATAAATATTTAAAAAATTGTATTTTGATATTTTGACGGTAAATGTTTGTTCGTTAATTGTCAACCCTTCTCTTAATCTTTTATTATTTAAGTAGGTGACGGTTGTCTAGACAATTTGTTCTCAGGAGTGATTTATGATTGCAAGTGTGTTATTATTTATTTTAGTTCAGTTACCGTATTTGGTTGTATATTGTAATTTAATCTTATTTTACAGTAAAACGCTATAACGAATTAAATGATAACTTTATATTTATTCGTTATATAATGGATAAATTACTAGAAGAATTTATGTTTCAATATTCAAAATTTTCCGATTCTATTGATTTATTTATAGGAGCTAGCTTGCCAGACTAACAAACTTTTTGCCTTACGCAAGGAGTTCAACATTTAGGTTTATTTGCTACGCACTTAATTTAGTTGGACACTGTTGCACCAATAAAGCAAATAACTGAGTGAAAGACTTACGAAAAGGAAGGATTCCTGTTGATGGGTTGCGGCTGCTAATTGTAGTTGACGGTGTTGTGGTGGCTTGAGTCCCTGTCCTGAGCTGGAGCGATGGTTAGCTGCGTACTGTTGAGGTGGGGCTCTACTTGCCCTTACAAAGTTCTTATTTTGGTGTACACCAAGTCACAATTTGACTATTGTCGTTGAGACCCACTTTGACGCGAATGTTCGAAAAGAAAGGTGGCGTGTTATTCACCCTTAGGTCACCAATGTGGTAGTTTATCACAGTGCGTCAGCACGGACGCGGGTTATGCGTAATACACCACTGATGGTCCTCCCAGGAAACTCTTCACCAAACGAGGAAAGTCACTGCTTCGCGGGGAAAGTAATTAAAACGCGTGGAACACTTGATGTTAAAGCTAACTTTATTTAATTCACTGCAACGATGACCTGGGACAACTGTTTTTTTCTGGTTGATGATTCTTATTGCAAAACAAAATGAACTTCCTTTAATGGAAAATCTTGATTCACAATTTGATTTTAAAAGAACTTGAATCTTGTACACTGTTCACCAAAAGAGGAAAGTCACTGCTTCGCAGGGAAAGTAATGAAAACTCATGGAACACTTGATGTTAAAGTTAACTTTATTTAATTCACTGCAACAACGATCTGGAACAACTGTTTTTTGGTTGATGATTTTTATTACAAAAGTAAAATGAACTTCCTTTAATGGAAAATCTTGATTCACAATTTGATTTTAAAAGAACTTGAGTTTGTACAACTGTAGTTCGAATGGATTGTTCAACTCGACTTTTTCTCACGGTGACTCGGACACGTCTCGCGACATCAAAAGTTAACTTAAACTCTGTCCGTTATAAGTACTCTGTTCCGACTGGCTAGAATGTGAGTGTACTCCTGGGACTATGAGATCTGACTAATTGGAAATCATCCAAGAAAAGGGAACCTCAAAGAGACTGAAAAAGAGGCGGAGTTACACGATTAACTCGAGGTAGTTAATCGTGATTGGACCGGGTGTGATAGGCATACATTACGCATGTGTGCGTATGCCATGCATACGATCGTTCAGCGACCGTGGATGGCGGGCAACATCGCTAGTGCATTTTCTAGGAATGTAAATAATAGCATCTGGGGTGTGAAAGACCCAAACCGATGATTTGGTCATCCTAATGGAAGGCCATAAATCATCATTTCTGTTGCCGATGATTAAACATTGCAACGAACATAGGGTGCAGCCATTGCCAGATGTTGTAAGTAAACATTTTCTGGCTGCTGGTGATCGTTGTTTGAATGTTATCTATGAACATGGGGAACGCTAATTGTGGTGCCAGCGATTGCTGGTAAACAGGGACATGTTTGATTTGCGTCAACAGAAACCTTGTCGGCGGTAGTAAATCGATAGGGGCAATAGCCGTATGCATGTTATGCAGGGGGTAAACAAATACAACGAGTCACAAGGAACTCTTGTTGATTGTTGTTTCCATAGCTTAAGGCTATGGAAACGAGATGCCCTGGCAGAATGTATGCCTAAAGATAAGATTTCAGATGCCATGGCAATGTGTTGATTTTGCCATGGACTTATGTTCTTTTCAGGAAATGATGTACGCCTCGGGGGTAAATTTTTGGTGCCACGGCAAGGTGATAAGCTTTGCCGTGGGCTCAATGTTTTTTAGGGAATATGGTTTGGCCGAGGGTGAGTTTTCGATGCCACGGCAAGGTGATAAGCTTTGCCGTGGGCTTAATGTTTTTTAGGGAATATGGTCTGGCCGAGGGTGAGTTTTCGATGCCACGGCAAGGTGATAAGCTTTGCCGTGGATTTAATGTTTTCAGAGGTGATGCTGGAGAAAAGGGGGTTTGGAAGGAAATCCCCTACAGAATAGGTAAGCTGCCTAACATAAATTCAAAACGGTTATCCGATTGGTTAACCGTATTAATTCCGGCGATTTGGCTGAGGGTAAATGCCGTAGCAAGGTTACGCAACCTTGCTGAAGTTCGACCGAGAGGTAAGTCGTTCGCCTGGAAAGGTGGGGATCGAGCGATGTATGGCTCTTCGGGCCCTGAAAAGCCCCACATATTGATGACACAATCTTTAAGGCCAACGCCGGCCCTGGCTTTGTCAAAGGCTGGTCGAAGAAATTCTTAAACTCCTACGTCACTCGGTCGCTCTACACAACTTTTTTCCGCCCACTACTCGAATATGCTAGTCGGGTCTGGTCCCCGTATCAATTGTCTCACATTCGCAGGATCGAGGGCGTTCAATGTCGTTTCTTGCGCTTTGCCCTCCGCGGACTAAACTGGGAAAATCTGCTGACTCTACCTCCATACACAAGCCGGCTCCCTTTAATCAATCTCAACACACTTGAAGAGCGCAGAATCCATGCCAACATAATCTTTGTCCATCGCCTTCTGTCAGGCTCAATCAATTGCCCAAGCCTGCTCTCCACTTTAACATTTCACACAAACTCCCGTAACGTACGTAACCCTCGACTGCTTTACTTGCCCGCTCATCACACTTCTTACGGCGCTAACGAACCCATCCCGCGTATGCTGCCACAGACCTACTCCTTCCCCACCTCCTTCGATTTCAACCTCTCCACTGCCGCTCTCAAACGACGTCTCAGAAGAAACCCGTCCTAATCCCGCCCCCTCCCTTCAATAACCCCTTTACCCTGCATTCCCACCTCTCCTGTCCCGCTCTCAAACTAGTTCTCCCCTACACCTTTCCAGCCCCACCCACAATTTCAAACTCTCCCTTCCAGCTCGCTAGCCCCGCCCCACTACAGTCCGTACACATGCTCTACTATTGGACATACAATTTTCCCAATCTTTATGTTTGGCGGTCATGTCTCCCATATAAAAAGTAGTTTTTATCCAGATGGAGTTGCAAGCATCGAAAGAAAGTCTCAAGTTCATTTGTAAAGAGGTTATACTGATGTGCCTCGGGTGCGTAAAGCGAGATTGCATATAGCCCCTTCCTTGCTGAAGTGGTATGCGTACGATGCATGCTTTAAGCACCTGGAACCTGCGCACTTCTCCACTATATATGACTTTGTGTTGGAGTCCTTTTCTAATAAAGGTGGCGGCATCTCCCCCTTGTTAGGAATTAGGTCGGTCTCTTCGTATAATGTCATAGTTTTTGTATTTTTGCCTCTGGTTTAACTTAGTTTCCCCAGGGTTTTCGTCTTGCAACAGGTTAAAAAGAGTGGTTCTTCTCTCGGTCTTTATAAGTGAATTCACATTCACAAGAGCTTTAAATGATCTTTTGGTTGAGGGGTTTCCATTGATTTTTTACTTGACTAAGCAAGTGCAAGTAGATCTCGTTTATTTGGTTTTGCAGCTGTGTCATCTGGCTCTGTAGATTGAGCAAGATTGTGAACACGTCTACTTGTGTTGATAGTTCAGTCTATGCCGAAGTATTTGTAGTTATCAGTGTTGGGGTCTGTGTTGAGTTTCTCCACTTTTTTTTTTTTTGGTTTCGGTAGGAAGGTGGAAATCTTCAAAAAATACCTCCAGAGGCTGTTTACCGACTAAAACCACTTATCACCAAGCATATAATAATAAAAAATTCGGATTCATTGCGTCTGAGATGGAAATCGCAAGCGTTGATGCACTTCGTTAAATGAATTTCTTTGAAATCATGTGGAACCCAAGTATCAAGCGTTTCTCAATCGCTGTATCTGAGACATTTAACTTTTTTGGTATATCTCGTATACTTACAAGACGAGTCCGACTCGATCCTAGCTTTAATTTGATCATCATCAAGCTCACCTGGGCGACATATTCGTTGTTCATCTTTAACTGAAAATCTCCGGAACGAAATTTTTCAAACCGATTCTTCCACTGTCTTTCTTTTAAGGCTTCTTCACCATACGTAACTTTATATCAGCTTGCGCTGCCTTCTTTCCTTTACGGAAATAAAAAAGGAAAATATGACGAAAATGATCGTTTTTTACAACAAACTAATACCTCTTCAAAAAAAAAAAAAAAAAACGCCCAATTTGCTTCTAAAGTAAAGTAAGACTGACAGCTAACAAATGTCAAAAGGGAAAAAATATGTCATTGACAAAAGCCAGTGTTCACTTGACGTTCGAACGGCAAAGACGTTTTATATCGCTCTCCTCGCCACACATTGAATACAAAAAAAAAAACTGAAAGTAAATAAACGTGTGCGCGGGTTCTCTACCGATAGTGCTAAGTGAATAGTGTAAACCACAACAAAAAATGTGTAAAAAAACAAAACAAATAATGCGTAAAATAATACATAATAATCGACACTACCTCATTCAACCAACAAATTATCAGCTAAGTAATACGAATAACGGCAACATTATGACGTATGAACAGCTAAGAGCAGCATACCAACAACGAGCAGCTATGTGCCAACATCAACAAGCGATAATAAATGAAATGCTGGACAAGATCAACACAATTTAAAACCAAATGCAATCGCAGGTATGTGCCACTATCCCTTTGCCCACAGAATACCATACAGGCGAAGAAGAGTTGGAAAGGGACACCTTGCAGTTTCTAAGAAAAGAAAAACAGAACAGTCATAAACAAAATACAATACCAACTGTAAACAATAAGACGTTAGTTCGTGAATAAACAAATGAGGTTTTTCTTTCCTTTTTTTACACTAACGCGCGCGCAAAAGGGGATTTTGAAGTACCCTTAAATGTCAGAGCACAGTGCGAGCGGGTGGTGAGGAAGTGGGTAAGGAAAGGAGGTGTCGATGTATATTCGTCTTGAATGTCTGGACATTACAACGGCCAGGAAACACATGATCAGGCAGAACATTCCACATTCGTGTGGTTCGGCTTAAGAATGACTCTCTATGTTTATTTGTTGAACTGGTGCACATTCGCAGATTGACGGGTATCGCGGGAAAATGTCTGAAGGGATGGATCACATTTAGTTGAGCAAGTTCAGTTGAGCAACGACCGTGATAATACCTGTAAAAAAGAGATAGGCATGATACGTTGCGCCTATGTTCTAAAGACGGAATTAAACGACTTACGGCTGAGTCCCCAATAAGTTTTACTGCTCGTTTTTGCATCCTGTCGAGCACGTGCAGTGCAGTTTTGGATGCGCCTGACCAAATATGGGAGTTGAACTCCATTTTTGGACGAATATACGCCTTGTAAATAGTGGCCAGGTTGGATGGAGTGAAGTATCTTTTGCATCTCTTAAGGAATCCCATACATTTGGCTGCACTTTTCGCAGCTTCAAATATGTGGTCATTCCAGTTAAGAGTCGAATTAACTCGAGTGCTAAGGATTGATAATTCCTTGGCTTCGTGGATGCAAGTGCCGTTCATAGACAGTATATTTACTTTGGGGTTCACTTTTGACGACAAGAGACAGCACTGAGTTTTTAGGGCATTGAATTCGACTCGGTTAGATAATCCCCACTGATATATCTTGTTGAGGTCTGAATTCAATGTATCAAGCATAAGTTGCTGGTTGTTAGTGACGTTCGAAGAGTTTGGACGGGAGTGTTCGTATGAGTATGAGAAACTCAACGTGCTATCATCAGCAAGCGAGTGAATTGGATTGTGAGTAATTGACAAGAGATCATCTATAAAGATGAGGAAGAGAGTGGGTGAGAGTACGGAACTCTGGGGAAAACCTGCATTAATTTGATGGGAGACAGATTTGACACCATCAAGAATCCCTTGGATTGAACGGCCAGAAAGATAGTCTCTTATCCATTGGATCTGGGAATTGTCCACTCCATATGAATGCAATTTTGACAAAAGGGCTGGATGCCAAACTCTATCGAAGGCTTTTGAAATATCCAATGCGACTACCTTGCTTTCACCGAGGTAGTGGATGGAGTGACGCCATTTTTCGCTAAGGTACGCCATCAAATCTCCTGTGGACCCGTTGCTACGCAAGCCGTATTGGCGTTCATTGAGGAGGTCTTTTGATTCCAGATATTTCGGCGGTTGACGGTTAATCAGTACCCTCTAGAATAGAAGTTAGTGCTATGGGTCGATACTTGACAAATCAGCAGATGACGCCTAACCTATGAGGACAAACCTTCCAGCAGATGACACCATCATCATCATCATCGGCACTACAAGCGGGATCCGGTCTTGGCCTTATTTAACAAATCTCTCCACCCGTCCGATTTCGAGCCCATGTCATCCAGTTTGGCACTCCCAGGCTCTGGGCATCCTGGTCTACGCCACCTCTCCATCGGAGATAAGGTCTGCCGCGCTGTCTCCTTCCATACATCCTGCCACAAAGGACTTTCCGGGCAGGTCCCTCTTCACTCATTCGAAATAGGTGTCCCGCCCACCGGAGTCTACCGAGCTTGATTTTTCTTACAACATTAGCTTCAAGGTAGATTGCGTACAACTCATGGTTGTAGCGTCTCCGGAATCGTACTCCCTCACATACGGGGCCAACAATCCTCCTTAAGACCTTCCTCTCGAACGCGGCTAAGAGTTCAGAGTGTCTTTTATTGAGCACACATGTTTCGGATCCATACATGAGCTCTGGTAAAACCATTACCTTGTACAGTAGTAGCTTGGATGTTCTGGATAAATTTTGGGTTTTAAATAGCCTTGATAGACCATAGTAGGCTTTGTTGGATTTGATTAGCCGTTCGCGTATTTCTTCTTCCATATTGTTATCAGCTGGTACTATTGACCCAAGGCAGTTAAAGGATTGCACTACTTCAAATTCGTGCTCCACTACCCTGATAGTTTGACCAATGTTAGGTCTTCTCTTCGCAGAAGTTGCCACCATGTACTTAGTTTTTCCCTCATTAATGTGCAGTTCCAGTCTTTGTGCCGCCCGCTCGATCTGGGTGAAGGATTCCTGTACAGCCGATTAGGTTCTACCGATGATGTCGATGTCATCTGCGTAGGGAAGTATCTGGCTGGGCTTGGTGACAGTAGTCCCTCTTGTTGTAACGCAGGCCTGTAACGCAGGCCAGACCGTCCCCATGTCGGAGTACATTAAAGATGATAAAGATGTTTATTGGTCATCAGCAGATGACGCCTACCCTATATGAGGCCAAATATTGGACTTACCTGTATGTAATTGGTTGAATCTGCCAATTGGGGATCTGGGTATCCGGAGGTCTGGTAAGTATGGGCTCAACCAGCTTGTTGACGCCGATTAATCTGCACTATCAAAATCATTTACCTAATACAAGGGAACAAGCTCGATAAATCTCCGAACACAAGAGAGTCACAACAGCGCTTGACACAAGGGAGCAACAAAGTTACAACCGCTCACGGTGTTCAGTGGAACAAGTGCCACCATTCACATAGCAGACGGAAATAATAGGGCAGCAACAGTTTCTTAACATCAAGTACCAATAACTTTACATTTACTTAAGTAACACACCGAAACAATCCACACAAATCCATTTGTCAACGGTATGTGAACAACCACGTAGGCGTGCACCCTATAGATCACATAAAAAAGTAGCAACAGTTTCTTGACACCAGGTACGGATAACTCTATAATCGCTCAAGGTAACACAGCGAGACAATTCAGGCACATCAACCTGCAAAAGGCAACCAAACAACCACGGATTCGAGCACCCGATCGATCACACAAAAAGGAACCAATTATATTATCCCAAAAATAACCGAGAGTCGCGCACTAGACTGGCAGCGTCAAAAAACTAGATCAACCCCAATTCACTGACGAAGTTAAACACTGAGCACCACCAACCAACCACCGCAACAGCACGTCGTCCCATTTGTGGGTCGGATTTTTTGTTGGGTTGGATGGGCAAGTTTCCTTTGATATCGTTGAGTTCTGATGGACATGCGGATGTATTATTGAATGCATATCCAATGGTACCGATAATTGACATGAGTCAGCAAAGTGTTGCGAGCAATGCTTCTCGATCATTGTGCAGCTGGGTGAGTATGCTACTCTTCCAACCATGGTATTCTTGTCATGTAAGAAATTCGCTCGAAAAATAACATTGAACTCATTTCTTACCTTCTTCGGCCTTCCTCTGTTTTATTCGATTTATATAAACCAAAGGTTATTTATAATAGCGTCGCTTCTGTCGGAATTGAACTACTTATTCGGTTCAGGTTTGGAACTCTATATTAGATGTGCAGTAAAGTTTCGTATAGCAAGTATTATGATACCTGTTGTAGTTTTCTTTCTTTTTGTACACATTTCACTCATTTTCTTTTCTTTTCAATAGTTCAAGTACTTCAACACCAACCTGTATGCCTTAAATCTTAACTTAACTTACTCGTTCTTCGGGTACAATCTAAGCTAAGTATAACTTGGCTAACGACACAAACCATTTTCTCTCAGAGAGTATAATAGATTCGTCCTTGTTACTGCGTCAACAATAACGTTGAACTATTGAACAATTTAAATTTAAAGTCGTCGAGACGTTCCGGTGTCTTCCTAGACAGGCATTCTATTCTTTTAGAAGCTTTTAACCAGCAGAGATTTGTTACGGACCTCGCGCCCATGTCCTCGCCTAACACCCACTAATTCCCTTTCACAAATTTCACCTCTCTACCTGTCAAGGGAAGACAAATCGTCAAGTAGCTAAGTTGCATAAACTACTTTGTGCAAATTCTACTTGGCAGAAAAATAATAAAAAACGGCGCTGGCGCCGAATAAAAAAATAAACGTCAACGGCGAAAACAATTCGACATTCGAGGTAAAACTCCGAATAGAACGAGACCAGAAAAACTCGCTAAACCAGAATAACTTCGAGAATATTTTAAATATTTGTAATAACTATCGTAAGCTTTATTTAAATTCTTTAAACAAGAGAAATAGTATTCAATAAAATAAAAATACGACTGAATCGGAAAAGGGGAACCAAAGGCGTCTCTTCAGGATTATCCACGACCAAAAACGGAACCGGGGAGCACAAAGCTCGACGCCCCCTGCTACGGCGACCGCTCCACGGTCGAACAAGATAAAATCAAGTAATTCTCTTACAATTACCCTTTAAATATATATAAATATTGTGACGCATATGACAATCAGTACTAGAATATTCTAGAAAGTCCAAAACAAAGTACTAGAATATTCTACAAAGTACTGGAACTCTGGAGACTATGAACAGTAGAAAATTCGAGGCTATGGAACGGACGGAAACGAAACACCGAATCAGAATGAGGAAACGGTATAAATACGTCGCACGCGGATCGAGCAGTAAGAAGTAAGAAGTAGGAAGTAAGAAGTAGCAGTAAAAGACGCGATAAGTACGGAAGCGATAAGTCAAGAAATCGCTAAGGTTACGGTAAAAGTAACGATTGTTATTAACTGACTAATAAAGTGTTATATTAATTCAAAATCGATTTAACGGCTCTTATTTATTAAAAATAATTATTCCAGCGAACCCTAAACTCGCTACAATATATATATATATATATATATATATATATATATATATATATATATATATATATATATATATATATATATATATATATATTGTGAATATTAAATTGGGTGTAAAATCAACATGACACAACACAGCGGCGGTCGAACCTCAACTGTGTTTATTAGGATGAGAGACGCTAGTTGCAGTGTATTGACGAAATTACCGTCTAGGTCTGATACTCGTATTCGTTCATTTTTGAGTTGACTTAAATGGTATGAATCGACGAAGAGCTGACCATATTGTCATTCCTTCCTTGTGTACATACCTTCGTGATTTGATGTATTGATGCTTTGGTTTTAAGCTTTTTTATAGCATGAGCTCGAATCACGTTCTCTATTACTTCGTCGCAAATGCTCTAATATAGTTACAAAGTAAACTACGCTAAGGTCAATTGCGGATTGGAAGAATGTCAGCATTGTAGCTAATAAGCAATTTTGTTCCGCATATAAGCAACCACACCAAGATTTGAGAAGGGTAGACTCTACGTTATATAGTTTAGTGAGGGCAGAACCCTCATATATTTAGCTTAGTACAAGCGATAAACTTAACAACTATCTATAAACTAAAGAATACACACTATGGTTAAAAAGGAAAAAGAGGGGGGGGGGGGGGGTTTATCCATCAATTATTATTCATTTATTTATTTAGCTTAGTGCGGGTAAGAGTATAGGCGGGGAGTGGGCGTGGTCAGGAGGGGAAAGGGAGGAGATGAAGTTTGAGAGCAGTAGAGGTAAAATTTAAATCGAAGAAGGTAGGGTAGGAGTTTGCCCACCGCAGCCGTTGGTCTTAAGAATAATATTATCAATATGCGGGATGAAGCTAAGCTCCCTGTCAAATAAGATCCTGAGGTCACGTACGAGGGTACAGATGATATCTACTGGTTCAGCAGGAAGCATGAACGTGAGGGGGGGGGGGGGGGGCGTTACCAACAAGGTTAAAATTAGAGATTTTGTTATCAGTCATTACCTGCGTTTCAATGAATACGAAGATTACTTTTCTGTGCTTAGATATGTGACCAAACACGACAAGGAAATTTCACCTTAAGTTACCAATTTTGCATTGATCAATGCGAAACTCACATAATATTATAAGGGCTACACACAAAAGAGCAATTGAACATCAGAAAAGTTTGTAGTTTCGCAATGAATCTCTTGCTGTAGAGCCCAATTTTGTATGTGGGTGCTATTACTATTACTATTTATTGGCCTGAGAGAACCTGGAAGTTCAGGACCTCGGCGACTTGACTCCGCCACCACCCCCTGTCCTGTGCACTCTCCTTCCACGCTTGACCATTCCGATCCGATCTCATCAAGGTTAAACCTAACATTATCCTCCCATCTCCGTCGTCGCCGTCCTGCCGGTCTCTTTCCCTTTGGTCTACCGTAAAGAATTCTAGGCACGGTCCTATCGTTGCCCATTCGCGCCACATGTCAGGCCCATCTTACACTTCGCGACCTGATTACTCTCACTATTGTAGGTTTGCGGTATAGCTCTTCCAATTCGTGGTTGTGGAGTATTCTCCATTGTTCTGCCTTTTCATCATATTTACCGCCAAAGATACTCCATAAAACGTTATTCTCAAATACATGAAATTTGTTTTCCTCCCGTTTTGTGAGAACACATGTTTCGCATCCGTATAGAACAATCGGCATGATTGTGGTTCTATAACCCCGGAGCTTTATATTACGTGAGTTTACTGACTTTTTTTTTTTTTGTTTTATTAGACCTCTCGGGAGAGGCGAACCTATAGCGTCGAGTGAGCGCCCCGAGATGCCATCAAATAACTGTTGCAGTTCTTTTTTAACAGTTGCAGGTTGTAACGCTCCGAGAACACTCGCGTGGGAAGGGAGGACCACAGCTTCCCCGCTCCTTAACGGAACGAGTTCTGATGCAGGGATGTTCGCGCCGTCGGGAGATGAACCACAAACGGGTGCGATCCGTCGGATTGTCTTGTGGTGCGCATATAAGCCGAATTGCGTGGAACAATACCAAGAATCTCCAAAGAACAGTACCCGTGATAATATCTGTAAAACAGACAGAGATCGGCTACGCACCTTCGATGTGATAGCGACTGTAGCCCCGACCTCAGCACCGAGTCCCCGATCAGGTGGATCGCTCGTCTCTGTATGCTCTCAAGTAGGTTGAGGGTAGGTTTAGGAGCCGAGCTCCAAACATGAGAGCAATATTCGAGCGAGGGTCTAATTTAGGATTTATATAGGAGAAGAAGTTGGGCCGGAGTAAAATAATTCTTGGCCCTAAAAAGATAACTCAGTTTTCCTGGGGCTGACCTGGCGGTACTCGACACGTGTTTATGCCATGATACATTCCCACAGACCGCGACGCTGAGCAATTTCAAGATTTCCCCAGCCTCGAGGGCCCGGCCATTCATCATCAGCTGTGGAACCGATGATCCACTTTTCTTTGTGAATGTTGTATATTGTGTCTTCGCTGCATTGAAGTCGACGAGATTGGCCCTTCCCCACTGCAGGACCCTATCTAGATCCTGATTCAGAGAGTCAATCTGTCTACATCTCAGCTGATGCGACGCAAATGCACCAATCGGCCGAACACTCGAAAAGGAGGAAACAAGCGTACTATCATCCGCAAAACTGAACACTTTGGTATCCGTTGTCTCCAACAAATCATTTGTGTGAAGCAAGAACAAGGTTGGAGCCAAAATAGAACCTCGGGGCACCCCCGAATTAACAGGATACAGATCCGAACACTCGCCGTCCACAACAACCCGGATCGATCGATTCTCGAGGAAACTCCTCGTCCAGTCCCAAAGCTGTTGGGAAAGTCCATATGAACGAAGTTTGGTCAGCAATATTCCGTGTCAGACGCGGTCAAAAGCCTTGGAGATATCCCCTTGACTCACCATGCCGTTCAATCGCAGATGTCCATATATCGGTTATAAGTGTCAAAAGGTCTCCCGTGGACCGTCTGCCACGGAATCCGTATTGACGATCATTCAGAAGTCCGTTGTACTCCAAATACTTAACTAACTCTGTATTGATGACTTTTTCCATCACCTTAGATAAAATAGACAGTAATGCTATCGGATGGTAATATTGTGGGAGACACTTTTTTCCCGTCTTTGGGATCGGCTGAACTCGAGCGATTTTCCAGCAGGCAGGTAAGGTCCTCCGTGCATAAGATAAGCGAAAGAGTCTGCCAAGAACCGGCGATAGTTCTGGAGCACAGTTCTTAAGGACCATAGCTGGTATTCCGTCCGGGCCGGTTGCCTTCCTACAATCCAGTTCACATAGAATGCGTTGATTAGTACGCGGACGAAATCTCACATTCCGCATCGAAGACCGTACCGGCGAGTTCACAAGTGGCTCCAAAAGGTCGGTATCGAGGTTTGAATTCGGGAACACATTAGCGTTATCCTTTGAATTCGTGACTAACGTCCCGCTGTCCGTCACCAACGGAGGGAAAGAGGAGGATGCGAAGTTACTGCTGATAGCTTTTGCCATTGACCAGAAGGAGCGCGAACCAGTTGGGCACTGAAAGAGTTAGGAGGAGCGTTAGGACCATATTTGAAAAACGTGTCATCAATTTTTTTGGCAGTCTTACCCAATCAATTTTTGGCAAGAAATAGCATTCTTGCAATTCCTTAACACCCCTGTCCAGCGGATTTCAGTCCTTGTGACTTTTTTTTATTCTCCCGAGTCAAAAAACATTTGAAAGGGTACCACAACGAAGACTGAAAAAAGGCCACCGCGGCTGTGTAAATGCGAAAGGAAACTATTTTGAAGTGGATAACGCCGATGTATAAAATATGATGGTTATAAATAAATCAGTCTACTGCTTTCCTAAAGAACATCGTATTCGAAATTTGGTCTCTTAGCACCAATAAAAGATGACGATAAAATTTGATTATAAAAAAATACTTTACTTCTATAAATTAAATTCAAATATAATTCTACATCTAATTCCAGTCAAGTCACTCACGTTTCTTGATAGTTTACAAAGCACTGCAGGTGCCTCAAGTCTTCGTTGTTGTCTACCAAGTCTCGCAAGTAATCTCCAAACGCTGTACATATGCGATATAAACTGCGCTTAACTGCATTTCTTAGCGCATAAAGATTGTTGTCCTCTTTCCTTCCATTAAGATTCATATTACTTAGATTGTCTAGCTGGGATTTTAGTTCAAGCAAGGATTTAATCACCTTTGGCAAGTCCATCTGAACAACCCCGTACTTATCTTCCTTTAGAGAACTGGCGCAGATACCAGCTAAGCCCTGAACTACCCAAACGATTTGTTGTGAAGTAGCAAGCAAATGCATGGTCCTGGCGCCATCCTCTTCACCGAAAAGGTAAAACAATCCTGGTACAGAATAGAAGATATTTAGGAGTAATGCTCGAACATCTTTCTTTGTATTTTCAACCATTTCATTGAGTTTATCACAAGTACTCTTCGCTTGTACGCTCGTTCTTTTTGGCTCTGGAGAAAGACTAGTCATTCTCCGTATTCCGAATGTATCGTTGTATTGCCTCAATAGAATCTTGTCAGCAGCTACATTCATATTAGGACTCAGCGGCATACACAAGGGCATTCTCTTAGTAACAGCTGCGCCCTTTTCAGAGGAAGCCAGTTCGGCCGCAAATTCATCAATTAAACTGAGACATTGTCCACAAAGTCGGCTCCAATTATATGGATGCCCTCCTGGGATGGATAAATTAAAAATGTCCAATCTTCGGTCTGGTGTACTCGTTGCACCGATGTTGTAGAGGTCCAAAGAGGCAATTTTCTGAATGATTCGCACATCCTTGGCGGCAAGTGCTTCGACTAATGTAATTTCATTTGACGGTCTCATCGCTAGAGCACTTCTCTCAATAATAAACGCCTTTTCTTCGCACAATACAATAGAGAAAAGTTCCTGCATTAGGTGCATGTTACTCAGAATATGAGAGCACAGAATCAATGAGTAGAGAATTAATCTAAAATTGAGTAAAATTGCTGTGAGCGAGTTGTACATTTCGTCCAATTCTGCATTAAAAAACACAGACAACTTCTTGTGGATAGGTGAACTTAGCATCCAATAGATCAATGTAATGTAAATCGTGGGTCCAATGGATCTGCGCAGAGAATTATGGATCGTCGAAAATAATAGAGACCGAGTCCTGACGAATTTGGTTTCCTGGATCGGTGGGAATTCAACATCTCGTTCAGTCTTTAAATTGTTCTTAATGTGAAAGTACACTCCCGATGAAACTCCTGTAAAGATGAGGAATACGTATCGACTATTCACGATAAACTGGCCATCGTCTAGCAGAAGGAACTTCCTGAAATAAATTATAGTGAATTTTGTGGTAAATGAAAACAGTTTGATTACCTGTAGTTCTCGCTGAGGAAGCCGGAATATAACCAAGCTGTCAACAGTCCCACTGTCATATGACTGGAGAGAAACAACGTTTTTATTGGTGAAGTTCGAAAGATCCACACAACCCTAGATTTATAGTACGTTCTCTGGGCCAAAAGGATTTTTCCCAATAATATTCCGTAGCCAACGACTGCTAGGGCCAATGGAACTATGCACAGCCACGTGTGAAAAGAGATCATTAAATTGAATGTGCTTGTAATCCAATGAATCGGATGGAATATATCGAAATTCACAAACAATAGGAAAACTGTTAAAAGCACGAACTGCATGATAACACTTAGCAAAATCGCTTCACAACACCGGCTTAAGCAGATCTTCTTGCTTTGCAAAATCACTGATGAAGTCATCTTGCTGGGGCGGGATACAATAATGAGACAAGACTTGTGAAGTCTAAGTATTATTTACTGTGTGCGAAAAGTCCTGTTTCTAACAATTAAGCGCAATCGCCCTGATTGTGTATAAATTTAACGAGACAATCGTCTGTTATAAGCGGGATTTTCAACGTTTTTGGCATTTGAATTGGAATTATCAAGTGGAAATAATGACAGTTCTCAATGACATAAATATGCTGACAAATATTCTATTACATTCTTGTGAAATTTTCATTCCGAGATATTCAGTTTGTAACCTTTTCAGGACCAGTTGGGAATTGAAAATACATTTAAAAGAAGTAATGTTTTGTTAAAATTTTGTTTTGCCGTAAGGCAAGTCAGCGGTCTCCTGGAATAATTCTGTATTAGACCACTTATGTTAAAACCAGATATATCTCTAGTGAAACAAAGCTAATATACTATTTTGTAAATAAAATAAAGTTGAAAGTTTGGCTATATATCTTTTGCTCGCAAAAGATATCGTTTTCTAGTTTATTTACTTATACTTCTAGGTTTCCCCTCTTCGTTTTCTGTCTTAACGATATATTTTCTTCTTTTTGGGGTAAGGTTTTAACCTCATTATATATCTACGGGTTATGTTGACTTACTAGTTGGACAAATCCTTAAACTCTAACTTATATCTTTTAAATCGTAACCTACTGGTCCCATGCGGACACTAAGCTGAATATAACATGACTAATTACATAACCGATTGCCATTGGGTACATTCTCTTCAACGTTGCAAAAAATTGTTGAATGATTGTTATTACAAAGAAATGTAGGTGTTAAAAAACGTTGTATCTTTTTTAAAAGATTTTCCTTATATTTAACTGAAAATTTCAATATTGACTTAATTTCACTGAAACTTTAACGTAAATCGAACCTAACTGTTATTATTATTATTTATTGGCCTGTAGGAACCCGGAAGTTCATGGCCCCATCGACTCGACTCCGCCATCGTTCCCTGTCCTGTGCACTCTCCCTCCACGCCTGACCATCTGATCCGATCTCCTCAAGGTCAAACCTAACATTGTCCTCCCATCTCCGTCGCGGCCGTCCTACCGCTCTCTTTCCCGTTGGTCTACCGTCAAGAATTCTACGGACGGTCCTATCGTTGCCCATTCGCGCCACGAGTCTGGCCCATCTTAATCTTCGCGACTTGATTACTCTCACTATTGTAGGTTTGCGGTATAGCTCTTCCAATTCGTGGTTATGGAGTTTCCTCCATTGTCCTGCCTCCTCGTCATATTTACCTCCAAAGATACCCCTCAAAACTCTATTCTCGAATACGCGGAATTTGTTTTCTTCCCGTTTTGTGAGAGCCCATGTTTCGCATCCGTATAGAACAATCGGCATGATTATGGTTCTACAACCTCGAAGCTTTATATTACGTAAGTTTACTGAGTGTATGCCAACTAGCGTTGCCGGAGTGGTCTTTTGTTAATTTCCTTCTACATTTCGTTACTGGCCGTCAGTATCGTTCCCAGATATTTAAACTCTTTAACTTTTTCAAATATCTTACCTCTGACGTTTATATATGTTCCCTGAGTTCCACCTGCTCTCGCCGTAATCACATATTTTGTTTTGTCTTCATTTATTTCTAGGCCCACCTCTTCTGCCGCTTGCATGATGATTTCACTGTTTTTATTCACAGTTTCTAGATTATCGCCCAAAACGGTTATGTCGTCCGCATATGCGAACACTTGTGTGACCCCATTCAGGGATGATTCGGTCATGTTGTCCTCTTGTACTTTTCTGATAACACACTCGAGCACAAGGTTAAAAGGACACGGTGACAGGCCATCTCCCTGTTTTAGTCCGTCCCGGATTTCAAATGGTTCTGAGAGACGTTTTTCTATTCTAATTCGCCCTTTGTTTTCGTTCATGCAAATTTTTTCGGGATTCCCAGCTCAACTACAATATGGTAAAGTCTTTGCCTTGCGACTAAGTCATAGGCTTTTTTGAAGTCAACGAACAGTGGGTGAACCGTCTCTCCCTATTCCCACTTCTTTTCCAGCAGTTGCCTTATTGTGAAAATTTGGTCGCTTGTTGACTGGTTCCTACGGAATCCGCATTGGTAGTCTCCCAGTATTTCTTCTGCGTACGGTGTGATTCTCACCAGTATGACATTTGTTAGTTTTTTGTATGTGGTTGGGAGCAATGATATTCCTCTGTAATTTTCGCAGTCAGATCTGTAACCTTTTTTGAAAATGGGGACGACTATTGAGGTTTTCCATTCTTTCGGAATGACTTCCTTACCCCATATTGTTTTAACCACTTGGTGGATCTTTCGAGCGGTTGCCCCACCTCCATGCTTCACAAGCTCTGCCGGTATGCAGTCGACTCAGGGAGCCTTGTTGTTTTTCAATCGGTTTATTGCGTCTACAGCTTCATCGAAAGAGGGCTCTGGGATTTGAGGCTCGGCTGTATGTACGTCTGGTGCGTTTATTTGTGGTTGATGGGTGCGCACATTGTTTGTTTTCAAAGTACTGCTTCCATCTTGTCACGATATTGTTTGTTTCTGTCACCCGACAGCCGTTTGTGTCTCGGATTATTTTGGCTCTCCCTCGGTAGCCATTTCTAATTGAATTTATGCCGGCATACATACCTCTGATATTCTTTGCTCTGGCATTTTCTAGGATTTTTTCGATCTGAGTCTTCTCCCATTCGCGTTAGAAGAGCCTCGTTGTCTCTTTCCGAATGGGCGCATATCTTTCTGCGCTGACTTCAGCATATCTTTCTAAGTGGATCGCTCTGAGGCGTTTACGTTCTTCGATCGCCCCGCACTCATCGTCAAGCCAAGGTTTGGACTTAATTGTTTTCTTAAATCGTAATACCTTTTGGGCTGTTTATTTGATTGTGTCTCTGGTCGATGTCCATTTAGTGTCCACACTATTGGCTTCCTCTTCCCCACTACTCCCATTCTCTAGGATGCCAAATCTATTCGTTAGTTCGTCTTGATATTCAGCACTTTTGTGCAGGTCTTTTAGTTTATCAATGTCGAACTTTTTGCTCGTCTCCCGTGACTGCCCATGTGGGATTGCTGCGAGGCGATCCTGATTTTGCCCATCACTAGAAGATGATCAGAGTCGCAATCTGCTACTCTATATGATCTTATGTCAAGGATATTCGAGTGGTGGCTTTTGTCTATGAGGAAGTGGTCTATTTGATTACGCGTTACGCCGTCGGGTGATATCCATGCGGCTTTATGAATTTGCTTGTGTTTGAACATCGTGCATTTCACTACCAGATCTTTTGACGCTGCGAACGTGATAATTCTAATTCCATTATCATTTGAAACGTCGTGTAGGCTCTCTTTACCAATAGTTGGTTGGAAGATATTTTCCTTTCCAGTTTTCCCATTGAGGTCCCCGAGCAGGATTTTAACATCGAATGATGAGATCCCATTGAATACTTCCTCTAGGGTCTCGTAGAATGTGTCCTTCGTTTCTTCGTCGGTAGATTCTGTTGGCGCGTGTAGGTTTATAAATACATAATTGCACCATGGGCCCTGCACCGACATTCGGTCATTAATATATTTCATATCATTTATAAGGGGCGTAATCTTCTTGCTTATGATAAAGCCGGTCCCGAGGTTATGTGTATCGGTACCTCCACACGCCAGTGTAAACCCGTTGGTTTCGATTACTTGATGTGGGAGTCGGATTTCCTGAAGCGCGACGATGTCCATTTTGTATTGTATCGCGTTTTCTACGACCGTCTGTATCACGCCTGGTTTATATAACGTTCGAACATTCCACGTGCCGACGCGTATATCCCGCTTTTTCCGTTTTTCCCTACGTCTTCTTTTTGCCGAGTCGGTGTTTTCTTGATGATTTCTTGATCTGGGTTTTTCGTGAGATTGTTTTTTGTATATTGCTCCTTCATTTCATGGGAACACTTTGGGGTTTCAGATAGTCTGCCATATCAGAGCCCCTCTTTGATATGATAAGGTCTGCTTACTGCTCTGATTCGACCCGGTGTTAGAGAGGCACCGTTATAATACAGCCGATATACCCCTGGCTGCAAACCACCCGATGGGCACGGTGACGCGTAACACCCTGGATTAGGGGTGGTAGATCTTTGTGTGCTACTCCTCGCTAGTCTGTCCGACATGGGTGGCCATACTGGAAGCGTATGCTTCTCTCAGCATAGCCTGAGTGATTCATCGTAGTTTAAGTCCTCGCACCACGTCAAGGTTTCTAATAAACGGGGGCGTGAAGCTTACCTGGCAAAACAAAGTGAACAACAGCAGTTATACAGCAGTCGTAAACTAAGAGTAACAGGTTGCAACCTAGCATTGGTACAGCGGGCTTGTTACTCTAACTAAAATAATAAGTTATTCAGGATCATAATAATTATTCAGTGGGTAAAGACAAATAAAAAACCTTAACATATGTCTACTCTCACTTGACTCTCTGCTGGGACACGGAGCGGCAAGGGCGGACCGCCCTCAACCAGTCAGGTAAGGTTTAAGTAAATAACCTCACTATTTGGCGCAGCCAGCATACATACAGCCGGTTCGAATTAGATAATCTATGTGGATACCTTTTATGGTATCACAGGGATAACATTGCTGAGTACCGCCCATAAGATACTCTCCTCTATCCTACAAGATCGGATAGCCCCATACGCTAAAGCCATCATTGATCAATATCAGTGTGGCTTCATCCCAGACAAATCAGCTATTGATCAGATATTCACTCTTTGGCAGCCGATGGAAAAATGTCTGAAATTTAAGATTCCATTACATCATCTATTTAACTTTAGTCCAATTTCCGGCTACTAGTCAGGACACAGTTTACTATAAGCTCATATGGTCTCTGCTTCGATTAACTGGCCAGGGAAGTAGTTGATTGCATTGTTTCCTCCAGTCTGATTTTTTTTTTGCCGCCCACAGCGGAAGGCCGCTTACGACAACTTAGCCAGGGTAGAACTATATCATCCCATGAGAGACCTCAACATTCCAAACAAATTGATACGACTTTGCAGGTTAACCATGACCAACGTAACTAGTTAAGTAAAAATAGCGGGATTGCTGTCCAAACCAATACACATCTTTAATGGACTCCGACAAGGGGACGGTCTGGCTTGCCTCCTCTTCAACCTCTATTGTCCCCAAGTCCAGCCAGATACTTGCCTACGCAGATGACATCGACATCATCGGTAGATCCGATTCGGCTGTACAGAACTCCTTCACCCAGATCGAACAGGCGGCACAAAAACTGGGACTGCACATTAATGAGGGAAAAACTACGTACATGATGGCAACTTCTGCAAAGAGAAGACCTAACGTTGTTCAAACTATCAGGGTAGCGGAACACGTATTTGAATTAGTGCAATCCTTTAACTACCTTGGGTCAATAGTATCAGCCGATAACAATATGGAAGACGAAACACACGAACAGCTGATCAAATCCAACAAAGCCTACTATGGTCTATCAAGACTCTTTAAAACCCGAAATTTATCTAGAACATCCAAGCTACTACTGTACAAGGTCTTACTAGTACTCATATACGGATCCGAGACCAGGGTGCTCAAAAGAAGGCACTCTGAACTCTAAGCCGCGTTCAAGATGAAGCTTTTAAGGAGAATTGTTGGCTCCGTACGTGAGGGGAGACGATTCCGTAGATGCTACAACCATGAGTTGTACGCGGTCTACCTTGATTTAACCAGTTCAGTTCGTTTTAACAATTTTCTCCCGGCTCTAATGCCCGTCAGGTCCGTCTCGAACGATTCAGCCTGAGCCGCTCACAATTTGATGCGTGTGGCCACCCTCACTTCCCCGGCATCGAGAACGCCCGATCGCCTGGGTGACCTGTTGTCCCTTTTACAGCTACTGTTCGCACCGTTCGAGTGAAGCTGGAGAATCTTCTTGTTATGGACAGATCTTCCTGCTTGATTACGAAGCATGATTCCTTTCGTTCCTCGAGATCTTCTGGTGTTCCGGCGTCCACCTCTCGGACTTGGTAAATGAGTGTCCGGCAGCCTCAGCTCCTCGTCTCCAAGAAAGACGGGTCCTCGCCACCACAGATCTGCTCCTGCGAGGTCCCTTGGGCTGAGTCCACTTGACAGGAAATCCGCTGGCTTTGAAACACTCGGCACATGATGCCACTGGCTTGGAATGTTTTCCACCGCCTGAGATGATCCGATAGCCATTGCAGGACTATAGTGGAATCGGTATATGAGAAGCATTGAACCCCGCTAATTTGAAACGCTTTCCTCACGAACGAAAGAGGCGAGCCAAGAGATGGGCTCCATATAACTCGAGCCTTGGGAGGGACACCTGCTTAACTGGGGCCACATTTGCTTTTGCCACGATGATATGCACCTAAGAAGCCCCCTTCACCCCAAATCTGGTGTAGAGGACCGCTCTGTACGCCGTTTGCTTGCGTCCGAAAACCCATGTAACTGAAGGGCTTCGGATGTCCCAACGAACGTGGGATCTTCGCCGACTTCAGTGCCTGTAATCCCTCGAAGTATTTCTTGCATCCCTTCCGAATCTTTTCATCCAGGGGATCATCCCAATCGACACCTTTAAGCCACCGTTTTTGCAATACCAGCTTGGCTGGCACCACCACTGGAGCGGCCAAGCCCAATGGATCATACAGCTTGGAGACGTGTGACAGGACCATCCTCTGCGCGAGCGTCGATACCTCCTGTACCTTGTAGCTCAAATAGTCTGCCCTGGGATGCCAATTCACTCCGAGCAGCTTCGTTCCCTTGCTTGTGATGGACTGGTACACTTCTTCAATACCTGGTGAATCAGACGACAGCCACTTCAATAACTTGTTGCAATTTTATTTCCACTTACGTAGCGGAAATCCTCTGCTCATAAGAGCTTCCGTCAGTTGACCCGCCAACTGGATTGCCTCCTCTACGGATTGTGTTCTGGATATACAATCGTCCATGTTCGGACGCCGTTCCTCATGTTACGGTTAGCAGCTTGAACGTTTGGTCCTCCTCCTCTGGGATGTCTTCTCCAGTCATGCTCCAGTTATCTCGACGGCGGATCCGAAGTCAATCGCCCCAGCACCAATGGGGTTACCCGAACGCTTGTTTCTCCTATTCGACTTCTCAGCAGCATCTCGATTTTTCCGCGGCTGACCTGTGGATTCGCTTCGCCTATCTCATTTATCTTTACCTTCGTCTGCATGCATCCCAGGCCCAACTGGTGAATAAATGATTCCCGGACTAAGGATGTGGTTGAACCGAAGTCCAGAAGCGCCAGACAAGGAACCAACTGGTTTCTTTCGCCCGCCATAGTCACGATTGGCGCAGGCAGCAACGAATCTTGGGCGTGCGCTGCCGCGCAGGATCCACCCTATGGTCCAGCCTCTGGTGATAATCTCGGAATGTCCACTGATTAATGCAGTCAAGAGTTGTGCTGTACGTTACACACTCTACAGTTGCCTCTCTCACATTTGTCAATGCCGAGGTCTGTGCGGAGGCAGTTCCTACGTAACTCATGTCGGTGGACAAACTGATCACGCTGTGAGATTGAAAGACTCCTGAACGCGCTACATCGGAACAATGGATGCAGCTGTGCGCATTTGGGACACTTAGCCAGCACTGGTGATGTGATTGCCGAGTACGTCTCTTGGGTGGACCGGCTGCTATACTTCTGTCCCGAACAAACTGACCCTTGAAACTGTTCTTCGCTGTCGAAACGCTCTAGTTCGGTAAGTCGAGCTTCCAGGAATTCGATCGACTCCTCGAATGTCAGCATCTCGTTCCTGCTGGTTTCTCGAGTCCACAACAGCCTGGTCTCACTATCGAGCTTCTCGAATGTAGTGAAAACCAGCCAACAACCCCAGTGCTCCAGTGGCAGCTCCAGTGTCCGCAAAGCCCGAACCTGCTCGAAGAGGCCGTTGATAAATTTGCGAAACTCTACAGCACCTGATGTCTGGATAGCTGGAATCGACATGAGGGGTCGGCGATGTGCCTCCATGATGATCTTCCTTTTGTCATACCGCCTGACTAGTGCAGCCCAAGCCTACTTATAGTTCGCCGCCGTGACCGGAACATTGCGAACCAATGGTAATGCGTCCGCTCTCAAGGAAGTTCGAACAAATTGGAATTTCTCTACCGCTGATAACTGGGGGTTGTCGTGGATGAGCGGTTTGTACATGTCCCGGAACGATACCCTCTGTTTATAGTTCCCATCGAAGGTAGGCACGTCGATGTTCCTCAGCTTGATCGATAGGGTTGCTGTTCCACCCAGTGATTCCGATGCTGTTAGATTCGCTGACCGGGTAACTAGTTATTCCACCAAGGTGTTCATTATTGTTTGGCTGGAATTAAGCGTATCCAGCAACATCTCCATACCTGGTTGCTCCGCTGTTAACGTTGGAATAGTTACCGGTCCCAGAGTATCTCCTGAAGTATCCAATGCGGTGGCGTCTGTGCCTGTTGATGCGTTTAACCACTGAGTAAGCCTGCTTTGCAGCGAAAAGTATCGGTCCCCGAGCTTGCGCGTTCCTCATTCTCCTTGTCGATGTCCAGGTCCGGGTCGTTCTCCTCGATGCATTTTTGGAGGTGCTCAAAAGATTTAAAAGCGCCCTCCAGTTTGCGAAATCCGCTCGCGACTTCTTCTGTGAAGCCACCTCATTCGCCTTGTTTGCGAACTCCTCCAACCGCCTGAGGAACCCCTTGATGCCTACTCATCTCCTCCGGAGTCGGAACAGTCTGATCCGCCATTTTCGACTTGCTTGGCGGATCACTGGTAGCCATTGGGAATTATTATAGTTTGCCTTTTCGATGCTTGTGGATTGAAATTGCGTCACTAGCTAGTTGAATCCTATGTTTGTGGGTCGGGTGTAGCTTACGCATGATCGGCTGCACGACCGTATTCCTTGCTGCTTGGTCACAGCTGGTGCACTTCAATCCTTTGCGGTTGAAACGCTTTGATACCACGTTGTACAGTGGGGTACGTTGTGTTGTCCAGTCGGCAGCTACTATCTTTCCCTCGATGACTTGATCCGGTGGGAAGGACCAAATTGTTAATCCGGTTTATATGTTTGGACTATTTATTAAAATTTAAATACAATTATTGAACAGCATCGGACTCTCTTTAAATATTGGTGGAGCAAACCCCTTCCAATCTGTTTAGATCTCCTTGCTCAAGTAGCGCACCTCCAGAACCGGACTCTGCTCTGGGTGACGGGCGTTATAGTCTTACCCGGTACGCTTGTTGTACTATCGTCAACTCCCCAACTGCCGCCGCTTATATTCTTGCTTGTGTCCCAGTTGCCTCGTTCGCATGTTTGTCACAGGAACAAAGAGAGCAATTGGTATAAATATCCGACCCACAGTCCGCCAGTCGGCAATCATTCACCCCGACCGACGAAAAGTCGAGGACCATCCTCTTAAAACGAGTAGCTGTGTGTTGGGAAAAGGACGACAACGTAATCGCCCTTGAGGCAACATTTCCTAACGTCAAATTCACTGACAGAATTGCTACAAACGATGCCAGCAGAGAAGCAAACAGATTTCCAAGCGGTAAGCGACGGCCTTGAAGCTAGGTATGGAGACAACCACATGCAGCAGGTCTACTGGATGCAACTGCGGAGCAGAACGCAGAAACCTGGAGAAAATCTTCAACAGTTGCAGGCAGACATTGAGCGATTGCCAAACTTGTCTTATTCAAATATGACTAAGGAATTTCTGAACTAGGTAGCGATGGATGCATTTATAAATGCACTCCAAGATCGGGACTTCCAACAAGCCGTTCGCTTGGCAGGAAAGAAGACGACTAATGAAATACTGGCGTTAGCATTGGGATATGAATCTGCTAAACTGGCTACCAAGAGTACATATAGAGTCCAAGAAATGTCCGTCCAGGAATGTTCTTGCCAAAGAATCGGGCATGTACAACGGAGAACCTCGAGACCTGATATGAAGTGTTGGACATGCGGCGAAGTCGGCCACATCTCTGTTGACTGTAGGAAACTTCGACGAATGAATGAAACATCAATTGAGAATTTTTGATCATGCGCTAATCTTAAGAGGAGACTATCAACGGACCAACCTGAGGCCAATAGTTCGGGAAAGCTTGTAAGGGCAGACTTTACGGGGCGAAAGTCGCCTGGTGGAATGTGCAGCCCCAGCATCGTAACTGTATCACAACTCCAACGGGATAACCAAAGTTTGGTTATAACTACGATTGTTAACGCAAGGACAACAACAGTGACAACTGGAGCAACGAGATCCATAATTCGGCCGGATGTCGTGCACAAAATAGCCCTTAATAAAAATAGAAGATACGCTTTGAGGACTGCTACAGGAGAATGCTCTACAGTCTACGGAGAAGTCGAGAGCATAATAGTGCTGGGCAATATTTCCATCTCCCACCAATTTTTGGTTCCCGATATTACGGACGAATGAATTCTTGGAATGGATATCATGAAGGAGCACCAAGTGGTTCTAGATATCGGGCAAAGAACACTGCGAATTGGTAGCTTGGAGGTTGCTATTACACTGCAGAGGAACAGTTCCGAAGACCATGTAAGCCAGATTGTAAACATTGTCATAGAGCGGAAGAAAAACAAGAGGTGTACGACCTTCGAAATGTACAAGTAGAAGTACTAGATGGGTGGACGAGTGATGCTATACGCGCAGCTCAACTTCAGGATGAAAATATGTCGCTAATCCTGGAACACAAAGAAAAAAACGAGCGGCCAACTTGGAACAATATTTCCGACAAGAGTTTTTTTTTAATTTTTTTTATTAGACTTTTCTCGGGAGAGGCGAACCTATAGCGCCGAGTGGGCGCCCCGAGATGCCACCAAATAACTGCAGTTCTTTTGAACAGTTGCAGGTTGTAACGCTCCGGGAACACTCGCGTGGGAATGGAGTTCCACAGCTTCCCCTCTCTGTAACGGAACGAGTTCTGATGCAGGGATGTTCGCGCCGTCGGGAGTTGAACCACAAAGAGTGGAACATTTAAAGCATATTGGGCATAATGGAATTCCTTGCTGGTGGAAGATGGAATTCTAAAGCGTAAATGGGAAGCCACGGACGGAAAATCCCATCGAATGCAGAATCTAGTCCCACCATCAAAAGTGAAGGGCGTACTAACAGAAATGCACGACGGGGCCTCCGGTGGACATCTGGGAGTTAATAAGACACTTTAAAAATTACGATCTCGATCCTACTGGCTTCACATGAGAGATGACATTGAGCCTTGGTGTAGGAAGTGCACAACTTGCACCGCGACCAAAGGAGCAACAGCAAAACCAAGGAGCGCTATGAAGCAGTATAACGTGGGTACCCCTTTCGAGCGAATTGCGATTGAGATTTCAGGACCATTTCCAAAAACCAACGACAACAACAAATACGCGTTGGTTATCATGGATTACTTCAGCAAGTGGGTGGAAGTCCTTCCAATTCCAAACCAAGAAGCAACAACCGTCATTGAGCAGCTTATCAATAATTGGCTCAGCAGATATGGAGTTCCCTGTGACCTTTATTCTGATCAAGGCTGAAAATTCGAATAACAGATATTTCAAGGCATCTGTGCGGCACTGAGCGCAAGGAAAACCAGGATCACACCCTTACATCCGCAGTCAGACGGAATGGTCGAAAGGTTTAACCGAACAATGAAAAAGTATTTATCGAAGGTCGTTAGTGATCACCAACGAGATTGGGACAAATATGTACAAACCTTTCTCATGAGTTATAGATCGGCTAATCACGAGACGGCAGGCCATTCTCCAGCAAGAATTATATTTGGACGAGAGATACGATTACCAGCTGATCTACGTTTCGGAATACCTCTAGACGCCATGGATAAGACTGAAGACTACGTAGCCGAATGGAGAAATCGCCTCGATGAGATTCATCATTTGGTTCGAAAGCAAATCAAGGTATCAAGTGACAGGATGAAAACAGGGTACGACATTCGAGCCAACGCATCCGGATTTAATGCAGGCGATAACGTGTGGCTTTATAGCCCTCATCGGCAAAAAGGAAGGTCTCCAAAGTTGCAGCAACATTGGGAAGGACCGTATAAGATTCTCACAAGAATTAATGACGTTGTCTATAGGATTCAGCGAAGACCGAACGCCAAGATGAAAGTGGTACATCGTGACCGACTGGCGACTTTTTGTTAACCCAGGAGACCAGTGAACTTAGTTCGCCATAGATAATACCGACGACTACGTAGCCGAATGGAGAAATCGCATCGATGAGATTCATCATATGGTTCGAAAGCAAATCAACGTATCAAGTGACAGGATGAAAACAAGGTACGACGTTCGAGCCAACGCATCCGGATGAGTAACTGTCTGTCTCGTGTTTCTCTCCAAAATCGTTCGTGCGGTCTCGAATCTCACGCACTCTGTGAGTACGTGTTCCGCATTTTCTATTTTGCCTTCACAATACAAGCAGTATGGGTGATTCACATGCTTATACTTGTGCCAGTATTACCGGAAGCATGCATGTCCTGATATTAGCTGAGTCAAGTAGTAATTCAGCTCGCCATGTTTTCTTTCCACCCATGTTTCTATATCAGGTATCATGGTGTGGGTCCATCTTCCTTTGGTGGAAGACTCTCACCTTCGTTGCATTTCTCTTAGGCTTGAGAGCTCTAATTGTGACCACATTCTCCGACGATTCTTTTGGGAGACCTTATGCAATGCAGGGTTTTCTTTAGCTGCAATGTCAAGTGGTGTTGTGGGGGGGTTCGTTGGGAGTCGGCAAGGACTCGGATTCATCGGTACTCCCACCTACTTGTTCCACCTAGAACGAAAGGCACCAAGTTCACCGACAGGCTTTAGAAAAGTAACAAAAGTCAGGCACTGGGATGTTGTTCGAATTAATGCTCATTTATTTGTCATGTATAACTTAACGGTAACTTATATCGTGTATCAACTTTACAAAAAACTTTACAAAGTGCGTGAACCCGTCGCACTCGGAACAAATTCTGATTCAATCAAGTCCGTGAATTTTACGCGGTTGCTACTTCAAGCCCACAGTGTCACAATCCCACATCACGGGGAGCGCAGTTAGTCGAACACCTGGCCGTTTAAACGTCGCGCACACGCGTCACGCGTAGGGATTCTGAACCGGGGGACGTGGGGGACGGCACGGCCGTTTGAATTAATACCGCCGGTGGGTAGTGTAAAGGCTGCACACGCACACGCTATCCTAAATACGCGCCCGTTAATTGGTGACGACGATTCGTTAGGTTCAATGACCCGATTATCCGGTGATGCGCGCTGGAGGGTACGAAGGGACGTGTGTCCTCAGTGGTGGCTATTACTCGACTAGGTTCATGGATGAATATATTTCGTTCATTGCGTCGTGGCGGTGCGTCATGGCAGAGTTAGGCTCGCTGCCAATTACGGGGAATTGTGGACGAGTTGCTATGCTAGCATAGGAATTCAGTTCCAACGAATTCTGGCCGTACAGGCTGGGTTGACTTCGTTGGTTGGGTGTACCGGGAATTGGTTTGGCGACGCGAGCGAGTATGGGCATGCATTTTCGGGGGAAATTGGAATGGCTTGGGTGCAAGCAAGGGGTATCGTTTAGATAGAAATGTTAACCGAAATAATTTCGGGGAAGTGTGCGCGGTTTATTTGGTTGGTAGTGTTCCGTTGAGGATTGGGTATACGCTTTGTTAAGGCATATGAACTTCGGAGAAATGTGTGCGGCTGGGTATGCTTGCTGATGTTCCGTTGAGGATTGAATATGCGTTTGCTATGGCATACGAGTTTCGGGGAAATGTGGATTGTTTGGTTGCGTTGAGGAAATATGGATAATTGAGTAACGCAATTTTGGGAAAATGCATGTGGTGGTGGTTAGAATATATTCGGTTGAATTATATTCTCTTGGAGGTTTGGGAAATGTTTTATTGCATATTGGGGAATATATGCTATTGCAGGTTTGGTTTTTGCATGTTTGCAGGTTAGGGTTGTGGGTTGGTTCTCCGTGTGATGTAGAGAACCCCCACAGTGTCATCTCAAAACATTTATGGCATCTTCGGATACCGTTCGAAATGCACAGCATACTCTTAGCGATGCCAGTCTATGCGCTGAGTTCACTCCTCTCATGTATGACTTATTGTGCGGCTCCTGCCCATATGTGAGCTGCATACATTATAGTGGAGGTGTTGACACTGGTTATGAGTTTCCTTATGTGGGGCCGGGGTCCTCCAACATTGGGTAGCAGTCTCGCCAAAACTTTGCATACTCTTGCCGTTTTTTCACTCGTTTTCCTTAGGTGTTCCTTGAAGCTCAACCTGTTGTCGAGTATAACACCAAGATATTTAATATAGGGACGGTAAAAGTAACGGTTGGTATTAACGGACTAATAAATCATCATCATCGTCACTACAACCGGGAGCCGGTCTTGGCCTTATTTAACAAATCTTTCCACCGGTCCCGATTTCGAGCCGATGTTGTAGCGGTTCCGCCAAACCCCACGGTCCACTTACCCGAAAAAAAACCCCATAACTACTACCCAACTTCCTTAAGTTCGCTAATGCAACAGTATGAGTTCCTGTAAATGCTTCACGCATTATATAGATCACCATCTATAATCTTAAAATCCCTATAAAGAAAACTTACCTTTTCATGCATCCCTTCGCATACAATTTTTCGTAAGATTTCTTTCTTTGCTTATCCGGTATTCTAAACCAGTTCGGTACCAGACAAATTCCTGTAAACAAAATGATTCGGATTGCATTCAATGTAACCGTCATGACAGGGACCATAAATATTGCGCCGTCTATTTTCCCAGCCGCGTCATGTACCTTTTCATACACATTGGCTGGCGACCTTTTTTTTCTCATCAATAAACAACCCAAGCAGCTGTATATAATTAGCGCAATAGACGCTGAAACCAAATTCTCCAGCATTTTCTAATACAAACATGAACCCGGTTTCTACTGCAGCCAGAGATGCCATAAACATCCAATTTGCTTTTAGCACCTTTTTTTCCCAACGTCGATAATAGCGATGAGGCATCGCGTAAACAATGACCCGCATTACCAACGGCGCATTTGGTCATTTCTCCCTTTTGTCTTATCCGCCTGTCTGCTTCGTTTACCCATTGCCCTTGAGCATGTGTAAACCACACAGATCCGAACGATCGCACACATACCACCAAGAGAGACTTTACGTTTCTCTGGTGGTAGGTAAAAACGATATCCTTATTGGAGAGGATATCTACCTCGGCACAATAAACTCACCCGAAAGATGCGAATCATCGCTGCACGAGATGATTATCGTGGAGTCGAATTCCATCGACTGGCCGTCATGGTCATGTGATGTCCCGCTCACCGGTGCAAACGGTGACGCGAATAAAGTCGAGTGTGAGTCGAGCGAGCGGGCTGTGTGAACAAATTATTAAAGTGCACTTTAAAATGACTTCATCATCATCATCATCATCATCGGCACTACAACCTGGAACCGGTCTTGGCCTTATTTAGCAAGTCCTGAGGCTTGTTAAATTTTCCATAATGCTTTGTTTTTTTTTTTTTTTTTTTTTTTTTTCCGGGCAAGGTCATTAGTCTTGCGCCAGAGGCTCCCCGACGGGGAATCGAACCCCGGTCTCCCGCGTGACAGGCGGGTATACTAACCAGTATACTATTGAGGATTAAAATGACTTACCAAATTATAATAAAAATGTTATCTAAGATCATCGTGATCTATTCAACTAAGTAAACATAAGAAACATTATAGTGAAATAAATTCTTAAGCAAGGAACAAAAATAAACAAGAAATTAATTACAACAAGTTCAATGTGTTTTCGTCATTGTTGTTCCCTCTGTGCTCATGTTTTCGGTCTACGGCAGACAATTAGAATTGTGGAGACGAGGTAGAATTCTCGCCCGTGCGCCGTCGCGATCTCGTCCCCCACAATGTCATCCAGTTTGGCACTTTCAGGCTCTGGGTGTCCTGGCCTACGCCAGACAATGTCTGCCGCGCTGTCTCCTTCCATACATCCTGCCACAAAGGACTTTCCGGGCAGGTTCCTCTTCGCTCATTCGAGCTAGGTGTCCCGCCCACCGGGATCTACCGAGCTCGATTTTTCTTACAACGTTAGCTTCAAGGTAGATCGTATACAACACACGGTTGTAGCGTCTCCAGAATCGTCCTCCCTCACATACGGGGCCAACAATTCTCCATAATACCTTCCTCTCGAAGGCGGCTAAGAGTTCAGATTGCCTTTTATTGAGCATCCAGGCCTCGGATCTATACATGAGCACTGGTAAGATCATGGTCTTGTACAGTAGTCGCTTGGATGTTTAGGATCAATTTCGGGATTTAAAGAGCCTTGATAGATCATAGTAGGCTTTGTTGGATTTGATCAGCCATTCGTGTATTTATTCTTCCATATTGTTATCGGCTGCTACTATCGACCCAAGGTAATTAAAGGATTGCACTACTTCAAATTCGTGCTCCGCTACCCTGCTAGTTTGACCAACGTTAGGTCTTCTCTTCGCAGAAGTTGTCTCCATCTACTTAGTTTTTCCTTCATTAATGCCCAGTCCCAGTTTTTGTGCCGCCTCTTTGATCTGGGTGAAGGAGTCCTGTACAGTCGAATCCGATCTACCGATGATGTCGATGTCATCTGCGTAGGCAAGTATCTAGCTAGACTTGGTGACAATAGCCCCTCTAGTTGTAACGTCAGAATCACGGATTGCTTTCTCCAACGCCAGGTTAAAGAGGAGACAGGCCAGACCGTCCCCTTGTCGGAGTCCATTAAAGACGTTTATTGGTGTGGACAGTAATCCCGCTATTTGTACATGACTAGTTACGTTGGTCATGGTCAACCTACAAAGTCGTATCAATTTGTTTGGAATGCCGAATTCTCTCATGGCATTATATAGTTCTACCCTGGCTATGCTGTCGTAGGCGGTCTTAAAGTCTATAAACAGATGATATAATGGAATCTTAAATGGCAGACATTTTTTCATCGCCTGCCTAAGGGTGAATATCTGATCAATCGCTGATTTGCCAGGATGAAGCCACGCTGATATTGACCAATGATGACTTTATCGTATGGGGGTATCCGATAGTGTAGGATAGAGGAGAGTATCTTATATGCGGTATTCAGCAATGTTATACCCCTATAGTTGCTGCATACTTTGATCTCCCCCTTCTTATGTATAGGGCAAATTATTCCGCGACGCCAATCTTCCGGCATCACCTCTTGCTCCCATACATGCATCACGATGTCATGAATTGCGTGATGTAACCCGGTCCCTCTATGTTTGATCAGCTCAGCTGGTATGCCATCAGCACGGAGGGGCTTTATTTGATTTGAGCTGTCTTATGGCTTTTACTGTTTCCTCAATGCTTGGTGACGGCAGCATTTGGTCTTGATCTTGCATTGGTGGGGCCTCCAATTCTTCTGTGAGCTGACCATTTAGCAATTCATTGAAGTGCCCTTCCCATCGCTCCAGAATGCCTTCAGGATCGGTGATCAGATTACTCTCTTTATCCTTGCAGTAAGTGCAGCGTGGTGTGTAATGCGTCATACTATGGATTATTTGGTAGAACTTCCGCGCCTGGTGCGGACCTCGCTCGCTACTTTTCTCTATTTCACGGATAAGTTTTGTTTTTCCAGGCACTAGTCGTTTGTCTGTGAAGTATTTTGTCACATCTTTGGAGCTCTTTGTATTTCTCCTCGCGTACCCGCGTTCCATGATACTGCTGCATTGCCCGGTATGCAGCATTCTTACGTTCAGTCGCTAGTTTGCACTCATCATCAAACCAGTCGTTCCGATCTCTACGACTACTGCCTAAGATGGAGTTGGCAGTACTAATGACAGTATTCTTAAGGCGTGTCCATTTCTCTTCTACGCCCGACATTCTGGCCCCAGGACTTACTCTCCCTCCGTCGAGCTCTTCGAGGGCGAATCTTAACGCATGACCAAAGGTGTTACTGGTATTCTCATTGACTAATAAGTGTGTTACATTAATTCAAAATCGGTTTAACGGCTCTTATCTATTAAAAAGAATTTATCCAGCGAACCGTAAGCTCTCGCTACAATTGGTGTCAGAAGTGGGATTAATTATTGATGAAGTAAATAAGTCTGGGAAAGTGTGTTGTGACTGATGAAAAAAAATGACTTTTTTCAAATTTCTAGACCAGAATACCCACTCTATTTTTTACATCAGGCATTTTGGCTCCTCGATAGTATAGTGGTTAGTATACCCGCCTGTCACCCGGTATACCGGGGTTCGATTCCCCGTCGGGGAGCCTCTGGCGCAAGACTAATGACCTTGCTCAGAAAAAATAAATCATTATGGAAAATTTAACAAGCCTCAGGACTTGCTAAATAAGGCCAAGACCGGTTCCTGGTTGTAGTGCCGATGATGATGATGATTTTGAGGAAACATACAATTTTTTTTTTCTAAATTGTATAAAAACACTGATTGGAAAAGTAGAATTCCCATATTTAGGTTCAATATTATTAAATTAGTTAATGTCTGATGTACGAATTGAATGCATTTTGATTTTCCAAGAAACAAATACCATCATCATCATCATCATCATCGGCACTACAACCAGGATCCGGTCTTGGCCTTATTTAGCAAGTCTGGAGGGTTGTTAAATTGTCCATAATAATTTATTTTTACGGGCAATGTTATTCGCCTTGCGCCAAAGAAACAAACACTACATATACTATATTTTGTTTCACAATTAGAATAGCATTCACAATTTGTTATTCCACCTCAACTGACATGAGAAATTCACACTGTATAAATAGTTTTCAAATCCAAAATTGCGCCATCTGCCGCAAAACAAGATTGGTATTTCTGTCGCCGTCTTAATAAACAAAATGCATCAAGTTCTCTGTCAAACTGGCTGAATACTGCCACCGAAAAGTATATCCATACCACAAAACCACCTTATCGAATTCAGCACTCTCTCCAACGTTGCTCTCTGCGAAATGCCAAAAGCGCCATATTGAATTTCCATTCAAAATCTATTCTCATTTTCGTGGTGATTGCGTACGCGTGCACACATCGTCCGACTTGCGTTAATTCGTATTTCCAATCAGAAATTCCAATTTTCCCACTAACTTGTGTCTAAACACAGCCCCATTTGGCTGTTGAATTGTGTATTTTTAATCTACCGTTCACATAAGTCACAATTTATCAACAATACACCTGATAATCTCGTCAATTCAAATTTCCCAGTGCAGTGCCAATGAATTTACAACAAAAAAAAAAGAGGAAAATTCTCTCAACAGATCATCTGAGAGCATGAGCGTAGTGCGATGAAGTAAAGTGCGTTGAAAATATTCCCGAGAGTAACGAGCAACACATCGAAAAGAGGCAAGAAGAAGAAAAAAAGAAGAAAATCGTGAAGTGAGGGAAAAGTTATAAAAATTTTGAGGTCATTTTCGAGAGTTCGACTTGATTAGAGTTCGGATCGTTTAATTGGCTTCCAATCGGTCGGTAAACATTGTGTGAGCTGTTAAGCAATTCCGTGAGTGCTTCGTTGAAATGTACGCGTTCTCGTGCGGGGCAGGTGGTGGTCGGTCGAACTGTATGCGTTGCATCGCCGTTTCCACTCGGTCATTACGTATGCGCTTTCATTGAATTCACTCGCAGTGCGTGTGTGTGTGGCTCCCATCCGAGGATCAGCGCACTTTTCCCACCGTTCGATTGGTGCGAAAATCAAAATTCGGCTCCCACTCCGATTAAACGATTCCTCACCGTCATCGGTTTTGTTAACTCGAGTGCAAGACGAAAGTGAAAACATAAATAATAAATGAAACATCGAAAAGGAGGCCACTGTACCACGGAGAAGCTCGACTGAAAAATACAAACGTCGTGTAGCGTTGCAAGGGGAAAATAAACGGTGATGGTGCGATGGCAATTGAATGTGAACGCGTAACGTCCGTGCAAAGTGTAATTCCCATTAGTAACTTACATTAGAGTTAATAATCTCGCGAGAGAAACGTAAATAAATAAACAGCTCTTGTTGCGCAAATGGAATAGGGTTAACGCGAGTGCGACAGAGAGGGAACGACAATAAGCTGCGATCTTCTATCATTTTGGCGGCGTAGTGACTGAAATGTCAAACGCGACTGCGACTCTTACGTCATCGTCAGCATCAATAGCCGGGTCGAGAATAGGGTTCGCGCGGATCTGCGTCCTAGAATCCGCATTTGGATTACGAAAGTCAACAGTCGCCGCCGGTGATCCTCGTCTCCTATTGGATTTTGTCCTGGGATATGTCGCATAATAAATTCCTTAAACAGGTACGTAGGCCGTCGAGATTTACACCGCAAGTGCAAGCACCTGTGCATTGTGTGTCGGCGGGTGATAAAATTTTATTGCTTCCAATTTCGTTGGGCAATTAGCGTTGAGGTGTCGGTGCAGATGTTGCACATTAGGGCATTCTGTCATTGTTCCATTTATGGTGTGTCGGTTGAGGTGACGAAATCTTGCCGATGCTTGTGGTTTTAAAACACTAATCTCGTTATTGTTGTTACTTTGTTATATTAGGTAGAGGTGTGTGGCCACTTGATAATTTTCAAGAAAATTTTCGTGAGTTTAGTGATGATTTCAAGAGGAAGGTTTTATTGAGAGCCGTCAGCTGGGACGGTCGCGCATTGACAACCGTTGTGTGTAAACAAAATGTAGTTGCGGCAACATGTTGTACACAACATCTTTGAGGGGCATAGGGTGCACAGCAAGTGAAGGATTTTTTTTTATAATGTGCACATACTAAAAGGACTTTCAAAAGTATAGGGTGGATATAATACACCCCCCCGTAGCAAAACGCAATTAAACAAATGTGAACGTGAAAATGTAATAGTTTTCTTAACATAAAAGTGCAATAAAATAAAATAATGAATCGAAAACCTTTGCTGCTGGGGGAAAATTACTTATCTAACCACTTATACATAATAAACCTAAATAAATGGAAGGTAGTTCCAAAACAATTGTATGATTATGACACCAGCAAGGCCAATAACCTTGCTCGTAAAAATAAATTATTATGGAAAATTGAACAAGCCTCGAAACTTGCCAAATAAGGCTAAGACCGGATCCCGGTTGTAGTGCCGATGATGATGATGATGATGACACCAGGCTATTAATGCTTTTTGACAAATTATCTACGGGACTGAGTTAAAAAAAATAAGAATTAACCATCAAAATTCATTTGGTCTTCTTCAAAGAAAGTTCCATATGAAGAGGAATATTTTTCCAACGAACAATCCAGTCATCCATACATTTCGTAGGCATAATCCTGGATCGCCTTCAGTTCTCTCTCTTTTATGCTCATGCCAGCTTAGTTCAATCTAATATAGCCACAAGGTGTTTTCGATTTAAACTCTAATTCAGTTGTCATAGTTAGTTAGTGTATAATAAATAACATAGTACGTATTCAATACGATAAAAAACCGAGCAGAGAAACGCATTGCGGACGCGGGCCCGGTTTTTAATTTAGTAATTCGGCACAACATATTGTGTCTATCTCTTTTCTATAATTACTATTACGCTTATTGCTCATAAATTGATGAACGCTTTCTATATCTTTAAATTCGATACCGGTCAACCAAGAAGTGCACACCAGTTTACTTTAAAAATTAACTTTAAACGTACGAATAAACAGTAAATCGTTTTTCAGACGAAACAACACAACCTTCTACCACTTAGCTTTTCACACGTTTCCTGAAAAATATATAATTTTATATATTTTTCTATAATTTTGTTGCAAGAGGACCGTGTATACGTCTGGTACGTTTATTTGTGGTTGATGGGTGCGCACATTAAGCAAGTTTTCAAAATACTGCTTCCACTTTATGGCGATATTGTTTGTTTCTGTCACCAGACAGCCGTTTGCGTCTCAAATTATTTTAGCTCTCCCTCGGTAGCCATTTGCAATTGAATTTATCCCGGCATACATACCTATGATGATCTTTGTGGCATTTTCTAGGATTTTTTCAATCCGCGTTTTTTGCGTTTGAACAGTCTCATTGTCTCTTTCTGAATCGTCGCGTATCTTTCTGCGTTGACTTCATCATATTGTAGCGAGCTTAGTGTTCGCTAAATCGGTTTTGAATTAATGTAACACTTTATTAGTCTGTTAATAACAATCGTTACTTTTACCGTACACTTAACGATTTCTTGACTTATCGCTTCCTTACCTATCGCTTGCTTACTTATCACTTGCTTACTCTGCTTACTTCCCTCTCTGATCTGCATGCGACGTATTCACACCGTTTTTCCTCACTCTGATTCGGCGTTCCGTACAGCATAGAATTTTCTACTGTTCATAGTCTTCAGTTTTCCAGTACTTTCTAGAATATTCTAGTACTTTGTTTTGGACTTTCTAGAATATTCTAGTACTTTGTTTTGGACTTCCTAGAATATTCTAGTACTGATTGTCATATGCGTCACACTACCCTCCGACTAGATTAGTTCGTCCCGAACTAAGTTCACTGATCTTCTGGGTTAACAAAAAGTTGCCAGTCGGTCACGATGTACCACTTTCATCTTGGCGTTCGGTCTTCGCTGAATCCTATAGACAACGTCGTTAATTCTTGTGAGAATCTTATACGGTCCTTCCCAATGTTGCTGCAACTTTGGAGACCTTCCTTTTTGCCGATGAGGGTTATAAAGCTACACGTTATCGCCTGCATTAAATTCGGATGCGTTGGCTCGAACGTCGTACTTTGTTTTCATCCTGTCACTTGATACCTTGATTTGCTTTCGAACCAAATGATGAATCTCTTCGAGGCGATTTCTCCATTGGGCTACATAGTCTTCAGTCTTATCCATGGCGTCTGGAGGTATTCCGAATCGTAGATCGGCTGGTAATCGTATCTCTCGTCCAAATATAATTCTTGCTGGAGAATGACCTGTCGTATCGTGATTAGCCGATCTATAGCTCATGCGAAAGGTTTGTACATATTTGTCCCAATCTCGTTGGTGATCACTAACGACCTTCGATAAATACTCTTTCATTGTTCGGTTGAACTTTCGACCATTCCGTCTGACTGCGGATGTAAGGGTGTGGTCCTGGTCTTCCTTACGCCCAGTGCCGCACAGATGCCTTGAAATATCTGTCATTCGAAGTTTCGGACTTGATCGGAATGAAGCTCACTGGGAACTCCATATCTCATCATCATCGGCACTACAACCGGGAACCGGTCCTGGCCTTATTTAGCAAGTCCTGAGGCTTGTTAAATTTTCCATAATGATTTGTTTTTTCCGGGCAAGGTCATTAGTCTTGCGCCATAGAACTCCATATCTGCTGATCCAGTTATTGATAAACTGCTCAATGACGGTTGTTGCTTCTTGGTTTGGAATTGGAAGGACTTCCACCCACTTGCTGAAGTAATCCACTACGACCAACATGTATTTGTTGTTGTCGTTGGTTTTTGGAAATGATCCTGAGATATCAATCGCAATTCGCTTGAAAGGGGCACCCACGTTGTACTGCTTCATAGCGCTCTTTGTTTTTGCTGTTGGTCCTTTGGTCGCAGTGCAAGTCGTGCACTACCTACACCAAGACTCGACGTCATCTCTCATGTGAAGCCAGTAGAATCGAGATCGTAATTTTGAAAATGTCATATTAACTCCCAGATGTCCACCGGAGGCCCCGTCGTGCATTTCTGTTAGTACACCCTTCACTTTTGATGGTGGGACTAGAATCTGCATTCGATGGGATTTTCCGTCCGCGGCTTCCCATTTACGCTTAAGAATTCCATCTTCCACCAGCAAGGAATTCCATTGTGCCCAATATGCCTTAAATGTTCCACTCTTGTCGGAAATATTGTTCCAAGTTGGCCGCTCGGTTTTTTTTTGTGTTCCAGGATTAGCGACATATCTTCATCGTGAAGTTGAGCTGCGCGTATAGCATCACTCGTCCACCCATCTAGTACTTCTACGCGTACATTTCGGAGGTCGTACGCCTCTTGTTTTAAACGATCAATTTCTACTTCCGATTTCTGAAGGCGACGAATTTCAGTTTGTCTCTCTGCTAGATCAGTTGATAAGCGATTGTCCTCCTCAATGACCTTTTCTCGACTCGTCTTAAGAGCAACTATCTGTTGATGCAAGGATTTACATTCGGTAGTGGTGCTGTCCAAGTCTGAATCACTCTGAAGGCTTCTCTTGTGATTAGCGCATGAACAAAAATTCTCACTTGATGTTTCATTCATTCGTCGACGTTTCCTACAGTCAACAGAGATGTGGCCGACTTCGCCGCGTGTCCAACACTTCATATTAGGTCTCGGGGTTCTCCGTTGTACATGCCCGATTCTTTGGCAGGAACATTCCTGGACGGACGTTTCTCGGACTCTATATGTACTCCTCGTAGCCAGTTTAGCAGATTCATATGCCAATGCGAACGCCAATATTTCATTAGTCGTCTTCTTTCCTGCCAAACGAACGGCTTGTTGGAAGTCCCGATCTTGGAGTGCATTTATAAATGCATCCATTGCTACCTCGTTCAGAAATTCCTTAGTCATATTTGAATAAGACAAGTTTGCCAATCGCTCAATGTCTGCCTGCAACTGTTGAAGATTTTCTCCAGGTTTCTGCGGTAGACCTGTTGCATGTGGTTGTCTCCATACCTAGCTTCAAGGCCGTCTCTTACCGCTTGGAAATCTGTTTGCTTCTCTGCTGGTATGGTTTGTAGCAATTCTGCAGCCGCCCCGCGGAGTGACAAAATTAGTGATGTTGACTTTTGCTCATCCGACCACTTATTATAATTGGCCGCGGCGTCAAACTGACGTATAAATACGGAGAAGGGTCCCGTTTCATCGAAGGTTGGCGGTTGCATTCTTGTATCTTTGTAGTCATGTTGATTGTTAGGCGATGTCTTATTTCTCTCAACACACTCAAGTCTCTTTTCGATTCGCGTTATTTCCTCGGTGACTTTTGGATCCAGATTTTCTATTTCGTTTCGAATTTCTTCCTTAAAGTGTTGAAAATTACATTTCATTCACTGCGTTTGGGCATCCAATTTTGCATTCGGATCTGCGGCTTGCGCGTCGAACTTTGTTATCATCATCCGGAACATCTCCTTGATCTGCGTGCGATGTATTTATACCGTTTTTCCTCGTTCTGATTCGGCGTTTCGTTTCCGTCCGTTCCATAGCCTCGAATTTTCTACTGTTCATAGTCTCCAGTTTTCCAGTACTTTCTAGAATATTCTAGTACCTTGTTTCGGCCTTTCTAGAATATTCTAGTACTGATTGTCATATGCGTCACAATAGTTTCAATTGACTCAGAACGCGTCGCACAGTGGTCATTTGAGTTTCGGAAACAATCAAAAGTCAAATGGTGCCATATCTTTTGATCACATTCGTGTTTTTGGTCAAAATGTCTCTCTGTTGTGATTCTCCACTTTAAAAAAATTCAGCTCTTTTGTGTCTCATGAAACAAAACAACAACTAAAAAGTGGCGAATCGATTTGTGAGAGGTGTATAGTTATGTTTCCGAAAAATATCTTCTTTACTAAGGCGATGTTATCTTCAGTAAATGTCGTTGTCTCGGGTGAGATAAGTTTTCAACTACTTTGCGCCCCCTGTTTAAACGTATCACGCAAATGCTCTTGTTCTCCATATTACAAAGTCCCCGTGGCTTTCAACAACATTTCAAACAAACTCTTTGCTCAATGTGTTTTTTTTTCGTAATGAAAAACGCTGCTTGAGGCAAATTAATGTCTCTGGTCGATAACAACAAACTAGTTGACAGACTGAGGGTGAAAATAAAGGGTTTCCCATACTATTGGGTTGTACCACATGAAATATCGGATTTTATCATCATCATCATCGGCACTACAACCGGGATCCGGTCTTGGCCTTATTTAGCAAGTCTCGAGGCTTATTAAATTTTCCATAATAATTAATTTTTACAGGCAAGGTTATTAGCCGATTTTATAGTAAACGTTTAAAAGGCAATTCTATTTTTCAGTAAATCTTTATTCAATCAAAATAGGATCCGTTGGCATCTATGACATTCTTCCAACGTGATACAAGGTCAAATATTACTTTTTCGTAGAAACCTCAACGGCACCTTTTTTTGCCGCGTTACTTGCGATGTATGGGGTCTAGCATTGCCATGCAAAAGGATCGAGCCGTGCCCATTGACCAACGCAGGTTGCTTTTCAGCCAATTTGTCAGGCAATATGTTCCTCACAATATTTGATAGCACGTATCGTTGCTCCTGGTTGAAGAAATGAAAAGTGGATTGGTCTTTTCGATGTCCACTAAATTGTCACCATAATATTTTTTTGGGTGAAGACCGGGCTTGGGGTGTGTTTCAGTTTTTCACCTGCATCCAACCACTGCTCAGTTCTTTTATGGTCATCATACAGAATTCACTTTTCATCACAAGCGACTATCCGGTGCAAAAACAATTCAGTTTGGTTTCTTAACCTAAGCGATGTCCAGATTTCCAGGCGCCGTTGTTTTTGGGACGCGTTCAGTTCATCATCATCTCCACTACAACCGGGAGCCATCCTTGGCCTTATTTAGCAAGTCCTGAGGCTTGTTAAATTTTCCATAATGATTTGTTTTTTCCGGGCAAGGTCATTAGTCCTGCGCCAGAGGCTCCCCGATGGGGAATCGAACCCCGGACTCCCGCGTGACAGGCGGGTATATTAACCACTATAATATGGAGCAGCGTTCAGTTCATGGGGTACCCACTTATCGAGATTCTTTATCTTTTCTATGAGAGGAAGGTGTCGACTTATTGTCTTTGGGGATACTCCCATGTTGTGTGCAATCTCCCGCACCGATTTCGTTGGGTCTGCACCCACCGTTGCTCTTAAAACATCGTCGTCAACTAACGTTTCAGGCTTCCCACCTGGTTCATTTTCGACGCTGAAATCTCCCGAACGGAACTTTCCAAACTATCGTCGAATAGTGCATTCATTTACCGCTACATCCTCAAAATGTTTTTCATTGCCAATGACGCACTATGTTCCATTTTAAATTCATAAAGGAAGAGGGTACGAATTTGAACTGCCGACAGCATGGTAAACGATTCCTGGAAAGAAATAACTGTACTTGTAACGAACCTTAAAATTCTCACACGCCAAGCCCACGTGCCACTTTACTTTATAAAAAAAAGAAAATTTAACGTTCTGGCACAGATGTTCAATCGAGAATTTCTTATTTCCGACTGAGCGAAAATCTGACATTTCATGCGGTGCAACCTAGCATTGTCCTCCCAACTCCGTAGCGGCCGTCCTGTCTTGACGTTAAGGCAACGGGAAAGAGCCCGACATAAACGTTTACGTTAACGAGAAAACTCCCAAAAGAACGCTATGGTTCTATGAGAAAGTAAACTGGGAAGGTCTGAACTTTTTTGGGAAGTTACATTGGTCGTTATTTTTTCTCACTAGATGAAATTTAGGCAAAAACAATAGAGATGTTGACTTTATAGCGACACATTGGCAGACACGACTGTGTATTCCACACGGAGTAAAAGGTATCAAACTCAAAAGAAATATGTGGTTGGATTCCGGGTGCAGAGAAGCCATTAAGGCTAGAGTTGAATCCGGTTGTATAAATCAAACAATACAGGAAAACAGGAAAGATTAAAAACGGCTAGAAGTGACTACAATGCGTATACTCAACGTGCAAAGTTCATGCATGTCCAGAGAATGAGAATACAAAAAATACTACTCTCCCACAAGTAGTAGAAACTTCTCGACATTGAAAAACATCCAAAATTCGGTCTCCTCATCCATTCCTTCGCTTATAATCGATGACAGACCAGTCACCAGTGCAATTGAGAAAGCGAATCTACTTGCTCCGGATTTTGCAGCCAACTCAACGCTGCCTGACACCACATCAGTTCCCCCTCGTACTGTTGCCCGCGCACTCAAGGAGCTAAACGCAAACAAATCCGCTAGTGCGGATGGCATTCCCCCAATTCTCTTGAAGAAGTGTTCCTCTTCATTCGCTAAACCACTGCGGAAATTCTTCCATTTGTCTTATTCTTATTCTGGCCGTTTCCCAAATAGATGGAAGTCAGCGAACATTCAGCCAATTCCCAAAAAGGGTGACAAATCATCCCTTTCTTCTTATCGACCCATAGCACTAACTTCTATTCTCTTGAAGGTAATGGAATCACTTATCAACCGTCAACTTTCGAAATATCTGGAATCAAATGACCTCCTCAATGACCGCCAATATGGCTTTCGTAGCAACAGGTCCACAGGAGATCTGATGGCGTGCCTTACCGAAAAGTGGAGCCATTCCATCCACTACCTCGGTGAAAGCAAGGTAGTCGCATTGGATATTTCAAGAGCCTTCGACAGAGTTTGGCATCCAGCCCTTTTGTCAAAATTACATTCATATGGAGTGGACATTTCCCTGATCCAATGGATAAGAGACTATCTTTCTGGCCGTTCAATCCAAGTGGTTCTTGATGGTTTTAAATCTGTCTCCCATGAAATTAATGCAGGTGTTCCCCAGGGTTCGGTACTCTCATCCACTCTCTTCCTGATCTTTATAAATGATCTCTTGGCAATTACCCAAAACCCAATTCACTCGTTTGCTGATGATAGCACGTTGAGTTTCTCATACTCATACGAACACTCCCGTCAAAACTCTTCGAACGTCACTACTCACCAGCAAGTTATGCTTGATACGTTGAATTCAGACTTCAAAAAGCTATATCAATGGGGATTATCTAACCGAGTAGAATTCAATACCTTAAAAACTCAGTGCTGTCTCTTGTCGTCAAAGTCGAACGCCAAAGTATATATTCTACTGCCCGTTTCCCAAATAGATGGAAGCCAATGATCATTCAGCCAATTTTCAAAAAGGGCGACATATAGTTCCTATCTTCTTATCGACCCATAGCACTTCCATTCTCTCGATGGTAATTAATCGTCAACTTCCGAAATATCTGGAATGAAATGGCCTCCTCAATGATAGCCAATGTGGCTTTCGTAGCAACTTGTCCACTGGAGATTTGATGGCGTACCTTACCGAAAAGTGGAGCCATTCCATCCATTACTTCGATGAAAGCCCGGTTTTTGCACCTCATATTTCAAAAGCCTTCGACAGAGTTTGGCACCCAGCCCTTTTACCAAAATTACATAAGTATGGTGTGGGCAATTCCCTGACCCGATGGATAAGAGACTGTCTTTCTGGCCGCTCAATCCAAGTGGTTCTTGACGGTGTCAAATTTCCAGCCAAATCTCCTCCTATCAAATTAATGCAGGCGTTCCCCAGGGTACAGTATTCTCACCCACTCTCTTCCCCATCTTTTTAAATGATCTGTTATCCATTAGCCAAAACCCAATCCACTTGTTTGCTGATGATAGCATGGTGCGTTTTTCTCATTCTCATGACCAATCTCCTTGAATGTCATTATCAATCAACAGGTTATGCTTGATACACTGAATTATGATCTCAACAATATATTGTAGCGAGCTTAGGGTTCGCTGGATTAATTATTTTAATAAATAAGAGCCGTTAAATCGATTTTCTTTGTAAACACTTTATTAGTCTGTTAATAACAACCGTTACTTGATTATTCGCTAATAATTCGGTGACTCTTCTTTCACTTTCGAGACATCGTTTAATTCCTATCGCTTCTTTACTCCGCTTCTTTACTTATCGCTTCCTTACTTATCGCTTCCTTACTTATCGCTTCCTTACTGCTTACTGCCACCCTTGATCTGCGCGCGACGTATTTATATCGTTTTTCCTCATTCTGATTCGGCGTTTTGTTTTCGTACGCTCCATAGCCTCGAATTTTCTACTGCTCATAGTCTCCAGTTTTCCAGTACTTTCTAGAATATTCTAGTACTTTGTTTCGGAGACCTGCCAGATATCACAGCTGATTGTCATATGCGTCACAATATATAAATGTGGATTATCTAACCGAGTAAAATTCAATATCTCAAAAACTCAGCGCTGTCTCCTGTCGTCAAAGGCGAACCTCAAAGTAAATATACTGTCGATGAAGAGCGTTTGCAACGAGGAAGGAACTATCAATCCTCGACACTCGAATTAATTCGACTCTTAACCCTTTGCACTTCGCTGTCCCCTCTCAGGCGACATCGTAATTCTAACATATCACTCAGATGTTACATATTTAATCGTTTTGTTTTAAATGTATGCTTGTTAAAAAAAAATATATATGTATAAAAAATTTTTTTAATAAGCATAAGGGTTAATTGGAGCGCCACATATTTGAAGCTGCGACAAGTGCAGCCAAATGTATCATCATCATCATCGGCAATACAACCGGGATCCGGTCTTGTCATTATTTAGCAAGTCTTGAGGCTTGTTAAATTTTGCACAATAATTTATTTTTACGGGCAAGGTTATTAGCCCTGCGCAGCCAAATGTATGGGGTTCCCTAAAAGATGCAAAACATACTTTACTCTATCAATTGCCGACTCAATTAAGCATCAATGCCGAGTCCAACGAACTTCTGAATGAACGTCAATACGGATTCCGTGGCGGGCGGTCCACGGGAGACTTTTTGACCCTTATAACTGATATATGGACATTTGCGATTGAGGGATATGGTGAGTCAAGGGCGCTGTCGGGTCACATTGGATATCCTCAAGGTCTTTGACCGCGTCTGGCACGGGGCATGGCTGAGTAACTTCATTCATATTGACTTTCCCAGCGGCTTTGCGACTGGCCGAAAAGCTTCCTCGAAAATCGATCGATCCGGGTTGTTGTGGATGGCGAATCTTCGTATCTGTATCCTGTTAACTCCGGGGTGCCTCAAGGTTTTATTTTGGCTACAATCTTGCTTTTGATCCATATGAATGATGTTTTGGAGTCAATGGATAACAAAGTCTTCAGTTTTGCGGATGATAGTTTCCTCTTTTTCGACTGACCGGGCGATTAATGCATCAATGTTGCACCAACTGAGATGAAGCCAGATCGACACTATAAATCGGGATCTGAATAAAGGTCAATCTCGCCGACTTCTATGCAACGAAGACACAGTATATAGCATTCACAAGGAAAAGTCGATCATCGGTCCCGCAGCTGATAATGTATGGCCAGGCCGTTGAATTTGGGGAAAGCATGAAATTGCTCGGCGTCACGGTCTGTGGGAATGTATCTTGGGATAAACACGTGTCGAACATCGCCAGATCCGCCTCAGGAAAACTGAGCTATCTTTCAAGAGCCAAGCAATAATTTACTTTGGCCTAACTTCGTCTCCTGCATAAATCCCAAATTAGACCCACGCTCGAATATTGCTCTCATGTTTGGAGCTCTGCTCCTAAACATACCCTCGACCTACTTGAGAGCATACTGAGACGAGCGATCCGGCTGATCGTGGACTCGGCGCTGACGTCGGGACTACAGTCGCTATCATAATAAAGGCGCGTAGCCGAGCTCTGTATGTTTTACAGATATTATCACGGGTGCTGTTCTTCGGAGATTCGTGGTATTGTTCCGCGCAATTTGGTTTATATGCGCTCCACGAGGGCATATTTTTAATGGAGTTGTGAGTCGTTTGTGTTACTAATGATTATTTTTTCCTTATCTTAAGTAAGAAAAGGTGTTTTCATGGTGTAAATCTAGGAAAACTGTATTTTGGCTGGGGCTTTACATATCCACCACAAATCCGCACCAGTTTATGTTGAAAATAAACTTCAGCTATATGGATAAACACATTCAATCATTCGCAAGCCGAACAACACGAATGTGCAAAGGTAGAATGATTTCCCTTTTCATGAATTTCCTCGTCATAGTATTTTTACTGTTTTTATTTTAATATACATACATCTCCCTGGAAACGTAAACCTATAGCGCTCTCTTTTTTTTTCTCTATCACGTTCATCAGACAAGTTCCGAAAGATGGTCAGGGATTTTCCCCCAACCATTTTAATAGCTCCGGATTGCATTTCTTTGGCCTACTGAGCATTGAAACACAAACTACCACTCAAAATAAGCAGAATAGGTATTTAAGAAAAATGTGTATCGATATTTGCTTTCCTTATTCTCACCCTGTTCCGCTCGTACTGTGCTCTGACACTTAAGGGGACTTCAAAATCGCCTTTTATATCTCGTCATCTTCCCACTAATTTTGAGGTTTTCAGTCCTCCACCTCAAACAAAATTCGTCTTCACTAGAGCTGAGTTCATTTGTGATATCCATTCTTATAGGGGTTCACACGAAATCACGTTAAATAAATTCTTCTGATGCTCTTGCCACGCTCGCCAAATCTCAATTGATGTCAGAACCATTGTCAGAGCTACACGGTGACGTTTCTAACAGATAAACACACAATATGCAAGCAAATAGTGAAGAACACCGAATGAACATAGTATCAGAGCCGTATACCATAGCGATAACATAACAATTCCACATCAGTTGAGTGTACTTGAGTTTAGAAATCAAATTCGTACACACGGCAGTGGCCTGATGCGTTGGGCTTTGGTTCTATATTTTAGTGATTCTAACCGTGATAGCCTCGGTTCGAATCACACGTTCTTCACTATCGTAGCAAACGCTATAATTCTCTCGTGTGATCTGTACACACAGCGCACACTCTCCCATAGTAAATAGGGCTTTACCACTACGATCCCGACTTCCACATAGAGCGGAATCACACTTTTTTCACTATCGTAGCAAACGCTATAATTCTCTCGTGTGATCTGTACACACAGCGCACACTCTCCCATAGTAAACAGGGCTTTACCACTACGATCCCGACTTCCACATAGAGCGGAATCACACGTTTTTCACTATCGTAGCAAACGCTATAATTCTCTCGTGTGATCTGTACACACAGCGCACACTCTCCCATAGTAAACAGGGCTTTACCACTACGATCCCGACTTCCACATACAACGGAATCACACGTTCTTCACTATCGTAGCAAACGCTATAATTCTCTCGTGTGATTTGTACACATAGCACACACTCTCCCATAGTAAACAGGGCTTTACTACTACGATCCCGACTTCCGCATAGAGCACCGGCACACTCGCCTGCTTCGGCGTCCTCTCGCTCGTTCGCTACTCGCTCCGTCCTTCGCACACGAATTTGATGGTAAAAAAGTTACTGAGGAGGGAGTAGTGTGGGGTTTCTAACAGATACACACACAGTATGCAAGCAAATAGTGAAGAACACCGAAAGGAAATTCGAATAAGCAAAAGCATCAGAGCCGTATACCTAAGCGATAACACAACAATTCCACATCAGTTGAGTGTACTTGAGTTCAGAAATCGAATTCGTACACGCGGCAGTGGCCTGATGTGTTGAGCATTGGTTCAATTTTTAGTGATTCTAACTGTCATAGCTTAAGTTCGAATCACACGTTCTTCAGTATCGTCGCAAATGCTATAATTGGTGACCCCGACGTGATCTGTGTACACACAGCACACATTCTCCCATAGTAAAGCAAAACTTCACGACACGAACACGTCTTCCCCATAGAGCACCGGCACACTCGCCTGCTCCGACGTTCTCTCACTCGCTCGTTCATCGCTCCGTCGTTCGTACACGAAATTGATCATAACAAAGTTACTGAGGAGGGAGTAGTGTGACGTTTCTAACAGATACACACACAGTATGCAAGCAAATAGTAAAGAACACGGAAAGGAAAATCGAATAAGCAAAAGCATCAGAGCCGTATACCATAGCGATAACATAACAATTCCACATCAGTTGAGTGTACTTGAGTTTAGGAATCAAATTCGTACACACGGCAGTGGCCTGATGCGTTGAGCTTTTGTTCTATATTTTAGTGATTCTAACCGTGATGGCGTCGGTTCGAATCACACGCTCTTCAGTATCGTCGCAAATGCTATAACACTATTAGAAGAATCGTTCGTTATCTTATCTCTGTTATGGTGTGTCATTTCAAACATCGCACAAAAGACCGCCAACAGCTAAGGAACCTTTTCAAGAACCAATAGTGCGAACCTGTCGGTTCGAGACAACGCAATCTAACATATACACCGACTGTCGCCTCTCATCCGATACTTGTGGGGTACGAGGTCGCTACGCCAGCATGGGCGAGAGTTCTACCTCGTCTCCACCGTCACTAAATGTTCCGCTACCGAACATTGTTCACCAAAAAGAACCAAAAATAAAACACTCGTGGTTGATTTGTTGCATATATAGCTTATTTTATTTTAAAAAGAGTTCAATTGTTTTTATCGGGTATATATTCTATGTAGCAGTATCTATGTCAACTTCGAAACTCCGTACAAAAAAAAATTCACTGTGGGTTTATTCGCGCGGCCGACAAGCACTATTCACACCCGAATGTTGGTTTTCCACACCGACCCGACCGCTTTGCTTATTGAAATACGACTCACCGAGGATAGAACTCTGACATGAATTCCATCCTAGGTTAGGGTTAAGAAAAGGGAAGAGGCCGCCACAGAAATGCACTCTTTAGTGCAGTGGTGTGTGTGCATGGTTCTTTCATGGATGAGAACGAACCTAGAACAAAGAAAGGGCATAAAGTGCATTCATAGGATACGATTTCGGTAAAGCAAATAAAACCGAACTCGTCGGATGCTAATGGGTTTGCTTATGCATCGTTCGGTAATGAGGGTCGGCTAAATAAATAGCAGCCGCTCAATAAATGAAAAAAATGTTTTTCGGATACCACAAACGATATGAATTGTTTATGGTATCGCAGGAAGCCTATGTAGGAACAGCGTTCTTCTGTTTGCACATGGTGCTAGTTAGAGAATTTTATTGCTGGGGGAGAAAGGTCGCCAGCCAATGTGTACGTAAAGAAATTTATCGTACACATGGCGAAGTTGGAAAATAGACGGCGCAATATTTATGGTCACTGTCATGACGGTTACACTGTATGCAAACCGAATCATTTTGTTCACAGGAATTTGTCTGGTACCGACGGTGCCGAATTGGTTTGGAATTCCAGATAAGCAAAGAAAGAAATCTTACGGAAAATTGTATGCGAAGAGATGCATGAGAAGGTAAGTTTTCTTTACAGGGACTTTACCATTATAGCTTTGATCTAATTAATGCGTAAAGCATTTTCAGGTGCTTAATGCGATTGCATTAGCAAAAACTTATGCTACTTGGGATGAGGTTATGGGGTTTGGCGGCACCGCCACATACTCGTCCTGCCGCACGAAACACCATGGCGGCTAAGAGTCGCCTCGTCCGCAGAGGGTTAAATGCATCACTTTCTTGTTTCTTTGTTTCTCAATATTTGAAATTTGCTTATTTGCTTGTACACGCGAGTTATAGTTTTTAGGTGACCGCCGAAAAAACAAAGTTCGTAACACCGAGGAAACGACGACCAAAACCGCTTTTATAGCAATTAGTGAGATTTTTTCAAATACAGAGACTTTTTCATTGTTTTATTTCTTTTATCCACTATTTTTCTTTATTGTCATTAAAGCAATATTTTGTTTTACAATTGTTGCTATCTACCTTAACTAACTTACTGAGTTTACATTCTCCTTATTTACGATACAGACACTTAACTATCTGAGACATGGGTCATTTCACAGTTCTCTTCTATTTTTTTCTTTTTATTTAATTTCGTTCTTGTTTTACTTGTTATGAGTTTGCACTTTAGTTACAATTCACTTCCATTTTCTTTTATTGAGTTCCAACATTCGTTAATTTAATATAATAACTTTAGGCTAACTTCCATCCTTTCTGTAGTTTTCACTTTAGTTATGATTCACTTCTGATTTCTTTTATTGAGTTCCAACATTACTTAATTTAATATAATAACTTTAGGCTAACTTCCATCCTTTCTTTAGTCTTCACTTTAGTTATAATTCACTTCTGATTTCTTTTATTGCGTTCCAACATTACTTACTTTAATATAATAACTTTAGGCTAACTTCCATCCTTTCTTTAGTCTTCACTTTAGTTATAATTCACTTCTGATTTCTTTTATTGAGTCCCGACATTACTTAATTTAACATAATAACTTTAAGCTAACTTCCGTCCTCTGACTGCACTAACACCGTAGACTCCACTTTACACTCTTCTATTACCGTAAGCTGAATCAATCTACTTCCGGACTCTTTCGGTACATTCACTTTAGCAACGCTATACCACACCACTCTATGACCAACCACTGACTACCTGTTAAATTCCTCCTGACCGTTTCACAACACTTCGGGGGCAATACCTCCCGATGACGATACCGCAATTACATTTTAATTGCCCTGATTTTCGTTTGTTGGCTTCAGTTCGCAACCACGGTGTTTCGCTGAACCGGTCAATATTTACTCATAGGCTTGAACTCGGTTCACCTTCTACGGTTGCGAACTGACCCAATTAATTTCATTTCTGTTGATTGTTCCGGAATATGCAGTTAATAGCAGTTAATAGCTTTTGCGTTATTGGGCAATTGCTTTCGGCATATGCAATCAATTGCTTTTGTATTATTTGGTTTAAAATATGCAATTAATAGTTTTATCGCCCCGGGGGGTCATTCGAGTTTAAAGTCGGATGGCGTTTTTAGGTTTAGGTGTGTCAATGATCTCTTGTATGTCATCTTTATCTACTCACTCTTGTCTTTTCTTTATCTACTCACTCTTGTCTTTTTTTCCCACCGCTTTTCTTTCTTCATCACCTTCCTCTTTTTTGCTTGATTGTAATTTTGCTTCGGTTGAGGTTTTGAAGTTATTTGTTCGGAAGAATGATCATCCATTCTCCCTAAATAATCAGTAAAAAAATACAGATAACCAAACATAATCGTTCTTCAGACGAATAACTCAAAAGTGGGACAGATGCTTAAGGATATTTATATTACTATCTTTCAACACATGAGTATTTTTTACCATTGTAAAAGTCGCCGGCGGCACTTGAGGTAGACTAATTTATTTGCCTGCTGGCAACAAACGATTTGAGAGTGCTGAAAGTCTGCGTTTGGCGCAAGGCTAATGACCTTCCCTGAAAAAATAAATTATTATGGACAATTTAACAAGTCTCGGATATGGATCGGATACCGGTGGAGAGATTTGCTAAATAAGGCCAAGACCGGATCCCGGTTGTAGTGCCGATGATGATAATGATGGTGATGAAAGTCTGCGTCAAAACAGATGACAATTGTACCAGCATAAGAAAAAACACTTTTTTAAGGAACCACTAATGCGAGGTCTTTGAGTAACTAAGTCGCATTTATATTTTGCCATAATGTACATTGAGCGGCACTAGATTTTTCCCTTCTCTCCCTTTTTTCTCCTGGCCGTTTGCTTTGACACTGAAGCAAAAAACAGTCCATTTTGTGTGAATATAGTACTAAAAAGAAAGTTACGGGTATTTCATGCCTACAAAATGTTCTGCCTCTGCCGGAAGTCTCATTTACGTCCTTAAATATCCGATTTCACTCTTTTTGTTTTATTATTTCCAAGTGTCAGCATTGTAATTTACAAGTGCGACAGCCGCTTTCTCCCGGACACAGTGTCATTTTTTCAGATGCACCTAAAATTATGAGTAGCAGGTATAAGGTAAATTTATTATACCTCACACCTCTTCCTTTCATAGGAATGGTTCAACCGCATTGACTTCCTGACAATGCCAGGGCACTGTTTAGTTTTCATAATTTTTATGACTACCATCACGTGAATAATCTTCAGTCTCTTGGAGTAAGTTAATGGCTTATGCATAAAACTAACACTTCCATCGAATGGCAGGCGTCCAGCGGTTACACTATTTTCTATAGCTGTGCCGGACTGGCCGGTTCGGTGAATATTATGCCAATTAAAATTTATTACATCTTATTGTCCATAGCTGAGCTGGTGGTAGAGCAAAAATACTGACAGGCATTCCCTGATGGTTATTCATGTGTTTGCTGTGCTGGGCTTGTTGGGACGGTATTCAGTCTCAAAATCAAGATGCGTCACAGCCAAGCCTGCGCAGGTATTGTTTCTCGAGTGACATTTTTTTAAAAAGATTTACAACCCGACGGCAGCTGTGAAGCAGATGAGAGGGTCATGCAATTAGGGCAGGTAAACGTTCCAAATGGAGTGATTGCTCTTGGGTTTTTAGGCAGAATTTCTGGGGTTCACTGTGGGGCGTCATCATGTCGTAAGAATTAGAAAATGTTTCTTGGAAGACTTTAGATTTGGGTTGATCTTTATTTATGACTGGAACTTCCGTTGATTTGTGTGACTAATGCGGAAAAAATGTCTGTTTTCTTTGCAGAAACTAAAATCCCGATCGGTGCAAAATAAGTGTTCGAATGGCCGCGGCTAGCGCCGGAACGCATAAAATAAACGCCGGCCCAGTAGCTATTCCTGGTAGTGCTGTTGTTATGTCGCGAGGGCATTTAGTACAACAGCAACAAGTTGTAATGCAACAACATTCGCAACAGCACCAACAACAACAGTTACACCAGCACCAACACGTACAACATCATTCCTCAAATGCTGCTCATCAACATCAACAGCAGCAGCAACCAGCTGTACTTCTGCAACACCATCAACAGCAGAATGTACACTTCCAGATGCAGCATCAAAACCATTCGATGGTTGGCCAATCGGTGAGTGGTCCGAACCACCACAGCCAACAGCCTCATTCGGGGGTGCACCATGCCTCTCCATCGCAACCACATCAACAGCACCCCCAACAACAGCAACATCAGCAAAGGCAGCAATCATTCGTCCCGCGAATCGGACAAAATCCAAATGGGATGCAAATCATTGCCAACAACGTAATCGCTCGCCAGCAACTTCATCAAAATCAATTCCCTCACCACCAACACCAGCAGCAACACCAAACGCAAATTCAACAAAATTACACCCATTCTCAGCTGTTGTCTCATCAACGGCAGCAACAGCAACAATCGCAAGTGCATCCGTCATCGGAATTAACAGAGGCTTCTACGGGTGGGAAGGTGCAACATCAGCAACCACTGAAAATTCCCCCACCACCTACAATAGCATCACGTCACGCATTAGCAAGCAAGCAACAAACTTCCGCCAGAGGTACAACACCACCATCGGTGTCTGTCGGCACACCTTCCGCTAATTTAGCACCTGGATGGCTAAGGATCAACGCCAACAACGAGATCATTTACATAAGGTGAGTCGCTTTTTATTTTTACTCTTATTCCCACCGACTAATGTCCTTGAAAACTATACTTCACTTGTTCGTGGTGACCCTGCAAGTGCTCCACTCGACTAAAACATCCTCGTCGACAATATTTAGCGCCTCCCAAGTAGAACCAATGTGCATTCCACTTCGGGAATGCAAATAAAACCTAAACAAGAAACAAGCTACGCAGGCAAGTGTGTCTGGTCCGCTCCTCGAGGAGTTCTTCTTAACATCTCTTACGTACTTCCTTGGCGCTGGTGCGTAATCATAAAATTGATTTACAGCCAACCACGCTGAGGATAAAACCTTGTAAAGACTTCGGTTTTGTGGAGCCCACTAATTGCTCGCTATGACCTCCAATGGGCCCTTAATTCTTCCTTCTGTATGTTTTTTTACAAACAGTTTTGTTGTGTATTTTTTTACGAGGATCATAAATTTGTTGAACGAGTAACAAGGAAGAAAAAAAAAATAAAATAAATAAAAACACCATCAACAACATCCGTGACCGTTGCGTTCATCATTCTAAAAAATGAGGAAGCCAGGGACCATCTATACATGAGTATCGTTCCACTTTCTGTTTTACAGTCTTTTCAGTCATGGCGTTCAAGCTTACAAGTCCTGTCATTATCCTTCCTAATTTATTATCGTGTTGTGTGTATGTTGGGCGATGTAAAAGTCGAATCTTTGTCTTATTCTCTCGACGACGTAGATAGCAGTCATATCGCTCTCTTCCTGTTATATCCCGTTTAAATAGTGCACCATGATTTATGATCCCGTTTTTGTGGCCTGTAAGTTTTTATTTATTATCCTGTGACACCACTAAAAGGATGAGTGCGAGTTAATTTTCCTGCTATGTACTCCTCACTGGCCAGGCTGGTGACCTCAATGAAAATATCGATTGTGTGTTTAATACATCTTTATGGTTTAGGTACGTCAGGCTACAGAAGGATGGACGTTTTGTATTGTTCTCAAATGTGCTCATAAAATTTACCTAAAGAAGGATTAGGGTCGTATTAGAGGTCGTTGTAAGTGAAATATGCAAGTTCTGGGTTTTAAATTATTCGACGGGCATGCTAACACTTCTATTAATTGTTAAAATTACGGTTACGACTTCTTTGAACCTTGTGGATTTGTGTTTATTGTGCCATCTGAAGGTTAAGTCGATTAGAACGTCGTTCCTCTAGGAATGGATGCTTTTGAAAGGGGTTTTCCATTCTAGTGAAGAGCAATAAAAGTTGTTCCTTGCGATAAATAATTACAGTTTCGTATTTTCGAAAAGCAAATCCTTATCGTTGGGTTTTATAATACTGGAAGTGATTTCGAAATCGTTTACAAGATTTTATTGCTTAGTGTTAAAGTGGAGAATTCCTTTGAAGACACTTTGTATTATGTAGATGCGCATTTGGGTAAAATTTTTATTTGGCTATTATTCGTTTAGTTTGTTCGTTTTTGGCAACAAAAAGCTGGTCTCTGATGTAAAGACCGGCTGTCTGAAAGTCTCAGCACTTATTTAAAAAGCGTGGGCCAGACACATTAAATACACAATTAAAAGAATGCGGGAAAATTGTTTTCTTATAATTCTCACCCATCAAACGGATGTTTTAATGTCCATATCTGTCGACGCACGTGCTGGTTTTTTTTTAAATATACTTTTTTCGGCAGAGGCGAACGTATAGAGCCGACACGCCGCCTCGAGATGCCACCAAATAACTGTTGTAGTTCCTTTTGAACAGTTGCAGGTTGTAACGCTCCGGGAACACTCGCGCGGGGAGGGAATTCCACAGCTTCTCCGCTCTATAACTGAATGAGTTCTAATGCAGGGATATTTGCGCCGTCGGGAGATGAACCGCACACTGGTGCGATTGTCTTGTGGAGCGCATTAAAATGGAATTGCACGGAACAAAACCACGAATTTCCGAAGAACAGTATGTGGCGGTTCCGCCAAACCCCACGGCCCACTTACCTGAAAAACCCCCATATCTACATCCCAATCGGCATAAGTTTTCGCACCTTAAGTGCTTTATGCATATGGGTTATCAAATTTATAATCTAAAAGCCCCTAGAAGAGAATTCTTACCTTTCATGCATTGCTTCGCATACAAATTCCCTATAAGAATTCCTTCCTAACTTATCATAAATTCCCTGAAAGAAAATTCATCGGGTCGCATATAATACAACCGCATAATCTGGGAATCTTACTCTTGAGTTGGCTTATCCCAGCCTCAACATGTGTACAATAAAAACTACCTACATACACATTGGCTGGCGACCACTTTAACCAACGATAAACAGTCCAACGCAACTGCATGTAATTAGCACCATAGACGTTGAGACTAGTTCCCTGTAAATAAGATAGAATCAATTAACATGGGCATTGCGGCTATCGTTACAGCTGCAATGCATAGCTTAGACAATGATCTACCCGATCTCTTTGCCTTCCCATATTTCTGGATCTGTTTCTCCTGACTAGCGCCATTCAACAGAAACCCCATTTAGCACCGAATGAGATTCGGCTTGTTTATTTAGCCGAACTCACATCTCATTGATGCACATCATTCCTTTTCTGGTTTTCAGATTCGTTCCCATGGCCTTGTGTATGAAAAAACCAATGTGATCTTAACTCACACATCATCATCATCATCATCATCGGCACTACAACCTAGAACCGGTCTTGGCCTTATTTAGCAAGTCCTGAGGCTTGTTAAATTTTCCATAATGATTTGTTTTTTTCCGGGCAAGGTCATTAGTCTTGCGCCAGAGGCTCCCCGACGAGGAATCGAACCCCGGTCTCCCGCGTGACAGGCGGGTATACTAACCAGTATACTATTGAGGAGCTTAACTCACACATACACATACATTACCAAGTCCTTCTTCCTTGTTTTCACTACGAGAGAAACACTTTCTCTCTCGGGAAAACTCACCCCATGAGCGAGTCGGCTCAGCACGATCCGTTTATCGCTGAGTCTTCTTACATCCGCAGACCAGCACGGTAGTGCCGCTCCCGCTCTCCGTCGCGCGGCGGAGCAGCGTAGGTCGTGTCGAGAAAAAAGTGCTTCACCTTGTTTAAAATTTATAAGAAATCAATTTAATATTAATAATAAGTTTAAGTGAAGTATAAAAACACTAACATATTTGATAATGGCTGAGAACAAAGTGGTTTTTATTAAGAGAATTATCCTTCACAATTTTAAAACGGAATAAACTAAATCAGTGCGTTTTTCTTTTTACTTACTTCTGGTGGACGATTTGTGGTGGAGTTTTGTTCCCTGGCTGGAAAGTGTTTCGATCGGTCTTTCTCCTCTCAGTGTGTTTAATTTTCCGTAGTTCCTGGGTGCATTTATTTCTTTTGTTTGTGACTTTCTTTCCCGCGGGACTTTGTCTTCGTTAAGCTGGTGGAAGGAAGTGAACCGAGTGCCCATGCCTGGCACAATACTTCCTAATCCCCACAAGTACCCGTGCTAATATCTGTAAAACAGACACAGGTCAGCTACGCGCCTTCGATGTAATAGCGACTGTAGTCCCGCCGTCAGCGTTGTGTCCCCGATCAGGCGGATCGCTCGTCTCTGTATGCTCTGAAGTAGGTTTCTCGGTATGCTTAGGAGCGGAGCTCCAAACATGAGAGCAATATTCGGGAGCCGGTCTAATTTGGTATTTATACAGAAGAAAAAGTTGGGTCGGTGTAAAATATTCATCATCATCGGCATTACAACCGGGATCCGGTCTTGGGCTTATTTCGCAAGTCTCTCCACCGGTATCCGGTCCATATCTGAGACTTGTTAAATTGTCCATAATAATTTGTTTTTCCGAGCAAGGTTATGAGCCTTGCGCCAAAATATTACTTGGCTCTAAAAACATAACTCAGAGCTGGACCTGACGATGTTCGAGGGGTGTTTATGCCACGATACATTCCCACAGATCATGTCGCCGAGCAGTTTCAAGCTTTCCCCAGATTCGAGGGCCTGGCCATTCATCATCAGCTGTGGAAGTGAAGATCTACCTTTCCTTGTGAATGTTGTCTATTGTGTCTTCGTTGCATTGAAGTCGACGAGATTGGCCATTTTCCACCGCAGGACTTTATCCAGATCCCGATTCAGAGAGTCGATTTGCCTACATCTCAGCTTGTGCGACGTTGATGCATTAATCGGTCTATCACTCGGAAAAGAGGAAACAAGCGTACTATCCGCGAAACTGTACACTTTGTTATCCGTAGATTCCAACAAATCTTTTATGTGAAGCAAAAACAAAGTCGGAGCCAAAATAGAACATTGAGGCACCCCGGAATTAACAGGATACAGATATGAACACTCGCCGTCCACAACAACCCGGATCGATAGATTTTCAAGGAAGTTCCTCGTCCAGTCGCAAAGCTGATGGGAAAGTCCGTATGAACGAAGTTTGCTCAGCAATGCTCCGTGCCAGACGCGGTCAAAAGCCTTGAAGATATCCAATGCGACCGCCCTTGACTCACCATGCCGTTCAATCGCAGATGTCAATATATCGGTTATAAGTGTCAAAAGGTCTCCCGTGGTCCGCCTGTCACGGAATCCGTATTGACGATCATTCCGAAGTCCGTTGCACACCGAATACTTAACTAACTCTGTATTGATGACTTTTTCCATTACCTTAGATAAAATAGACAGTAATGCTATCGGTCGGTAATTTTGTGGGAGACACTTTTTTCCCGCCTTTGGGATTGGCTGAACTCGAGCGATTTTCCAGCAGGCAGGAAAGGTCCTCCGCTAAATCACAGATGTTCACATATCAGTTATAAGGGTCAAATGGTCTCCCGTGGACCGCCCACCACGGAATCCGTATTGACGATCATTCAGAAGTCCGTTGCACTCCAAATACTTAATTAACTCGGCGTTAATGACCTTTTCCATCATCTTACACAACATAGACAGTAATACTATCGGCCGGTGATTTTGTGGGAGACACTTTTTTCCCCTCTTTGGGATTGGTTGAACTCGAGCGACTTTCCAGCAGGTAGGAGAGGTCCCTCGTGCATAGACAAACGAAAGATTCTCCCAAGAACCGGCGACAGTTCTGGAGCACAGCTCTGAAGGACTATTGCTGGAATTCCGTCCGGGCCGGTTGCCTTCCTATAGTCCTGCCCACGTAAAATGCGTTAAATAATACGCGGCGGAACCTCACATCCCACATTGAAGGCCGTACGCTCCAAAAGACCGGCATCAAGGTTTGAATTCGCGGAAAATAAATTCGCCAACACATGACCAGGTGTATGTATACCACGACGTTAATGACCTTTTTTATCACCTTAGATAACATCGACATTAATGCTATCGGCCGATAATTTTGAAGGAGGCACTTTTTCCATTCTTTGGGATTTGTTGGAGCGATTTTCCAGCAGGTAGGGAATGTCCTCCGAACATAAGATAAGCGAAAGAGTGTGCCAAGAACTGGCGATAGTTCTGGAACACATTTAGGGACTTAAGGACTTATGCTAGTATTATGGCGCAAAGCTAATAACCCTGTCCGTAAAAATAAATTATTACGGAAAATGTAACAAGCCTCGAGACTTGCTAAATAAGGCCAAGACCGGATCCCGGTTGTGGTGCCGATGATGATGATGATGATTGCTAGTCTTCAGCGCGGGCCGGTTGCCCCCTAGAATCCAGCCCACATAGAATGCGTTGAATAATAGGCGGGCGAAATCTCACATCCCGCATGGAAGAACGCACCGGCGCGAGGTTTGAATTTGCGGAAAATAAATTCGCGAACACATTAGCTTTATTTTTTGAATTTGTGACTAACGTCCCGCTACTCGTCAGCAACGGAGGATAGGAGGAGGAAGCGAAGTTACTGCCCTTGCCATTGATCAGAAGGGACGCAAACCAGTCGGTCACTCAAGGAGCTTATTGGTCACTCTGTCGTTGTAAGCCTTCTTCTCGGTATCAATCGCCTGGTTGCACGCATTTTCTAACAAAATTCGTTCTGTTAACCTCGGTGGGAATGGAGCGCCACTGTTTAAAAGCTCTATTTTTTGCCGCTGTAATCTGCTCGCATTTTTTATCAAACCAAGGTTTATCGGAAGAACTTCGCTTGATGAAATCTGGAATGTAGATCACCATTCTGAGAAAAATAATCTCTGTGACCGACTCCGCGCATGCGTTAACATCGGAGTCTCCAAAGCACACCTCCGACCAAGGAAAGGATTCGAAGAAATCTCGCAAATCGTCCCAGCTAGCAGCACCATACCTCCATACATGGCGAAGGTGCTTAGGCCGGTTATTCGTGTGAAATAGAAGCGGTTGTGCGACCGATACCAAGCAGTGATCTAAGTTTCCCAGTGGTGCAGCAATCTCCAAGGTATAAATACTCGGCTCGGATGTCAAAAAAAAATTCAGGGTGTTCGCATAATCACATCGGGTATCCGGCACTGGCGTAGGTTCCTCGAGTTGAGTCAAATTGGGGCTAACAGCGAACATCTCCGCCAACCTCCCAGCCTCATCGGTTTTGTTAGACTGCACCAACCAGCCGGAATTGTGTACATTAAAATTGCCAAGGCCGACAATTTCAAAAGCCGAGTCGTTGATCTGTATTCAGTCGACGGTACGTGAAAGATGTTCGAAAAATGTCGCTGGTCGATCGTATTTGAGAAGGGGTAAAGACAACAGAGAAATTTAACAGAGTTCCTCAGCACAACCTTCAACCACATGATCTGTATGTTATTGGGTTCTAGCGCCTCCATGCTTTGGTAAGCCGGATCGGACAGCGTGAAGATGCAGACTCCGCTCTTTAAACCGAGTCTCGCATGTAAGTCGTATCCTGAGCAGCAAATATATGTCGAATCAGTTGACAAATCGACCTAAGTCTCAGTTAGGGCAAGGATATCAGGTTTCGCTTTTTGGTGGACGGCGTTTACATTCGTATTGATGAAACCGATGCCCCTGATGTTACAAAATGCCATTACCAGTTGAACGTTGACAGAGCCTTAAGAAAGAGCCCGATTATGGGATGACGAATTTCTTCAAGTAGCTGAAGAAGGTTCAGAAGAAATTCTTTTTTATAGGAACGTAGAAATTCTCAAAAGACTCCTTCTCAACTAATAGACGTTGGGGTTTATATTTTATAAACTAGTGGTTTGGCGTCGAGATCTTCAAGGGATTTTCCTTTAATCCATTTTCCCTTAGCTATTTCTAGAAATTTGCGTGCTTTTTTCTCGCGTGGAAGGTGGGAATTTTCTATAGATTGGTCTAGAATTTTTTCCGGGTAAAACTATCCCCTATGGTACGCAGCGCCTGTCCGCTTCTCTTGTTAGACATCTTGTACTGCTTGTTGAGAATTCACAGTGGGTTAGGTAAATTTGAATACACTTAAACCGGACCGTGTTTATTTACAATAGAACATTGAACAGCTCGGTTTTATACCCTTGGCATTTCTTATTCCATTTCCAGTGTACGTTAGGCGCCGTCATATTTGGATCGCTTCAGTCATTCGGGGTGTGTTTGACATCCCTTTACTTTATGTCGCATTTCAGGCTGATGTCTGAGCGGTCTATCGTATATTTGTAGGGTATTGCATTAGGGGTGTAAAAATAGTGTTTTTATTCGATTCTTTGTTGTGTTAAAGCTTTCCGATGAGCATATCCAAAGCATACAGGATGTCCCAAAACATTTTTTCAAAACAATTTTTTTTAATAATATAATGAAAAGGTGTCGGTCATACCGATCTGCATTTTATTAAAGTACGATCCTTAGAGATTTATTTCTTACAAATGCGGTCGTCTATGTGTATTCCGTTATTTTGTTGTCCCTGTTCTAAGTGTATCTAAACATTTTGAGGACTTCCCAGTGTGTGGTCTCGGTTATTCTGTTCCGCTTCTGTTCCACTTGCACTGTTTACATTTAAGGGTACTCCAAAAACCCCTTTTGTGCGCGCAGTTATGTAAAAAAATGTGTGTTTGGAAATGTGCCTTTAGAGAGCGAGGTCTGTTGCTGAACACTTTGATTTTTAAGTAACCCTAAAAGGAAGAGGTCTATTGGTGTTAAGTTGGGGCCAGGTACAGGTCAGTTTATGCCACTTTGGGGTCGTATCAATTTTCCAGTAAATATTTCACGAGTAACTGGTTAAAGGATGTCAGACATGAGATATTACTGCCGCAACTACGTTTAAAACCAAAATCATGCAAAGTTGGACTGAATAATTGTGAACTATCGCCACATATCGCCCTGAATTCCCAGTAACTTTACAAGGTTTGACAGTTGATCCGGAAATAGCGCACTGTAAACAAACTAAATGGCAGATCGTGCTCAAAGGTCCTATAGCGTGTTAAATAATAGTGAAGAAGAACGTGTGATTCGAACTGACGCTATGGCAGTTTAAATCACCAAAAATTGTACCTAAGCGTTACCCATCAGGCTACTGGCCGTGTTTTCAATTTGATTTTTAAACTCGACTATACTCCACTGATGTGAATTGTTATGTTATCGCTAAGGTATACGGCTCTGAAGTATTTTCTTATTCGATTTTTCGTTCGGTGCTCTTCACTATTTTGCTTTTGAATTGTGTGTGTATCTGTTAGAATCGCCACAGTCCTTTCAGGGTAGAGGACGGTTGTGCTAACTGTGCGACAAAAAGAATTTTGACAATCCCTTTAAGCGGACTGATATACTTTCTCAAACATAAATCTTAAAAATCAACTAACACATAATCCGTCAGTAACAGTAATAATGTTAGCAGATCATAGTCGTAACACCAATATTAATGTAAATAATTCTAATATCAGTAGTGGTAACATCATCCAGCTGTGATTATGTCGAATGATGACATCGCTCCTGGTGGTCTTTTGAAGACGAACCGATGTTGTGATGCCTATTGAAGCGGAATTATCAATTCCCGGTATTTTTTTGACAGAATGTACTCCTGTAAAATTGTGGCAATCTGGTAGGTTTTCACTTTACATAGACAGTAATTTGTTTTTTACATGAAGTAGGCGCACCAAATGGATTGTCAAAGTACAGTAGTATAAGAAAAAAAGGGACATGGCAAGGAAAGCATGCATCGATGTTTAATTGGTTTAATTTTGTATACCGTACTATACGTACTTATAATTATATTATGAGTCCACACTGAGTTTAGGAATCCTCTACCCTCTCAGGGTATCATCTAAATCCCTAACCGATGTGTTTTTCTTTTTGTCGGGCGACTTTATTTCGTGTGTTATAAACACCGCCCTCCCCAATTTACTATTTAGCCTTTTTTCAGGCTTAGCTAAACCAATGGGTAGCCTCTTACACTTGTCCTCGTAGCACCTAAAAGTGTATCTAATTCTTACAAAAAGAATTTTGCAAGTGTGTAGCTGAGCTTACAATCCACCCTCCATTAACAACCATTGAATTAGTTGACATTAAATATTAAGAATGTGCTGAGGCAACTTCTGCAATGTAATCATTTCACTGAAAATGTAATGACTCGAGGGAGTGATTTGTGGGTAGGGCGCTGACAGCATATGATTCAGGATTGGAAAAATATTTGGTGTCAAGGTTGATTGAGTTGTATTTCATGACCTTCACTTCATTTATAATGGACTCCCTTGCTCCCTTGCCTTTGCTGATTGCATTGCAACGAAGATTAATTGTTCTTTGTATGACTTCATCGGCAAGAATTGGTTTGCTGAAGGATATCATTGTTTGATGGTATGGGTCGACATGAAAAGGACGAGAAGAATTACCGGTTGGAAGTGACTTATTGGGGGGATTTAGCACAGTCACTGTGTATTTATTAGAAACCAAAGCAAAAAAATAAACTGGGTAAATATCACCGGATGGCGGTAGAGCTGCTTCATGAAAAATAATTATCCGCATTTAACTTTTTTTTTGATTCTAATCAATATTTATTGTGCTCTTAAGTTTTTCAATATCAAGAAAAGAAACCATTGCGTAACGTTTTATGAACCTGTGCGCCAAGGAATATCGAGTTACTCGGGACGTATTATTGCAATTCATCATCTTCATCGGCGCTACAAGCGGAATCCGGTCTTGGCCTTATTGAGCATGTCTCTCCGCCGATCCCGATTTCGAGCCGATGTCATCCAGTTTGGCAAGCACACCTATCACTTTACTTTATAAAAAAAGAAAATTTAACGTTCTGGCACAGATGTTCAATCGAGAACTTCTTATTTTTGGCTGACCGAAAACCGGACATTTCATGCGGTACAACCCAATATTCATCATCATCATCATCGGGACTACAATCGGGATCCGGTCTTGGCCTTATTTAACAAATCTCTCCATTGGTCCCTATTTCGAGCCGATGTCATCCAGGTTGGCACTCCCAGGCTCTGGGTGTCCTGCTCCACGCCATCCCTCCATCGCAGACTAGGTCTGCCGCGCTATCTCCTTCCATACATTCTGCCACAAAGGACTTTCCAGGGAGGCTCCTCTTCGCATATTCGAGCTAGTTCTCCCGCCCACCGAAGTCTGGCGAGCTCGATTTTTTTTACAACTTTAGCTTCAAGGTAGATCGTATACAACACACGGTTCTAGCGTCTCCAGAGTCGTCCTCCCTCACATACGGGGCCAACAATTCTCCTTAAGACCTTCCTCTCGAACGCGGCTAAAAGTTCAGATTCCCCTTTATTGAGCTTCCAGGCCTCGGATTTATACATGAGCACTGGTAAGACCATGGTCTTGTACAGTAGTAACTTGGATGTTCTGGATAAATTTCGGGATCTAAAGAGCCTTGATAGATCATAGTAGGCTTTGTTGGATCTGATCAGCCATTCGTGTATTTCTTCTTCCATATTGTTATCGGCTGCTACTATCAACCCAAGGTAATTAAAGGATTGCACTACTTCAAATTCGTGCTCCGCTACCCTGCTAGTTTGACCAACGTTAGGTCTTCTCTTCGCAGAAGTTGTCACCATCTACTTAGTTTTTCCCTCATTAATGTGCAGTCCCAGTTTTTGTGCCGCCTCTTTGATCTGGGTGAAGGAGTCCTGTACAGTCGAATCCGATCTACCGATGATGGTTGGTTTGGACAGTAATCCCGCTATTTTTACATGACTAGTTACGTTGGTCATGGTCAACCTACAAAGCCATAGCAATCAGTTTGGATTGGCGAACTCTCTCATGGCATTATATAGTTGTACCCTGGCTATGCTGTCGTAGGCGGCCTTAAAGTCTATAAGTAGATGATATAATGAAATCTTAAATTCCAGACATTTTTCCATCGCCTACCTAGGGGTGAATATCTGATCAATCGTTGATTTGCCTGGGATGAAGCCACACTGATATTGACCAATGATGACTTTAGCGTATGGGGCTATCCGGTCTTGTAGGATAGAGGAGAGCATCTTATAGGCGGTACTCAACATTGTTATACCCCTATAATTGATGCACAGAGTAATATCTCCCTTCTTATGTATGGGGCAAATTATTGCACGACTCCAATCTTCCGGCATCTCCTCTTGCTCCCATACGTGCACCGCAATCTCATGAATTGCGTGATGTAACGTTGTCCTTCCTTGTTTGATCAGCTCAGCTAGTATGCCATCAGCTCCGGGGGCTTTATTTGACTTGGACTCTCTTACGTCTTTGAATGTTTCCTCAATGGTTGGTGACGGCAACATTTGCTTTTGATTTTACATTGGTGGAGTCTCCAATTCTTCTGTGAGCTGACCATTTAGCAATTCATTGAAGTGCATTCTCATCGCTCCAGAATGCCTTCAGGATCGGTGATCAGATTACCCTCCTTATCTTTGCAGTAAGTGCAGCGTCGTGTTTACCGCGTCATCATCATCATCATCGGCACTACAACCGGGATCCAGTCTTGGCCTTACTTAGCAAGTATCTCCACCGGTATCCGGTCCTTACCCGAGACTTTATAAATTGTCCATAATAATTTGTTTTTCCGGGCAAGGTTATTAGCCTTGCGCCAGTGTACCGCGTCATACTGCGGATTATTTGGCAGAACTTCTGCGCCCGGTGAGGACCTCGCTCTTTACTTTTCTCTATTTCACAGACAAGTTTTTTTCCCTGGCTCTTTTCTTTTGTCTATGAAGTCTTTTTTCAGATCTTCTGAGCTCGTTGTATTTCTCCTCGCGTACCCGCGTTCTATGAGACTGCTGCATTGCCCGGTATGCAGCATTCTTACGTTCAGTTTGCATCAAATCAGTCGTTCCGATCTCTACGACTACTGCCTAAGATGGAGTTGGCAATACTAATGACAGTGTTCTAAAGGCGTGTCCATTTCTCTTCTACGTCCGGCATTCTGGCCACAGGACTTACTCTCCCTCCGTCGAGCTCTTCGAGGGCGAGTCTTAATGCATGACCAAAGGTGTTACTGGTATTCTCATTGCGTAAGGCAGCCATGTTGATTCGAACCTGATCCGCGGATGCAATACGACTCCGTAAGGCAATCCGCGTTTGGAAAACTATACCAACAAGATAGTGATCCGAGTCGACGTTGGCACGTCGGTACCTTCGTGCCGTCGTCACGCTCTAGGAGTTGTGGCGATCTATCAACACGCGATCAATTTGTTTGCGAGTGGCTGAATCAGGTGATACCCAGGTGGCTTTGTGGATATCTTTACGCGGAAACCTGATACTCGCAACGACCAAGTTTTTTGATGCTGCCAGTTCGATAACTCGTAGTCCATTGTCATTAGTGTTCTCATGCAAACTATGGGAACCTGCGTAGTGTCTGAAAACCGGCTCCCGACCTATTTTCGCATTCAAATCACCAAGAACGATTTTCACATCGTATCTTGGGCAGGCATTGAGGGCCCGTTCGACGTTCTCGTAGTATTCTTCCTTTTCGTCGTCAGGGGACTCCTCTGTAGGTCCATGAACGTTTATGAGGCTTATGTTCTTAAACTTGCCTCGCACGCGAAGAGTGCATAATCTTTCGTTTATTGCAATAAAGCCGATAATGGCAGGCTTCAGTTCTTGTCTGACTAGAAAACCTACCCCGAGCACATGGTGTTTTGCATAACACCTGTAATCAATGTCATACTCGTTTCTTTGAATAACACTACTCCCCGTCCATCTTATTCTTGTAATGCTGTTATGTCAGCGTTATATTCGGACAGGGCATCGGCTAGCTGCTATGCAGCTCGAGTTCTCTATAGTGAGCGGAGGTTCCATGAGAACATTCTTAAATCGTTTAGCCATTTTCGTTTACATGATCGTCGTCGTGTATGCGGTCCATATCCGAGGCTTGTTAAATTTTCCATAATAATTTGTTTTTCGAGGCAAGGTTATTAGCCTTGAACCAACGTTTTTCAGGATGTCGCTGCATGCATTGGTTAACTACTTGGCCGGTGCCAAACTAGCTATCCGGGGGTGTCGCGTGGAGACTGCATGTCAACTTGGATTGAACAGGCACAAGGATTGTCCTGGCCTTCGCCGGGTTAAAAGCAGTCAGAGACTTTGCCTTGTGTGTTACGAGAGTTATTTTTGTTGGGATATTGAGAAAAATAAAAAAAATATTTTTTTTGGAGGTTATATTAGGCTTTTCGGTAGTATAGTGGTTAGTAAACCCGCCTGTGTGGCAGTTGTTTTTCTGTCTTTGCCACCGATAACTAATTAATGATTAATTACCTGTGTTTGCCTTCTTGTCCGCAGCCCTGACGAGTCACTCCAATCGATGGTGCATACGATCTTGTCGCCTTCCAAACATTAGTGGATTCCCGATTACGTAATTGAGTACACAAATCTGCCTTAGATTTATTCCAGCTTTATTTATTAGATTTGTTCCAGCTCTATTTATTAGATTTATTCCAGCTTCATTCATTAGATTTATTCCAACTTTATTTATTAGATTTATTCCAACTTTATTTATTTGATCTATTCCAGCTTTATTTATTAGGATCTTAATTTTTACAACTCTTGTACTCTCCGGACAATAGCTTTCTTTTTTTTTTTTTTCTTTCTTCTTTTTGACTACCACGTTTCTTCTTATCTCCCGTTTCTTTTTTTCCCGTCCTCAACGGAACCATACATGAACCGAACCTTTTTCCTCCTGTCTCTCTCTCACTTCGCTCTCCACTCACGTCCACTTCGAAAAACAAATTCGAACTCGAAGAACTGCACGATCCACACCCGAATCAGGGTGGGTTCCAAAACTCACTTCAGGATCGTACAATTCTTCCACCACCTTACCATCGTACTATTTTAAAACAAAATTAAATGCAAATTATTAAATGATGGTGGTGGCCGACGTACGTAACACCTGTCACGCGGGAGACCGGGGTTCGATTCCCCGTCGGGGGGCCTCTGGCGCAAGACTAATGACCTTGCCCGGAAAAAACAAATCATTATGGAAAATTTAACAAGCTTCAGGGCTTGCTAAATAAGGCCAAGGCCGGTTCCCGGTTGTTGATGATGATACCTCTTTATTCCGTATCCTGACACTTACAGGTCTACTATGAACAACTTTCACATGTTTCTTAGGCTATTTATCATCATCATCATCGGCACTATAACCGGGAACCGGTCTTGGCCTTATTTAGCAAGTCCTATTGTTAAATTTTCCATAAAGGCTATTTATACTGAGATATATTTCTTATCTGACTTTTAGATGATTTCCTTTTCTTATGATTACAGTTTCTTATGAGTCATAACTATATTGTTTGGATGAGTACATTTCTTATCTTATGGGGGTATAATGTATTGGGATGAGCCCTACTTAATCTATAGTGCGTTATCGGTGGAATACATATCAGTTGAGTGATTCATACGTTAACTCGAGCGATAACTGACCGTTTTTGGAGATAGTTAATTCGCTCGTTAGTGCGTGGACTCTTTCGACCACACATAGATGCTTCGTATATATTTATTTCTATTGCCTGTTACGTAGTAACTTCGCCACCACCTTTGTTCCGCTGAGAAACGCAGATCATACGATGTAATCGTTGCGGGGGATATATTATTTGTTGTGGTTCGTAGACCTCGCCTGGGGTTGTTTTTGAAGCGTTACACGAAAGGTGTTATAGGCGAAAAGGAAAAATTCGAATTCATTGAAGGAACCATTTCCGAGAAAGAACCTGCATCTCACATTTTCTATCAATCCATGGGACAAACTTGCTTTTCATCGAAGGTTATGGAATCCTAAATCGCCAACTAGTGATTATTAAAAGTGTTTTCGCAGCAACAGGCCCATAGGTGACGTGACTGAATCTCTTATCGAAAAACGGAGTAACTCGATGCTGCGGAGAAGGAATGTAACTCAACTTAAACAAAATTTGGGTAATATCTTCGAAACACATATAGTGTTAAGAGATGGTTCTGAAGAACGTGATTGGAACCCATGTTATGAAAAGGTTAACACCAAATCACCGCCTGAGACTACGACCACGCGTATGGAGAGATGTCTCAACTCGCTACATACGCTATCGTTTGTTACGTTAATGCTCTGGTATACATCTCCGATGACTTATTTTTCGATTCTGATGTGATCTTCACTACGTTTGCCTGTGTGCAATCTGTTGGAAAGTCCACACAGCAAGAATACTTTCTGAATATTTTTTGATCAAGAAGTTATATGTGCATGGGTTGTATTTCGAAGGTTGATGGCTTCTTAATATCTCTGTAATCTGCAGTAGAATACAATTTAATAATATGTGCCAATAGGTTGAGGGAAATTAAAGATAGCTGGTTTGGTAGTTGACTAAATATTCCCTAACTTCCACCTATTGGGGAATGACCTCCGTATCGGTTCGCTGTAAAATTAACGCTAAATGTTTAAATGGTATTAAAGAATTCTTTTTCAGTCGAGTGATCAGCAAGTGTCTCCTCGTCTTCAGGCATTTAATGTCAGTGGTCACATATACCATCATTCTCTCCCTTTTTTTCGTTCGCACAGTGCTTGGTAATTTAAGAGTATCACGAATTCCTCTTGTTCGTCTATCTTGCCAAATAAAAAAAAAAAAACAGAAAATAAAGATACCACAAATCATCTACATTTTGTGTGTGCTAATTTTTTATGTAGCCAAAAATGTTATTCAACACCAAGTTCAAGTAAATTGCAAATTTTTCATCGGACATTTTTAAAGATTTCTTGCCTACAGAAATTCCTATGCGTTCAGTGGTTTATCAATCCCTGATACTCTGTTGAAAATGTTTACGGAAATAGGGTCACAACGACCATTGGTTTATAACTGAAGCCGATAAGTTCGCACTAGATTCGAAAATTGATTAACTCAAAAATCTGAACACTGTTTTACATAATCACACTCCCAGTGCCGCCTCCCCTGCATCGAAATCCACTTACTAGTTGATAATCACTTTATTGTCGCCACAACTCAGTCCTGATATCATGAGCAGACAATTTGTACATACAACGTCTATTAAATGCAGACGTCTGTTTGGAACGAGTATGGCCACACGTTCCCCTTACATTGAAATAATTGTCACAATCCGTGATATAACCAGCCCGGTAAAGTATCGAGGAGTCGCAAAAGTAAATATGCACAGAACTATTTGCGCGAAACAAAAAAAAAAAGAAAACCACAACAAAAAGTAAATAAAAACCAACTAGCGAATGTTAAAGACACAAAGATCCATTCGTTCCGCGTCATACAAAATCTCGACGCATTCTACATCCGTCACAGGACGCCAAAAATGATTTACAACGAATCCGCGCGTTTTATGATATAACCAGTTTACGGAAGGAGAGCTCAAGGCATGCGGTAATCCTTAGATACGCGCGAATGAATGATAAGTGTAGTAAAACCAAATCAAATGGATATTATGCCAGAGGTTCATAAAGTTTTATGGCAGACAGTTGATGTTTTGGAAAAATAAATATTACACGCTGTCGGATAAGTGCTAAAATAAATACACAACATTTTCACCAACGGCAGCGATCCAGCACACGTCGAACAGCCACTCTATTCGAATAGGTAGTCTCCAAAGGTGTGTCTTCGAGGATTAAATAAATGAAGTTTTTGTTCGGAAATTCCGTCCGACGTATCTAAGAGCAAATAGTTGCGAGTGCACACTCGAAATAAACGGGCTTAAAATGTCACAAACCACCACATAAAGATGCCAATTGAATTGTCGCGGTTGGTCGTAGTCGAAATTGCTCCGTGTAAACGTTTTGGGTTTATCACTTAATTTTATTTCCTCTCTTGGGGATTTTATTATGCAGCAAGATATTCGCTTATTAAATGGAAGACTCAAGAATGTAATCCACAATGCCGAGTGCATGGACATTTACTTGCTTCGTAGTTGAATTGGACATGATGAGAACTAAGCTTTCATCCTCTTTTAGATACAACATCTCCATTAAATGAAGAAAGAGTTCAATGCTAAATCTATTACAATGATAACCGAAAAGAAATCAGATTCTTTCTTCGTTTTCATGAATTAGGACGATGTATATTGTAAGGAATAAATCGAGCATTTTATCTCCACCTTCAGCCTAATTATGATAATGTAGTATGAAACTAGTTTCAGATTTGTCATATTTTTCAGCAGTAAACAGTTTGGTCTATTTCGCTATGTCGCTGCTGCTTCTGGAGAGTAAGCTGAAAGATTGTCCCAATTTAACGAATCTTATGTTATTTTCCAGATGCGTCCCTGCATTATTTAATCACAATCGATAACAGTTCAAAATTATCCACCCAACTCTCAAAACTTTGATCACTTAGATTACTTTTCTCAATTGTGAACCTAAAATTGTTGTTTGCTTGGCTGCTTTATGCTCAAATATCAAGTTAAATATATTTTGGCCCTGTTTAATATGTAGCTTTCACATGTTCCTTATAGTTGAAGTTACATTGCCTTCAGCTTGTTCTTAGAAAGATGTATCCACCATTCGCCATAATATTGCAGTTACTTTGTAATTTGTTTTTGAACATAGAAAATTGTTTTTGTTCCAGTTTTTAGAGACTATTATTGAGGCATCATTTCTGTCAGCTATCAACTACTAATTTGGGGAAAAAATCCATTATTTTTACTTATAAGTTTCTTTAACACGGGTCGGATTGCCCGATATTGGTTAAATATGCACGATTTTGTTCTACTCAGTCGGGCAAATAAGTTAAAATACTTAAGCCATGTTTGAATAACTGGTAGCGCCATCTATGTGTTTAGACCGGCGTTTGGCATCTGTCACATTCCTCTTTCCAGTAATATTATATTTTGTTTAATCGGGAAATATATATAAAAAGTTATGACTGCTTTTTTGTCAATGTTGAAATACCAATAACGAACTTTTCAACTTGCATTCCGCCCTTTGACGGTTGATTTTTGTGGATCGTCGACGCGTCAATGGCTGAATTGGTAAAGAGGCCGTGTTTTGCGTTTAATTGTGCAAACCTAGGTTCAACTGACGACTTTTGCTATTGTGCAGTTCGGCACAAGTACTGAGTGGTAGGTAGAGTCCCAAAGCCCAACCGTCCGATGAAATTTTTTTTTTTTTTTTTACACTAACCTGCGCACAAAAGGGGATTTTGAAGTACCATTAAATGTCAGAGCACACTGCGAGCGGGATTATATCCCCCACAACGGTTACATCGTATGATCTGGGTTTCTCAGCGAGACAAAGGTGGTGGGGGAGTTACTACGTAACAGGCAATAGAAATAAACATATATGACGCATCCAGGTGTGGTTTTCGAAACAGTTCACGCACTAACGAGCGAATTAACTAGCCCAAAAAACTGTCAGTTATCGTCATAATCGATTCTATGGCGAATATAATCAGTTGTAAACTAACCGAGTGTAAAACTAACCGAAATACCACCCCATTAAGTTATAGGCTTTTGAAATGGTTGGGAGAAATCCTTGAGTATCTTTCGGAGCTTGGCTGATGGACGCGGCCGGGAAAAAAAATAGCATCTCAGGGCGCTATAAGTTCCCCTTTTCTGGGAGAAGTAAAAAAAAGAAGTACGGAAAGCACCATATTTCGTCACTCAAATTAATTAATTTCAGGAAATTTGTGGGGGTTCTCTATATCACACGAAGAACCAACCCACAATTCTAACCAATCTTGACCACTAACAGCGCGTCACCTCAACCCAACTCCCCATGCAATATCCGCAATAGCATACATTCCTAACCTTGCAATAAACACACTCCCAAACCCGCAACAGAATACAATTCAACAGATTATATTCTAAATCATCCCCGCATACATTTCCCCAAAATTGCTTCGGTCAATTCTTCACCTGAACCATATCCCTCGCTCGCCACCAAGCAATTCTAATTTCCCCCGAAAACCATATCCTGTAATGAGTGCATATTCCAACTTACAACGAAATATTAACCATCTCCCTCAATTACATCACCCCACATACATTTTCCCAAAATTGCTTCGGTCAATTCTCTACTTAATTCATATTCCCTCTTTGCGACCAAGCGATCTTAATTTCCCCGAAATTCATATGCTGTAATAAAACGCATATTCAAATCCACAACGGAATATTAATCATCGCCACCAACTATACCGAGCCGCATACATTTCCCCGAAATTACTTCGGTTAATATCTTATCTAAACGATATTCCTTACTTGCACCCAAGCAATGCCAATTTCCCCCGAAAACCACTTCGGTTCGTTTCCTCCTTAAATCATACTTCTCGTCTGCGACCAAGCGACAGCTAATTTTCCACAAAACAATCACAACGATCAAGACCCCCGATCATACTTGGCTATGCCAATTTCCCGGTATACACAACCAACGAATCCAACTCAGTTTATACGGCGAGGATTCGCTGGAACTGAATTCTTATACAAGCATAGCAACTCTTCTCGAAATTCCTCGGAAGTGGCAGTGAGTTTATTTCTGCTATGACTCAACCGCCATGACGCGATGAATAGATTTCTTTCCATTCATTAGTCAGTCGAGATTCAGCCGCCACCGGGGCCAGACACAAGAGTCGAAACACAACCACCGCCGAGCGCACATCGCTCTCCCGCTACAAAGTCAAAGCCCAATCACCACTGCGGACGGTCGCGTCGCGCGACGGGTTGAGACTCCAGTTCTTCTTTGCCTGGGTGTAGAGGTGACGTTCATTATCATAAAGAACCGTTTGCGCGAGAATGTGCCGTTTTCTAACATAAAATCAGTATTGCGTCGGCAAAACAGAAAGATTGTTAACGTAGTGACTAAGTGACGCGCCTTGTTCGGGACTCAAGTACCTAAAACTAAGTAAAAGGTAGGAGATAAATAAAATAAATGAAGGCGATGCATGACTGAACGGTTTAAAAGGGAAAAAGAATAACAAACAAAACAAGTAAACGCGAACTATGTTTAGTACTGTTTGTAGCCCCCGATTAAAAAAATACAATAGACACAAAGAAAACAGAAACTAATTTGTATACGTTGAAAGATCGATAGTGAAACGACAAATAACAAAAACTCAGTGTAAAAATCGATCAAATAAAGAAATCTGTATGCAACAGAACTTCCCCCAGTGGCTTTTATTTATCGCTCTTTCCTGGCGCCCGGATTTCGAAGGCCAACTGTTGTGAAGGAGTCGTTGGTGGGTGATAGGAACGTACGCTGGCACACCAATCTAAACCCCCACAAATTTATATCATTTCTTGAGGTTGAAATGATTGGCACAATTTTTACTAACTGCCGACGAGTCAGCACGTCCGCCTCTGCCTCATGATCCGTATCATCGGATCAATTGTGTAATCCGTTTAGAGTATCTTAAGTAAACACAAGATATCCTAATTCCACTATCAGTTTGCGCGTCAAGTCTTCTGTGGGATCCGAAGTAAACAAACGGATCACCCCAAACGCGTCCGAGTGTAGTGCAGTAATATATATGGGATTCGCGCCGTAGTGTGAAAATTGTGTGGAAGTGTACAGTGCGGGAAAACTCATACCCTTTTCTTTCCTTGTGTCTGTTTTTCATCTTTTTCCCACCTCTGTTGCGTTTCTTAGACATTGATACTCTCGATTGATTTATAATCTTTTGAGGGTTTTTGGTGTTTTGAGTGGTATATTCGTCACGATAGGGATGTGACCTGGATTTCGGCACGGATATTGTGGAGCACCTGCTACAAGGGCATAACACATGTACTGGTTGTTTTCGCTTATCTATAGCAGGGTCCAACTTGCATCCTTTTCTGAGGCGGTATTGGTTTTCTGTGTCAGGGCATTTCAATGGAACGGGAATTTCACGTCGATCTGTGTAACATTCGGCGCCTAAGATGCAATTTCTCCACTGTGTCTGTCCACGTCAGTAACCAGAAACCAGCAATCCATGCATTTAGCGAGACTCAGATAATAACTAATACAGATATTTCCGATTTTACTATACTCGGTTATAACCTAGTGCCTTTGTTCTTTCCACATCGTGGTCTAGCTGCATACATACGAAGTGATATTTCTTATCAGCTTCTGCCACAGTATGGGCTCTGCTCCAATCCAGAATTTAATTTCTCTTGGCTAAAACTTCACGTTCGTAGGCATATCATTATCATCATCATCGGCACTACAACCGGGAACCGGTCTTGAGCTTATTTAGCAAGTCCTAAGGCTTGTTAAATTTTCCATAATGATTTGTTTTTTCCGGGCAAGGTCATTAAGTCTTGCGCCAGAGGCTCCCCGACGGGGAATTGAACTCCGGTCTCCCGCGTGACAGGCGGGTATACTAACCACTATACTATCGAGGAGCTGTAGGCATATCATACATTACTGCTTTCTTTACAGAATCCCAAACTTGGATAGAAACGCATCTTCTAACGAATTTGATGCTCTATCTGGTTCCATCGATAAGATCTTGACCCTATATCCCCACACCGAAATCGTTATTGCGGGTGATTTTAATGTGCATAACTCTCAGTCGCTTCGTCACTCTGGACACACGACACCTGAGGCTCAGTATGCTCAGCTTTTTGCTGAATCAAATAATTTAATTCAACTCATCAATGAGCCGACACGGGTACCAGCTCATTCCGCTAACATACTGGACGTATTTCTCACCTCTCACCCAAACAAATACACAATTGAAGTTTCTTCGCCCTGGGCACTTCAGACCACTGTGTTGTGTCAGCTAAATTTCCTCTAACGAGCAGTCCGCAATAAGTTTCACTGTTCGTTTTTGCATCCTATCGAGCACGCCTAGTGCAGTTTTGGATGCGCCTGACCAAATATGGGAGTTAAACCTCATTTTGGGACGAATATACGCCTTGTAAATAGTGGCCAGGTTGGATGGAGCGAAATTTCTTTTGCATCTCTTAAGGAACCCCATGCATTTGGCCGCACTTTTCGTACCTTCAAAAATGTGGTCGCTCTAATTAAGAGTCGAATTAATTCGAGTGCCGAGGATTGATTGTTCCTTGGCTTTGTCGATGGAAGTGACATTCATCGACAGTGTATTTACTTTGGGGTTCGCCTTTGACGACAGGAGACAGCACTGAGTTTTTAAGGCATTGAACTTTACTCGGTTAGATAATCCCCATTGATTACCTTGAAAAGAGTAAATCGATCACCGGCAGGTATTATTCAGAGGTTTTGTATAGATTCGATATAGATTTGGGGCAATAACGACCACATTCGTCAAAATAAAAAAAACGGTTGATCCATCAGAAAAATGTACGAGTGCACACGTGTGTAGTCCCCATGACAAAAATCCATAAATTGGGCTACGAAATCCTACCTCATCCAGCATATTCTCCCGATTTAGCCCTCTGCGACTATTTCCTGTTTTCCAAACATGAAGAAATGACTGAGAGGCACGAGATTTGGGTCGAATGAAGAGGTCATCACAGCAAGTAGTGCCTATTTTGAGGGCCATGAGGAAACCTGCTATTTGAAAGGAATAAAAAAATTGGAAAGACGCTGGACTAAATGGGTCGAGCTAGGTCGTGCTAAAAGGAGACTATGTTGAGAAATAAAATGCTTATTTGTCGAAAAAGTGTCTTTTATTCAAAAGGTCAGCGACTTATCAAACCGCCCTCATATACTATATTTTAATCTTATTCTAGTTCAGTACCTTTTTAACTCTTTTATAAAAGTAATTCTATTCGCTTCACTCGAGATATCACTTTGCCACTTCCTTCAACTGATTTGAGTATTCTTGCTTTCGTTAAAAGAAATATTAGTTTGGGGTTTTTGGGACACGTGCGAGTAATTTTTGGGAGGTACAAAAATTACATTAAAATTCCTTCTCCACATTTATCAAAATGAACCAGATAGAATTTATGGAAGAAATCTCATGTTTTTAATACCTTGGTATACTCAGAAATGTGTTTTTAAACGACAAATGTCGAGGTCGTGCGATTTTAGGTCATGAACTTATGATGTGGATGAATATGTGAATCCTTCCTTCAAACCAATATCACCTTATCGATTGGAGGAAACTCAAATCTAACCGCGCCCACTGCAGTGTTTGTTGCCGAACATTTGCATCGTATATGAATCTGCAAGCCAACAGATAAACAGAAATAAGATAAAAGACATGAAATAAAGAACAAAATCGAAAAAGACAAGTTGGCCAAGGTAGGCGCACATCAGATAGCCATTCCCTTGCTTTTTCCGCTGTGCACGGATGGAAGTGTAATATGTCCGTGGAACGGTGAAATCACAACTAGCACACAAGGAAGACATCACTTGGAAAGTAGTTTGGCAGATACATGAAATCTGTGCGAGCAATTTACACAACTTCTCTTGACTACAGAATCCAGAATCCAGTACCAGAAACATCTCGTTGGAAACGTCAGCTTCGACCTGGCGAAGATAGACATCGAACAGCAATGAATAAACTGTCTTTGTATAGTGGTGGTGTATTGCTCCAGGATAGCGGCGACTAACAACTGGACTGGTTTCGTGTGTTCTTGTTTTATGCCCTTCAGCAGCCTCCCTCGGATGCTGACGTCTCGTCCTTGTTCTTCCCCACCGTTCGCTTTATACCTGGGCCTTTTTTGCATACGAAGGGGCAACCTTTTCAATGGCATCAACCGAAAACTTGCATAACCGCCCATCAAAAGACAAAATGAAAGGTATTACAAGGAATTTTGATTTCTCGTCCTCGAGCCACCATGAATATATATGTTCACGGCTGAAGCGATGCACAAAAACAAAGCAACAAAAAAAGGAAAAACAACGCATAAAAAAAAACAAGAGCAAGTAAAAGGCCGCAAATACTGGACGTGCTCTGCTGCTAGCCTCGCTGCTTAACGTGAATGCTAAACCTACCTTCAAAGATATCCGTTCCGATTGGAATTATTATCAGTGCATATGAATTTTATATACAAAATAAAGTGTCCTCTTTTTGCGGTCGGCCTTCCAAGAGATGAAACCCAGATGCCTACTTAGAGTCGAGGCACGCATGACATCCCCGCACGCAGGGCAAATTAAAAGCAACACTTTTCGACTCCAAGGATTGCCTTATGCCCGTTCGAAACTGCTTGTGGTCGTGTCTCGCCTTCTCCATGGTCCTTTCCCTCGCCGCGTATTCACTTGGTTCCTTTTTATGGAATTCCAAAACTTGATTTTAATTTTGTTGATGAGTTCGCAATCACCTTGTGGTCGATTTACTTGCTCGTTGTGCGCGCTTTGACACAAGAAAAACCTCAAAATATTTGTTGGCGAAAAACTCGAACGCGTTCTCAAGCAAACACATACGCACTAGGCTGCCAAAATTCGTGGATTCTGCATGGACCATAGACTGAAGGGAGGATAATTTTCTGGTTCCAAATCCGGTTTCAGTTAGACGAGTGTAGGGTCTGGTTGTTTTTTGGCAATTGCCCGAGGACATGCGAGTGGGAAATGCATGAAAAGAGGATAAACCAGGTTGAATGATGGACATGATGGTTCCCATCACTCGAATAAGCATCATGGTGGTGTATGTATTCGACAGATTTGGCGCGATATTAACTGGTTACGAGAGATATTTTTGAATACCGTTCTTGCCAAGAAGTTGTGGTGCGAACGAGGATTATTTAGAATATTGGAGCTTATATGAGGTCTTTTTTTAATTTGTTTGGTTAAGTAAATATTACATGTTTCATTCAACGGTGGATAACCTGTCTATTGCACATTTATGACGGCATCCTTCTTAATTTTGCTCCTTTTCCTGACGTTTCTTTCATCTTTTTTACTGGTAAACAGTGACGTTATTTGCGTTGTTTAGTCAAGTTTTATCCCACAAATGTCATATTCGTTCGATTATAAAATTCAGTATTATTTAATATTCAACACTTGTTAATTTTCGAAATATTTGAAATCATAAGACATCCTTTTTATAGCATGTTTGGGTAACAAACAGATTCAGACGAGATCTGGTGATCTTATCGAAAAGTGAAGACACTTCATCCCTCATACTTGTGAAAGCAAGGTTTTCGCATTGGGCATCTCAAAAGTGTTCCATGGCATTTGACACCTATCTTTGTTGTAAAAATTGCATTCGTACCGAGTTGACGATACTCTGATTTAATGGATGAGAGTCTGTGACGACTCTAGGAGTTCGCCCTACGATCTCAAAGAGTCATCTGACACTTCGCCCAGCAAAAGGGTCAAACTCCGATGTGTTCTGTTACGTGGTAGGCTCTCCCATTCCCGGCATCCCACCGAGCGGGGAGATTGAATCTTGTTTGGGTTATTCTGCCATTGGGGATGTGCAGAGATGGAGGAAGGATTGGAGCCCACAACTCAACGAAAGCAGGATCGTGCATTCGCTTGCAATGAATGCCAATCCACAATGTGGATCGTGGGCTCCAATCCTTCCTCCATCTTTGCACATCCTCAATTGCAAAATAACCCAAACAAGATCCAATCTCCCCGCTCGGTGGGATACCGAGAATGGGGGAGCCAACCACGTAACAGTTGTATGCCTGTACGGTTATCTCGTAACCCATGGGCGATACTTCTATAGTTCGACATCTACACGAAGATTTCATGGGACATGGTTCATGTGTACACAATTATCCAAAAGGACTAACTAGAAGTATTATCGTCAGATGTCGGCTATCTTAATAAATTTGAGACGGTAAGACTATAATTAAAACTACATTAAACGGACGCAAATACTACGATCCTCGTTTGCTTGCCGCGCCTATTGCATTTTTTTTTACTCAGACATTTACACATAGGTATCGTAGACCAAAAACCATTAAAGGTAATTTAAATATGATGGTGAGAGCAACATGAGGACTTTACAGGCATTGGGCCCTTCTCCTCCTCGTACTGTGCTTTAATATTTAAGAGTGCCCCAAAATCTTCATTTGTGTGCGCGTCTGTGTAGAGAAAACAAAAAGAAAAAAGAAAGAGATACAATCAAAGGCGACAAAGAAACAAACAGATATAGTAGATAGAATGGAAGAAGAGTGAGAGCCAGGCAGACAGAAATACTGGCAGAGTGAGATAAATAAAGAGGAATCGTCAGGTACGCTGAAAAAAGACCTACAAAAGCAGAGAGGGCGAAGCGAGTGTACCAATTCAATGAAGCGGGCAATTTCGAGGGTACTGCTGATGTGAAATTCTCGGGCATTACCATGGAGATGATGTGAATGAAGTAAGTACGTACGTTAGACACCGACAATTAGGACATTTAAACGGATGAGGATTTGGTCGGGGTTTTTCGTGTTTGACTCGTACTCCAAGGACCTTGGGTTCGATTGTTGGCTGTTTAAGTGTCATATTCATAGACCGATGTTCTGTCACCACTTGTCATCCGATTCATGTTCCTCCTCGAGAAACCATGTGTTCTGAGATCCGTTTCTGATGATCTTGATGCGAGACATTGTGATTTTTCGTAACCAGTCGAGTGGCGAAGCATTTCTATCCCAAAATTTTTCTCCAAATTGGATGAGCGGTCACTTTGTTAAACTCTCGAGCTAACTCTCTAAACCGAAAATGACGGTTTTCAAGCACGAATTGTTGATAAATATATTGGGGCAAGTGGTTATAGGAAGTAACGGGAATATATAAACTAATGGGTGATTTATTTAGTAAAAAAATAACATAAAAAATATTTCCAATGGTGTCGAATAATCGTTATTATCATACAAGAGAATCATTCTTTACTTTTAGTTTTTGAGGATCATTTGTGTCAAAAATTGGTCAAAATCGCGTCTATCATGATCCATTCAGGATTCCAATTTTTTTTTCTTTTTTTCGTGTTCGAGCATTCCCAGTAATATTTGGCGAACGACGCTAATAATGTTGGTTCCAATTCCTTAATAGCAGCGTGCTTATCCATGTAGACTTTGGACTTAATATAGTCGGAAGGGTAAAAGGTTAGAGGTGTGATATCATCTAAGCGGTCAATTCATTAGTCCGAAACGTGAACTGCACTGTGACGAATTCTTATAACAATGATATCATGGTTTCATGGGCTGTGGCTAATGCCGACGTCTTGTTGGAACCAAATGTCGCCCAGATCATTAAGTTTACTTTTAGCAATAATACCATAGTTTCATGGGCTGTGTGGCTAATACCGTCGTCTTGTTGGACCCAAATGTCGTCCAGATCGTTAACTTTACTTTCAGACATCATTGTCGTAACACTGTGATGGGCGCCTTTGCAGTTGCGTTTCAACCTCATTTTTTAAGAAACATGAACCAATGATTCTACCAACCACACCAAATTGTTGTTTTGTTTGGATGTGATGGCAGCTTTTGAATCCGACAGGTTATTCTCCAACCCAACTACTGCAAATTTGCTTATTGACGTAGTCAGCTCAATAATATGTTGGTCGAATACAATGGACCTTCTTCCAGTTCCAAGAACTCAAAGACTGAAATGGTGACGATTCGGAAGGTCGGCCTGGGTACATTCTTACACAAGTTCGATACAATTTTGTAAGCGTTTAAACCAAGCCCCTCTTGTTAAATATGTCAAGTTGTTGCGTCCGATAACCCAAGGTGTGGAAAACGATGATTCATACTGTCATTGTGTACACTTGTGTGGGTTCTCTATATTACATGGAGAACCAACCCATAATTCCAACCGAATTTCGACCGCTAACAGCGCGCCACTTCAACCCCAATTCCTCTTACAATTCCTCCCAAATGAACGCATAGCTGAATTCATTATTCTATGCAGGTAATGCCTAATTGAATTCAGCTACCTTTTTTGCCATACGGCAACTCCATTTCGCTAACCCATGAGATTTCCACCGGAAATCGCATCGTGTCGATTAGCAACGGCATAGTCTGAACAAACTACGCGGTTGCATAATCATGCAATCGCTTGGGAAATTATCATCATCGGAACTACAACCGGGAACCAGGCTTGGCCTTATTTAGCAAGTCCCGAGGCTTGTTAAATTGTTCATAATGATTTGTTTTTTCCGGGCAAGGTCGTTAGTCTTGCGCCAGAGGCTCCCCGACGGGGAAATTATCAAAATATTTAATTTAGTTCCCACGATCAGATTTCCCTAGCCAATTTAGCGTCATATTCACTTTCCCCAGACACTCCATTCGCTGGGGATCAATGATCTTTTTTCGCAGGTGAATAGCACCAGCTTCATTTTCCTCTCCTTCGCAATTCTGTCTTTCCATAGTTCAATGCACTCCGAGATCACCACAGTCACCGCACTAGGTCAGTGGAACATCCTCGGAGGCTGCATTAATACACGTACACCAGGCCAGATCAGCCCTGGGTTATTGCGTTTTCTTTTTGATTTCTTCATCCTTTCGAACGTCGAACGAATACGCAAGTATTTGATCCACCTCGATGAGCGTAGAGAATTGAAGCATGCACAGGAGAGCGCGATTACAATTGGCCGATCATTGTGCAAATCAAAAATCCAAATTTCATCCCTAATTGGGATCAGTGCCTTGTCAATATTCAATTCGGTCGGTCACGCCGCACCAGGTGGTTGTTCAACCGCCGCAACCGTCAGATTTCAACCCCGTAGAGTGCGCACACGCGAGTCAATTACTAAATCAACAAGTTATTATATTCGGTTCGAAAAAAAAGGAAAAAGACGGTTTAAATCCCAATCATTTGCTCAAAGAGAATTTGTCGTGTTAGTTTAGTAGTTACTTATCTGTACATAAATTGATTAAATCTTAGATTAGAAATTATCAATCGCTTAAGCGACCCATGTAATAATAGTGCAGTGTGGAAAATATAACAGCAGATAATATATGCTATACTGGAGCGTGCGTTAGCAATGATTGAATTGTGTTGTTCCACAGCGACCCTGGAATTTGTAAAAAAGATAGAGAAGTCAAAGAAAAAAAATTAAAGTGGTAAAAAAACAAAGAGCTCATAAACAAATATATAATAAAAGAAAAGAAAACCTCCAGTGTTTTTTTTATTTATCCGTTCTTCTCGGGTGAACAATTTGCGGCGGAATATCGTAGGGGATAAAGTGAATCCATGCCATACGTTGACAACACTACTTCTACCCCCACACACTTGTGACGGTTCTTTAAAGCTTTCCCAAAGAACCATCTATTTCTTTAAATCAACCTGCTTTTCCCCACTCCATAAACCACTATACTTACCTGCATTCGAGCAGCTTAAGCTGTCTTTCAAATAACTTTCACCTAAAAGTTAAACATCAAGGCATGCATCACATTGCATTTTTCATATTATATGAACCATATCATATCCCCATCGGCTCGGCTCGTCAGCAATTATAATAGATAAAGACTCGCTGGCCAGCGTAATTGTTGAGACAGCTGTAGCCGATGGTTTTGCTACTGTTCATAGCCATTTATTGCCCCAATCCCAAGGTTCGCTACAATTGCGACCAATTTCCTTTATCGGTTATCTACCGATCATGGGATTTGGGCAAGAATATGATTGACGTTAGACAATCATACCCATGATCATGTCTAATGATTCGTTGTCTAAACAACGACCAGCCACTATTCTCACGCTGGCTATTCTAAACGAAATGCTTCTGTGTACTCTACGTAAACAGAAGAAATTATTTTTGCCTGCATACCAGTATTCCTGTGTATTATCCAATGCCTAAAATAAACATGCACCCAAATCTAGTAGCCTTTGCCGTCGCAGCAAAGTACTGTTGACTTATCACCAACCCAAATCGATCCCCTATCGTACGATGGGAATACACCCAGCCGTACACCGATCATCATATTTGACCAGCTGCATGTTTGTTTTTTTCCTTTCCTGCGCCCAGCGAGTGTTTGGGTGTCTTTCTTGAAAAGGAAAGATGTTTTTCCCCTGTGATGACATGCGTGGAAATTCATCGCAATCACCAGGGGCTGGGTCAACGTCGCCCAGCTCAGGGAGTCAGATTCCTATTACCGCAGCGGACAGTCGCACCCGCTTAGAGTTGCGCCCGTTACCAGCCCCGCTACTAAGTAGCCAATTTCGTTTATTCACCTTTTAAATATTCGAGTTGGAGTGCCGTTATTCCTTGCTGTCAACTGGTCGCGGAATTCGTTTTGTTCTTTTTAAGTGAACTTTATGTTAAAACTTTCAACGATCCTGAAGGAGTGTAGGCGTCATCGCAAAGGATTAAGTGATATTAACATTGTGAACTCCGAGTTTTAAGCGCATGTGACGATGCCATATCGTGGATAAAAATAAAGAACACTTGGTAACGAAATACTTGCGTGTCTATTTCTTTCTTTCGCTTGTTTGGAGTTGATTTATTTCGTGGCAAAATTTCAGAGAAACCAACGGTAAATGTTGGGGTGTTGAGTTGAACTAGTGCCCATGTCTCGTACAATAACCAACCCCTACACACTCTCCGCCAATGCTGCTATATTTTCTTCTTATGTCCTAGATGTGAACTGTTTGGTGGTGTGTTATCCAGTTATGGCGATTGGAGTTCATATTTTTCGATGCTACACCGAACTGCGTGTTCGGTAGGCCGGTTGTGACCACAAGTTGCTCTAAGCATCATAGAATACTGATTTTCGAAATGCAGCTGAATGATTTGTAGACGCTGTGCAGAGCTAAGTCTTTCCATGATAAAATGTCAAACAATGTTTGTCCAATAACGCTGGCAAAGACTCTCTTGAGACTATTCTTCCCTTCTGCAAGTAATCGATGAAAATTATGCTATGTGCATCGCAAAAAAACGGAGACCATAACCTCTCCGACTAATCGTTGTTCTTTTGGCCGCTTGGGTCGGCTTACGTGGCTTTCCAGCCACTCTGCAGAATGCCTTTTGGTCTCAGGCGAATGATAACGGACCCAGTTTTCATCCATCGCCACAAAACATTTTTAAAAAGCCCGCTCTATTACGCTGCGGCAACATCAAATTAGCCATTTTTTTCCACTAACGCGCGCACAAAAAGGGATTTTGGAATACCCTTCAATGTCAGTCCAGTGCGAGCGAAAGGAGAGGAAGTGGATAGGGAAAGGAGGTATCTTAAATGCCTGGACATTGCAATGACGATCACACCACATCACAATTCTTCAATATCGTCGCAATCGTTGAATCATCAACGCCCTGCTGTTTTTGGTCGACGGTCAGCAAAGGCGACACCCATCGCATCGATAGCTTTTCCATCTCCAAGAGATCGTACAAAATGTATCCCACCCGTTCTTTTGAGATGCTCATGGCCTCAGCTAACTCGCGCAACTTAACTTTATGGGCACTCAAAACGATTCAATGCACTTGCTTTACGATATCCTTTCAGAGGGAGGTACATCTTTAGTGCTTGTACGACCCATTCACTAAACCTTTTATAAACTGTCGTTCTCGAAGGAGCATATGTGGGACAACATTTCTGCAACCATTGCAATTGATGCGTCGCATTGTGTGATGCGTCGCCAACCACGACCCCTCCGTGCGTTCCTCTTCTGGTTCTAATTAAGGGGGAGATTTCCTGTAAAAACAATTTTTTGTTTGCTTTAAAAATTAATTTGCCATCTGAAGAATGTATTCTCAAACTTTGGGGCTCAACAGAAAGTCCTTAATGCTCCTATAGAGTCAAGTGATGCGCAAAAGTACCGATAGCAGGTAAGCGAACGAGCGCTCTTTATGGCCTCTACCGTTTCATTTCTAAGCCAAACAAGTTTACTAGTTTCTTTTTTGAAAAGTTGGGGAACATCTAGCCCTCCTACACCCAGAAATACAAGAGAATATTCTTCCGATATAAGAAGATTTATCACGAGCCGATCTACTGGAGCGTTGCATTAGCGGTTTCACCCAAAATGCTTAAAGAACGAAAACTTAAATGGCGTTTTTCTCGAAACACGTCTTTTTATTAATCCTAAGATTACTTCGCAAGTTGCTTCTCTGGTTCTAACCACGAATAGCCCCATGGGTTGCTTTTCTGGTCCCAACCACAAATATTTCGCGCGTTGCTTTTCTGATCCAATTCACGATTACTTCGTGATGTGTTTTTCTGGCCGCACACACGATTACTTTGTGATTTGCTTTACTGGTCCCAACCAGGGTTACTGGGCGAGTTACTTTTCCGATCCCAACCACGATTACTTCGTAAGTTGCTTTTCTGGTCAAAACTACTTATTTCGTGATGTGGTTTTCTGGTTGCTATTATAATCACTTCGCAAGATGTTTTCCCGGTTGCAACCACGATTATGTCGTGAGTTCCTTTTCTAGTCCAAACTATGATTAGTTCATGACTTGCTTCTCTGGTTCTAACCATGAATAACAACATGGGTTGCTTTTCCGGTCCCAACCACCAATACTTCGCGCGTTGCATTTCTGATCCAAATCACGATTACTTCGTGACGTATTTTTCGGGCCGCAAACACGATTACTTTGTGATTTGCTTTACTAGTCCCAACCAGGGTTACTGTGCTAGTTACTTTTCCGGTCCCAACCACTATTACTTCGAAGTTGCTTTTCTGGTCAAAACTACTTGCTTCGTGAGTTGGTTTTCCGATCTCAACCACGATTACTTCGTGGGTTGATCATCTGATCCCAACTACGATTTCTTTGTGATATGGCTTTTTGGTCCCAATTATAATCACTTCGTAAGTTGTTTTCCCGGTGGCAACCACGATTATGTCGTGAGTTCCTTTTCTGGTCCAAACCACGATTACTTTGTGGGGTGTTTTTCTGTCCGCAAACACGATTACTTTGTGATTTGCTTTACTGGTCCCAACCAGGGTTACTGCGCGAGTTACTTTTCCGATCCCAATCACGATTACTTCGTAAGTTGCTTTTCTGGTCAAAGCTACTTCGTGAGTTGGTTTTCCGATCCCAACCACGATTACTTCCGGGTTGCTCTTCTGGTCCCAACTACGATTTCTTCGTGATGTGGTTTTCTGGTCCCAATTATAATCACTTCGTAAGTTGTTTTCACGATTGCAACCATAATTATGTCGTGAATTCCTTTTCTGGTCCAAGCCACGTGGGCTGCTTTTTGGTCCGAACCATGAATACTTCGTGCATTGCTTTTCTGATCCAAATCACTATTACTTCGTGAAGTGGTTTTCTGGTTGCAAACACCATTACTTTGTTTGGTACTTGCTTCGCTGGTCTCAACCAGGATTACTGCGCGAGTTGCTTTTTTGGTCCCAACTACAATTACTTCGTAAGTTTTTCTCCTGGTTGCAACCACGATTATGTCGTGAGTTCCTTTTCTGGTCCAAACCACGATTACTTCATGCGTTGCTTTTCTGGACCAAATCACGATTTTTTTTTACGCCACGCGCGCCCAAAGGGGGGATTTTGAAGTACCCTTAAATGTCAGAGCACAGTGCGAGCTGATGGAGAGGAAGCGGATAAATAAGACAAGGAGGTGTCGCTGTATATTGGTCTTGAATGCCTGCACACACCACGGCCAGGAAACACATGATCAGGCAGAACATTCCACTTTCGTGTGGTTCGGTTAAAGAATGACTCTCTATGTTTATTTGTGCGCCTGAAGTCCACTTTCAATATGAACTGATGGGCATTCACAGATTGACGGGTATGGCGGGAAAATGTCTGAAGAGGCGGAACGCATTCAGCAAGTTCAGTTGAGCAATGACCGTGATAACACCTATAGAAAAGAGATAGGCATGATACGTTGCCCCTATATTCTAAGGACGGAATTTATCGGCTTACGGCTGAGTCCCCAATAAGTTTGGATGCACCTGACCAAATATGGGAGTTGAACTCCACTGTTGGACGAGTATATGCCTTGTAAATAGTGGCCATGCTGGATGGAGTGAAGTATCTTTCACATCTCTTAAGGAACCCCATACATTTGGCTGCACTTTTCGCAGCTTCAAATATGTGGTCATTCCAATTAAGAGTCGAATTAATTCGAGTGCCGAAGATTGATAGTTCCTTGGCTTCGTCGATGCAAGTGCCGTTCATAGACAGTATATTTACTTTGGTGCTCACCTTTGACGACAAGAGGCAGTACTGAGTTTTTTGGGCATTGAATTCTACTCGGTTAGATAATCCTCATTGACATATCTTGTTGAGGTCTGAATTCAATGTATCAAGCACAACTTGCTGGTTGGTAGTGGCGTTCGAAGAGTTTGGACGGGAGTGTTCGTATGAGTATGAGAAACTCAACGTGCTATCATCAGCAAACGAGTGAATTGGGTTTTGGGTAATTGCCAAGAGATCATTTATAAACATCAGGAAGAGAGGGGGTGAGAGTACCGAACCTTGGGGAACACCTGCATTAATTTCATGGGAAGCAGATTTGACACCGTCAGGAACCACTTGAATTGGACGGCCAGAAAGATAGTCTCTTATCCATTGGATCAGGGAATTGTCCACTCCATATGAATGCAATTTTGACAAAAGGGCTGGATGCCAAGCTCTGTCGAAGGCTTTTGAAATATCCAATCCGACTACCTTGCTTTCACCGAGGTAGTGGATGGAATGGCTCCATCACATCTGTGGACCTGTTGCTACGAAAGAAATATCGGCGATCATTGAGGAGTTCATTTGATACCAGATGTTTCGAAAGTTGACGGTTGATAGGTGATTCCATTACCTTCGAGAGAATAGAAGTTAGTGCTAAGGGCCGATAAGAAGAAAGGGGTGATTTGTTACCCTTTTTGGGAATTCGCTGAATGTTCGCTGACTTCCATCTAATTGGGAAACGGCCAGTAGAATAAGACAAATGGATGAGTTTCCGCAGTGGTTTAGCGAGTGAATTTTTTTTGTTTTTTTTTTTTTACATTTCTGTATTTATTGACCATCAATAATTTTTACAATAAGCAATACAGATAACTTATGATACTTTAGCTATAATTCTTTACATATACTTACTAGTACATTTTTCAAACAATATGATAAAAGTTATATATTGGTTATGGATTAAGATTTTAGTGGGTAGAGCTTCCTGGAAAAGGTCAGAAAACCAGGATATAGTTATTTACTTAACCTATGCTAATTTACTTAACTTAACTTAACTTATCTTAACTTAGTCTAGTTACCTAATTATTATTGAAATAAGTTAGTGTGGTGTGGAAGGGGGAAGCATAGTGATCAATAGGTAGAGAGGGGTTAGTGAGGATATTGTCAGTCAGGGATGTGGGTTGGGGAACTACTTTCCGTTAGTTCGTTGAAACGCAAAATATTGGAGAAGGGTTAGCGAGTGAAGAGGAACATCTCTTCAAGAGAATTGGGGGAATGCCATCCGGACCAGGGGATTTGCTTGCGTGTAGCTCTTTGAGTGCGCGGGCAACAGTACGCGTTTGGAAGCGAATCCGGCCCATGGTGTGCTGCTTATGCTCAAGTTGAGGAGGAACTGATGTGGTATCAGGCAGCGTTGAGTTGGTTGCAAAATGTGCAGCAAGTAGATTCGCCTTCTCTATTGCACTCGTGACTGGTCTGTCATCGACTATAAGCGACGGTATGGGTGAAGAGACTGAATTTTGAATGTTTTTCACGAAAGCCCAGAAGCTTTTACTACCTGTGTGAGAGTCTAGTATTTTTTGTTTCATCTCTGTTCATGCAAGAACACTGCGCGTTGAATCTGCGCGTTGCAGATTACTTCGTGATGTGTTTTTCTGGCCGCAAACACGATTTGTGATTTGCTTTACTGGTCCCAACCATGAATACTCCCTGCGTTGCTTTTCTGATCCAAATCACTATTATCTTCGTGAAGTGCTTTTCTGGTTGCAAACACCATTACTTTGTGAATTGCTTTACTGGTCCCAACCAGGGTTACGGCGCGAGTGGCTTTTCTGGTCCCAACTACAATTAGTTCGTAAGTTTTTCTCCTGGTTGCAATCACGATTTTGTCGTGAGTTTCTTTTCTGGTTCCAAACATGAATACTTCGTGCGTCCAAATCGCGATCCTTCGTGATGTGTTTTTCTGGCCACAAACACGATTAATTTATGATTTGTTAACTGGTCCTAACCAGGGTTACTGCGGGAATTACTTTTCCGGTACCAACCACGATTATGTTGTGAGTTTCTTTTCCGGCCCAAATCACGATTATTTCGTGAGGTGCTTGTCTGGTCTCAACTGCTATTACTTCGCGATTTGCTTTTCTGGTCGCAACCATGAATTCTTCATGATTTGCTCAATGATCCTTTTACAGTAGTATTCCTTTCAATAAACTCTTTTCGCATTTCTAGCTTTTTTGTATAAGTGCTCCCCACAAAAGAGATTTTTTGATATCCTGTCCCTGTGTAACGGGGACAGAAGAGAGGAGTTGGAAGGAGCACACCTGATATTTGTCTCAATATCCTATTGATAACGTATTTGTATGACTTGTCAAAATTTTTATTTTATTTCCATTCGTGTTTCTTTTTATTGTCGAAACAGTTAAGGTGTTTGAGGATTATAAAAGATGATGTCGGAAGTTGCTGTAGTTGGTCCATGGTACTGAACTAACATGAGATCTCTAACAGTATACGACTTTGGTGTAATGTTACCTTTTACATTCCCTCGGTAGTATAACGTTTTCTAATTTAGCAAAATGGCATTAGGGATTATTACTAGAAGAGATGTCATGATCTGATGAGAACGCAGAAGTATGATAATGTATTCAAAACCGTGAATAAAATTTGAAGCGAACTATTGTTCTCGCTCGTAAAAGAATCCTTTTTATATCTTTCTCCAACCAGGTATGCAATCCTGTTATCTTGTTCAATTGAATCTTTTCAAATAATCCTTGTTATTGTCTGCTTTTTCATTACCCTTTCACCCAGGTACAAATTTTGATCCTGTACCTCGAACTCGAATCCTTGGAGACAATGCCTTTTATAAATTTATTTCAAGAAGACGTTTGTGCTGCTCCACAAAACTTGATTCTATTCCCAGGGTTCAATTGAAGCCTGAAATTGGCCGCAATTTCACACTAGCATCCAAACATTTTCACCCTTTCGTGATGACCACTTCTGCAAAGTAAACAAGATGGCGCAGACATAAAGGCAAGGACACAACAACGAAAGTATGTGCTGATACTCCGAACTCGAGCAACGAAAACAGTGTATAGCAATCAAAGCGGACAAAGAGTGTTCAACATCATTTTGTCCACACATTAGAGGGACATGGCTGGTTTGAACTGTGAGTTTTATTCAATTCGACGTTAGCAGTTCACATTTCCCATTCCTCCTTGCCCCATCCTGCGCTGTAGTCGTCTATTCGTCATCTTTTATTTCTAGTCCTTGTCATTCAAGTACTTGAAAGTCACATATGAGATTGGGTCGTCGATCCTCGTACCACTTGAAACGCACTTAAGTGACTCGACTTTGAGCCGATGCTGGTTATTTTGTGTTATATTTTCACTTACCATTTTTTTTTCTTTTGTTATTATTTTTTGCTCATTTTGAGCACACATTTCTGTAACGAGAAGCAATAACGTTAACGTGACGACAAGAGTTTCACTTGTGTGATGATATCACCATCGTCAAGGTAGGGGCGCATAGGGACACGGACACAGAACACCCATCCCTACACGACGGCGTACCATGTTGAGATTTCATGAGAATATGGGTAACCAAGCAGAACGATATACTTCTTCTCCTGCGACTAGTGCCTTAGCCTGTCAACTCCTTATATTTAGAGCCGAATGTGAAACTGATTTCGCATGTAATTGTAATCAACGAAGACGTCAACGGCAACATCAACGAGGACGACTACGAATAAGGGTGAAGGGGGTTGTGAAAGTCTTGATTTCAAAGTTCTTTCCGTTTTCTTGTAAATATTGCCACAAGTTGGTGGAGCAAAGCAAATGCTTTGAGACATCCTTAAGAACATTCAAGTTGGTTGTGTTTTCCAAGGAAAAGGGCTCCTTGGGCTGGTTTTGAAAAGCATACAGATAAAAGTGGGTTGTCGTCGTTGACATTAAATTTCAGTCTGGTGCTGTTATTGCCCCGGAAGGGTTGTTGATTTTTCGTCCTTTTAAGAGGGTTAAGTAATTTCGTAGTTTCTATTCCAAAGGGGTGCTATCTTTAACGCACATTTGTTCTGTCTTCATTTTCCACTTCATCCACAAAAAACAAATTCCGTCTATTGAATCCTGGAAATTGAAAATTCTATGACGTTCTAGAGTTTGTATCAGATCCATTGGCGTCTTATTTCGTCTCAGGTAATTTTGGAATCTTTCTTTTACCTTCTTCCCGCTCCTGCGTGTGTTTTTTATTCTTTTTGTTTTTGTTATGACGTCTTTTTGTGTTGAGGGGTTGTAAAGCATCGAAGTCCTTAATAACCCGTGAGTATGTATGTACTCGTATCTCTAATAAATATTTAGGAGGATACGCAGCAATTTTGTATAATCAAAAAGTAATTGCGTTCAAAATTGTCTACTCCCTTGTTTCATTTTTCACCCATTCTAAGGGCTGTTGCGTAGGCAACTAAAGGGCACAGATATAGATTGTGCAATATGTTCGTCCTTGCCACGTTTGCCTGCTATTTCTGACTGGATTTGCGACTTAAGGGATGCGAGGTTTTCAAAATGATGTATAATTGAGTGCGTCGATTAAATTGGGATCTTCTCAATTATCAAATTATAAAAATACGCTTTTTTCAGGTTTGAAAGGATCGAGTTTCCTGTCTGTCATAGGCAACCGAAGTTTTTGGCGACTGAGAAACTAATTAAAATATTTCAGAACACCTTTAGGCGTTAATCAGGATTTCGAAGAGAAATTGGTTGGACAATGGGGTGGATTGAGACTAATATCTCTGAAGGTTATGACACTGTGTTGTACGAAATGTTTGTAGTGCGCTCTGTCTGTTGCTCGCTGGATAAAGGTTAAATGTTTGTGCGCGCGTTAGTGTAAACAAAATAATTCATAATGAAAATGGCTATTCCAGTATCCTCTCCGGTAAGGAGATAATGATGTTATATAGTCAAAAACACAACATGCGTGTGCGGCGAAATTCATTACGTTGTTTTTAATAAGCAACAAACAAAAATGATACAAGATAAGTATCTGTATAATAAATTTGTTTGTCGAGAAGCCTATTATAAACTTATGCAAAGCGAATCTGTTCCAATTGAAAAATCGACAACTCGAAAACGGGGTAATTGAGTTCTCAAAACGGAGATTAGATGCTATAAAGTGGTGGTAGAAAAACTCCTTTGCGAGGACCAGTATGTCTCTCATTGTGCTTCCGTTTCCTGGCTGCCTCGCGGCCCCCACATTCACACAGTCAATCTATGACATGTGTCATGTAGTTAGTAATGGCTGCGTAATGCGAGCTATTTTAGGTGGTAAAATATTGTGTTTTCCTCGGGTTAACATCTACCAACACTTATGTAGAGTCGCGTATAGCATTCAACAATATTACGATGAGTAAAAGAACATATTTGCGATGGCATAAATCTTTTCAAATGGGCCAGAAATCGTGAGAACTGTTGAAACAACTAACACGGGGGCTGTGATGTTATGCATTGATCCGCGTTAACGCTCGCATTGAAGCAGCTACTGAAAGATCCCGGAAAAGCGACCAGATCTCTCGATTATGGAAATTGTATCGCGACAATGCATAGTTCCACGTGGCTTATGTTGTCAATTAATTTCTAGCCAAAAAAGAAAAACACCACATTTGTCTCATAGTTTAGTGGGGCTAACACTCCATATATTACCTTAGTACAGGCTTACAAACAGATTCTTAAGGGCTAATTTACCAACCAACTTAACTAATTATTTAACAACTTAACGTGGGGTGGAGATGGGAAAAGAGTTGGAGGGAGACATTTAGAAGGTCGTGTTTTATAGTGAGTATGCTAATGTTGTAGTAAAAGATAGAGGACGCAAAGAATGCTTCGCAGCATTCGCCGGAGCTATACGTGTGTGTGTGTGTGGGGGGGGGGGGGGGGGGGGGGGCAATATTTAGTTCGAGGCTGTTGTTGGGGCACCAAGTTAAATAGGCCGTTGAGATCCATTCAGAGAAGTGAGGAGTTGACAGAAGAGCGGGTCGTCTTGAAGAGTTTAGTGTCGTCCGCGTATAGAGATGGATGAGTGCTTTTGATACTGGAGTCTATATCATTAATAGTAAGATTGAATAGGGGTCTAAGATGGCAGCCCTGGGGACCTCGTTCGTTTCCGTTCTCTAAGGACCGGCGAGCGTGGGATTAGAATTCATCTAGATTGGTGGTGAAGACGAGATGTTTTAAAAATTAATGATATATATATATATATATACATATATATATATACATATATATATATATATACATATACATATATATACATATACATATACATATATATACATATATACATATACATACATATATATATATATATACATATACATACATATACATACATATACATATATATATATATATATATATATACATATATATATATATATACATATATATATATATATACATATATATATATATACATATATATATACATATATATATACATATATACATATATATATATATATACATATATACCTATATAGATATATATACATATACATATACATATGCATATACATATACATATACATATACATATACATATACATATACATATACATATACATATACATATACATATACATATACATATACATATACATATACATATACATATACATATACATATACATATACATATACATATACATATACATATACATATACATATACATATACATATACATATACATATACATGTACATGTACATGTACATGTACATGTACATGTACATGTACATGTACATATACATATAAATATATATACATATATATACATATATATATATATATATATATATATATACATATTATATATATATATATATATACATATTATATATATATATATATTTATTTATTTATTTATTTAAAATAAGTCTTTTTTTTATTATATTTTAAAGGCAAACGATACCTAGTGACATTTATACCTTTTTAAAAATGGCTGCCTTCATGTATCGTCCTAATTGGAAAAATCATTATTTACTTTTAAAAAAATTCTTCTTATGTACTAGCACTAACCCCTCTTATTGCTAATTGATGGATATATATATATATATAGATTTCTTTTGATATTATATTTGATAGCTTCCTTCGATATTGAGCGCATTATAGTGACATAAATCATATGAACAATGCATTAATGTTCGTCCTATTTAGGGCATCAGATATTTATATTTGTTGGAGTCGAATTGGGCCGAAGAATAGCATTGACAACTAATTATGAATTGAAATGTTTGATCAACACTTTCACAACTCATCGAAGCATGCACACATTTACTGCAACCGGTTTGCTGTAGTCATTACGAAGGTAAACAATTCTGAGGAACGCTAATGACTCTCGAGCTCATTGCAAACACTTGGCTTGAATTTATGTTAATTAGTATTCAATCATTAATTCTCAAACACACGCATTGTTTCGCAATATTCGCTAAACGGGGTACCAATACTCTTAACCATTTGACTGATTCCATGTTGACACTACTCAACTTAATAATAACCCAATGTCAACGAGCTCACTTGTCAGGGTCACGATTGTAATAACTTCCATCCGGTTTCCTGTTGGCATTCGATTAATATCCAACTAACAAGAAAACTTGAAAATACAGTCGCGTCAAAAATGCTTCTGCAAAATTGATGAGCTTCTGTGTCATACATTAAATTGCTCGACACGACATTCCAGCTTCCGTTGCCGATAAAACTTGGAGAACAATAAAACTCAAAACTCAAAAAGTCATTATTCCGAAACAATTTCCCACCTGGAAGCTTGGGACAAGTCTCATATGCTTCACTGAAAGTACACCCCAGCGCGTGTACCCTATAAACAGGATTTATCTCTGACCCGACTCGCAGGGTTATGGTCGCCAACTTTTCTACAATTTAGCTAAAAATTACTCACGTCACCAACAGGAGCTGCGGTGTTTTCTCGCAGCTCCACATACGACATATGCACGAGCACAAGGACTAGTCGAAACTAACTAACTGCACCAAGCAGTGAATTCGCGGATCTGTAGGATATGTGAGGACCAGCGCCAGGACGAGGACCAGAACCTCCCTAGCAGTGCCAGTGGGAGTTAAATCTCTCATTTGGACAGGCACAACATTCCTGCTGGAGTTTGCCATACAGTTTATTTACAACATTTTTGTTATTTATACGAATGAATACTCGGTGGAGTACCCTTGCATATCCTTTTGCGTGAACATATTTGTGTGGTACAACAAAAACAAGAATCTATGCAGTGTTATATCCCCAGAACAACAATAACTACAACAACAACGGTAAAATATACAAAATGCGCCACTTGAGGAAAGGGAAGATAAATAGCTCTCTGCTCCAGGACTTTGCACATTGAATTTTATTATCGCTTCGGTTTGGCTCCCTGCATCCTTTCACCCAGCTTTATCTCCAAGTCCTTCGTGTTTTCTCTTCTTCAAAATATAATAAAAAGGTTAACTTTCGAGTATGTGGAGGTCATGTGCGAGTGAATCGATAAATTTAGTTTCACATTAATAAAATTTAACTGAGGCCCCCCACGCACATTCATGGATGGAAAGGGGACAACAAAGGAGAGGAAGGAAATCACAAGATTCAGGATAAAAGTAAAACCCTATGTCGCCGGAGCTTTCATGTTGGAATGTGCTACGAGTTAGTTATGGAAATTGCTATTTCCGGGCTAATTGCGTAAAACTTTTTCGGTGAACACCTGGAGGAAAGTTTAATATCAACGCAGGTTCACATTTTTGGGTGGGTGGCGAATGGGGTGTAGTGGGGAGTTAAAGATACATTCACCCGAAAGCATTTCACGCGTTGATTTGGTATTTGTAGCCTGTGCTTGGTTTCCATGAGGACAAGTTAATTGAAACTCTTGGAAGTTAAGTTCCGACTTAAATTGTGGCTGAGGATGCGTAGGACGTGAGATAAAATGGAAACTTAGGCAATTAAAGAGGATTTGCGGTCTCGCAGGAAAGGCAACAATTGTTTTATGAGGTGGCTGGGTATAATATTGGAGCTATCCTCCCTTCATAAGACCCCTTCGAGTTAGACTTATTTTTGACAATCTCGAGGCACTACATTAGGCTTCTATAAACGCAGGTGTAGTCAGTATTTTAATAATTTGCGCTTAATTTAGAGGAGAGTGGATAATGTGGTGAGCGTAGAAACAATTGTGTATACTATCCACAGAATTAACCTAAATTATCATCTGCTAGTTTAAGTAGAGTGGAGGTCTGTGGGGTTAGATTATTGACCTAGTACGTTATTGGCCGGAATTGAGGATACCACTGATTTGTACTGTATCTCGATGGGCATTATAGGGATGAAAATGGACGGAGAAGAAGTAAAGAAACCTGAAAAGTGCGCAATATTCATAAGTGTTGTTGGATCGTAGATTCATAGGATACCAATTGTCTACGAAACACATAAAGGTTTATTAAACTTATACTGCAAATTGGGATTACAATAGATGTAAAAGAAACTCCGACGAATACCTAAGCGCGTCGTTTCCCGTTGTTAAATGTATTAACAATTGTATTATTTTTTATTGTTTCTTAATTCATTAACAATTATACAGTTGCTTGATTAGCTACTGTATTATTTGTAGTTGATTGTTGAGTGGAATTAGTTGCCTTTGCAATTGATTCCTCAACGGAATTAGTTGCTTAGTCGAGAAGTGCAACTGACTTTCTTGATTGCTGGTAGTTGCCTTATTAAGTCTTGGATTGGAACTTATTTTCTATGTCGAAGAGTGAACCTGACCTTAGTCGTAGAGTGATACTAACTTAGTGATAGGAGAGCTCATTTTTCAAATGGCGTTATATTATTGTTTTTGAATATCTTCCGTTGTCGTTTGAAAATTGTTCCGTACAGGAAAGTATTGATTATAAATTCAACGGATTTGGCTGTTGATAAATAACAATTATAAATTAAGGATATATACTCTGGTTGGAAAAGAAAAGATGGCATTTCGTGTGTGTAACACACCTTCCCTATTAACGTAAGTGTTACGCCACCTTGGCGTTCGGAACAATAGGTATAAAAAAACATTTTTTAACGCAGTCATTAAATATAATAAAATAATCTTTATTTCACACACATGCATAGAATAATAATAATTTGTAATGTTAAAAAAGTTAAAAAATGAGCTGACGAGTAGAGCTCCGTTTTAAAAATCCTCGCTGAGGATCTACTTGATTCCTCTGCTACGCAATTTTTTTAAACCCAGTCATTAAATACAATAAAATAATCTTTATTTTACGAAGTTTAAGGTAAGCGATGTGGGGTAATCGTCGGATTTACGTCTATGATTGACGAACTGAAGGAAGGTTTTGGTGTTTTTTTTTACAGATTGGTCTGAGTTTTGGTAAGATAGTTGCGTAAGATAGGGTGTTATAAAGATCCGTGAATTGGAGGCAACAGTCAAGAAAGTTGGAGTAGTCGGTTATAGTTCGATTCCGAGAGAAGGTGACCCATAGCTTATTCCTTTTGTAACGAAGGAACGAAGCTTGTGGTCGTACCAAGGGGAGGGAGAGGTTGATGTTCTGTGTCTAGATTAGGTAACGAACAAGGAAATAGAGTAAAGGATTTCGGTATATAAGTGGGTGATGACATCTTCGACGGATACGTGATCATAGTTGAACGAAAGGTGACCCAGGTAGTCGTTGAAGTGAAAGTTAGCTTTATGGGAATCGTAGGCGTAGTGATTGATATACGGTGGCGAGTAGACCCGAAAAATAGTTATAAGAAGAGGGAGGTGGTGGCAGTCTATCGATGTAGGACGAATGTGCTGTGTGAGACAGGTGTATCGATAAGGTCTGTTGTAAAGATGAGGTCTAGCTACCTACCCCAGAGCTTTCGAACGTTACTGACTTGACAGAGGCAAGAATCATCTAGCCGATCAATGAAGAGACATTCCTTAGCAGAGATGGGGTGGGAGGTGATGTGTGAATGATCGTCAGATAAAGTTCAATTGAGTTGTGGAAGATTAAAATCTCTTAAGACGATGATATCGTCCTCGCAATTACACAGCTCGATTATCTGGTCGATAGTATTAAGAGCGAGCGCGTAAACTTTAATAGCCTGGGATGGCAAGATATAGAAGCACATGACAAAGGTTGAATTGCGAAGAAGAGTGATTTTGACAGTCACAAAGTCCAGCTTGGAGGAAGTAGAGAAAGCGATAAATGACGAATCGAGGCTGTTATGGACACCGATCAGCACTCCTCGGCTGGGGAAAAAGTTAGTGGCATGATTGAGGAGGTCATCATGGAAGCCAATGAACGTGGGAAGAAACAGTTGCAGGTTATGAATGCTGGGGATTAAGTTCGTTTCGGTTAGAGTGAACATGTCAAAAGATGGGGTATGGGAGTTTTTCAGAACGGATTCGAATTTTGAGCGGAGATATCTTACGTTCTGATAGTAGAGGGTAAAGGAAGTTATACTGTCGATTTTGGGAGAGGGTTAAAGAATAAAATACACCCCGTTACACCTCGATTTACACCCCCTCTCAAACATTATAATATTTTATTTTATTTGATTCCATCATCCTTGCATCCAATACTCATATGATCAATCCTCAAAATATTCTGCATACAATGCAATACTCGCCTTTCCCACAAGCAATACAATGCATAGAATTAAATTACGCGTATTTCGAGGGTTTATGTTTAGAGAAATTAAGGTAGGCGCAGTCGACCGAGCCGGAGAGGACCTGATGATGGGTGCAAATAAATTTACTTGCATAGTCTACGTGGGACTAGTCTATTATCGAGTATAACTCCCAACAGTTTATTTTCGACCCTATGATCTGGTTTCTCGTCTCGAAAGTTGAAAGTTCCGCGCTTTTGATTGGTTACTAGGGTTATTGTGATTTGACAAACTATTCAATATTAACTAGTAGTTTTGTTTGTAAAACTGCATCGTACATAATATTTGGCAGGTGTGGGCTAAATGATGACACTATAGGAATTCTTGTCGAGATATCATCGATTTGTTTGCTCATATATTTTTATTATTTCGTCCATTTCGTACATTAGCTTTCTGTTGGTGAAGTTATCACGTATTGCGACGATAGTGAAGAACGTGTGATTCGAACCGACGCCATGACATTTAGAAACACTAAAAATGTAACCCATGCTCAACACATCAGGCCTCTGCCGCGTGTACGAATTGGATTTCTAAAGTCAAGTACACTCAACTGATGTGGAATTTTTATGTTATCGCTATGGTATACGGCTCTGATGCTTTTTCTTATTCGATTTTCGTTCGGTGTTCTTCACTATTTGGTTGTGTATTATGTGTGTATCTGTTAGAAACGCCACAAAGTAACTTAAGCCGATTTTTAGGAGATAGAGCGGAGTGCCCATACGATTAAGGTTTCTGCTGATGAACAACCAGTTACCCGATTTAAAGGCGTTTTTGATGCTCGTTGTTCGCATTGCACAATAGTTGAGCGAAGACCTCTAATGTTCTTATAAAAGAGTGTAAGGGGAGCTAAACTGTCGGTTTTTACGAGAGGATAGGTGAGGTAGGAGTTTAAAATTACGTGAAATTATACGTCAACTTTGAAAATATCTCGAACCAAATGATGTCCCCAAAAACCGCCAATATGGTTTTCGTAGCAACAGGGTCACAGCAGATTTGATGGCGCACCTTACCGAAAAGTGGAGGTATTCCATCCACTACTTCGGCGAAAACAAAGTTGTTGCACTGGATATTTCAAAAGCCTTCGACAGAATTTGGCATCCAGCCGTTTTATCAACATTACATTCATATGGTGTGGGCAATTCCCTGATCCAATAGATAAGATACTATCTTTCTGACCGTTCAATCCAAGTGGTTCTTGATGGTGTCAAACCTGACTCCCATCAAATTAATGCAAGCGTTCTCCAAGGTTCTGTACTCTCACCCACTCTTCCTCATCTTTATAAATGATCTCTTGTCATTACCCAAAACACAATTAATTCATTTTCTGATGATAGCACGTTGAATTTCTCATTTTTATACAAACATTTCCGACCAAACTCCTCGAATGTCATTATAAGTCAGCAGGTTACGCTTGACAGATTGAATAACGATTTCAACAATATACGAGGGTTGCCTCTTATGTTTCGGGATTTGGCAACCCTAGTGTTGCAATCCGGCAGCTGACAGCTCCGTCGTAAAGTTGGACATTTTTGAGGTTATACGCACTCAGAACGTTTTGACATACGAGCGCTATTTGTGTTGTTTACAGTAACTTAAAAGATTCATCTCGGCCCAAAAATGGAATTAAATCGTCAACATTTTCGTGCGATTATTTTTTACAACTTTCGGCGTGGATTAACTCAGCAACAGTGCATGGATGAACTTAATTCAATTTTTGGCGATGAAGCTCCATCAAGGAGCAGTGTTTATCGATGGTATGGTGAATTCAATCGTCGTCGTAGTTCACTCCAAGATGAATTTCGTGAAGGTCGTCCAAAATCAGTTGTTGTTCCGAAAACCATTGATGCTGTGCGCGAACTGATATTGGAAGATCGTCATGTGACCTATCGTGAGATTGAGACAACCTTGGGAGTTAGTGGGACCAGCATACATTCAATATTGCATAAACATTTGACTGTCAAAAAAATTTGTTCGCGTTGGATCCCACACAATTTGTCAATCGCCCAAAAAAAGGCTCGTGTCAATTGGTCGAAAGAAATGCTCAAAAAATACGGTCGCGGTGCTTCGAAACACGCCTATGACATCGTGACAGGTGATGAATCGTGGATTTACGCGTATGAGCCCGAAAGTAAACAGCAGTCGACTGTCTGGGTGTTTCAAGATGAGCCAAATCCAACAAAAGTTGTTCGCGCACGAAGCACTTCCAAGCAAATGGACGCCTGTTTTTTCGGAAAAACTGGACATGTCGCAACCGTACCACTAGAACAACGCAGAACAGTCAATTCTGAGTGGTACACAACCATTTGTTTGCCAGTTGTCTTCCAAGAAATCAGGAAAACCAACTGCCGAAGACGGATCACTCTTCACCACGACAATGCGAGCTCTCACACATCGGCTGCGACAACTGCATTTTTGAGCACCCAAAACATTGATTTGATGGGTTATCTGCCGTATAGTCCGGACTTGGCACCGAATGACTTCTTTTTATTCCCGTACGTAAAAAACAAACTGAGAGGTCAACGTTTTGCGACACCTGAAGAAGCGGTTGCTGCATTCGGAATGCATGTGTTGGAGATACCTCAATCAGATTGGCAAAAGTGCTTCGACAATTGGTTCAAACGCATGCAAAAGTGTATAGATCTTCATGGGGAATATTTTGAAAAACAATAAGGTGATTTTCGATGATCAATATTTGTTTTTGTTCTCTAATCCCGAAATATAAAAGGCAACCCTCGTAATAGGTGTACAATTTTGCTTCCGCCGTTTTTTCCCGAAATTCGAGGCTTCATTGTAAAAAAACTGGTTATATATTTATGATTCAAAGTAGTGTCCATCGCTGGCCAATAATTTCTCCCATCTTTTGGGCAGCATACGAATCCCGCGTTGAAAAAACTGGTAATCTTTTGAATCGATCCACGAATCGATCCAATTTTTTACTTCTTCATAAGACCGGAAGTGCTGGCCAGCCAGGCCGTGTGCCATTGATCGAAACAAGTGATAGTCCGAGGGAACAACGTCTGGAGAATACGGCGGGTGGGGTAGGACTTCCCATTTCAAAGTTTCCAAGTATGTCTTGACCACTTTCGCAACATGGGGTCGAGCATTGTCATGCTGTAAAATCACTTTATCATGTCTCTCGTTGTATTGCGGCCGTTTGTCTTTCAATGCTCGGCTCAAACGCATTAATTGCGTTCGATAACGATCGCCTGTGATTGTTTCAGTCGGTTTTAACAACTCATAATACACTACGCCGAGCCGCTCCCACCAAATACTGAGCATGACCTTGGAACCGTGGATATTCGGTTTGGCCGTCGACGTGGAAGCATGGCCGGGATATCCTCATGATTTTCTGCGCTTGGGATTATCGTAATGAACCCATTTTTCGTCCCCAGTCAGAATGCGATGCAGACATCCCTTCCGTCTTTGCCTTGCTTTTTTTTTTTTTTTTACATTTCTGTATTTATTGACCATAAATGATTTGTTACAATAAGTAATACAGATAACTTATAATTAGCTTAGCTTTAATCGTTTACACATACTTGCTAGTACATTTTTCAAACATTATTATAAAGTTATATATTTCATGGGTGGACAAGATAGGAGTAGGTGGGGCTTCCTGGAAAAGGTCAGAAAACCAGGATATAATTATTTACTTAACTTATAACTAATTTGCTTAACTTAACTTAACTTAGCTTAGCCTAGCTTATCTAATTATTAAATCTATTATTATTACAATAAGTTAGAGTAGGGTGGGGCGGGAGGTATAGTGGTCGATGGGTGGGATTTGGGTTAGGGTGGGTACTATCAGTCGGGGATATGGGTTGGGGGAACACTTCCCGATTGGTCGTTGAAACGCAAGATATTAGAGAAGGGGTCTTTGCCTTGCAAGCAGCTGTTTACAAACACACAAACGCCGTTCAACATGTCTCGGCTTCAACTCGTACGGCACCCAATTTCCTTGTTTCTGAATCATTCCCATGACTTTCAGGCGTTTTGAAATGGCTTGTTGCGTCACTCCCAATGATCCTGCCAATTCTTGTTGCGTTTGACACGAGTCTTGATCAAGTAATGCCTCCAATTCTGCATCTTCGAAAACCTTCTCTCTTCCACCGCCATGCTGGTCTTCGACATTACAATCGCCGATCTTGAAGCGTTGAAACCGCCCTCGGCACGTTCTTTCACTAATAGCGGCCTCGCCATAGGTATTTAAGCGCATTCGATGAGCCTCAGCCGCAGATTTCTTCATATTAAAGCAGAAAATTAAAACCTCCCGCAAATGACAAGAATTTGGCTCGTAAGCTGACATGTTTAATCGAGAATAACTTTATGATGCAGACACAAATCGACTAATATTTCGATGGCGTTATGTTTACAAATACCTAAGCTTATTGTATGACATCTATGATCTATTTATTTCAACTACCACTTACCGCTACAGCCATCTATTGCAAAACGACGGAAGCAAAGTTGTACACCTAATATATAACTGGGAATTACCGAACCGAGTAAAATTCAATGCGTCAAAAACTCAGTGCTGCCTCCTGTCGTCAAAGGCGAACCCCGAAGTAAATATACAGTCGATGAATGATGCACTTGCAACGACGAAGTCAAGGAACTATCAATCCTCGGCACTCTAATTAATTCGACTCTTAATTGGAGCGACTACATATTTGAAGCTAAAGCGACCAAATGTGTAAGGTTCCTTAAGAGATGCAAAGATAGTTCACTCCAGCCAACGTGGCGACTATTTTTAAGGCGTATATACGTCCAAAAATGGAGTTCAACTGCCATATTTGGTCAGGCGCATCCAAAACTGCACTACACGTGCTCGATAAGATGTAAAAACGAGCAGTGAAATTTATTGCGGACCCAGCCGTAATTTGATCAATTCCGTCGTTAGAACACAGGCGCAACGTATCATGATTATCTCTTTTCTATAGATATTATTACGGTCGTTGTTTAACTGAACTTGTTGAATGCGTTTCGCCTTTTCAGAGATTTTCCCGCGATACCTGTCAATCTGAGAATGCGTATCAATTCACGTTGAAAGTCAACTTCAGGCGCACAAATAAACATAGAGAATCATTCTTTGGCCAACCAGACGAATGTGGAATGCTCTATCTGATTATGTGTTTCTTCCTACTCTTATACTTTTTTACAATAACCGTTCACTCTAAGACTGTTCGCCTTTATGCTATTTACTCGAGAACTGTTAACTCGTACACCATTCACTTTCTACAATTAGCCCGCATACTTTTCACTCTTATACTACTCATTCTTTTACTACTCGATCTAATATCATGCGTTTTATAATATTCACCCTTGGAATGTTCACCCTTGTACTGCTCACTCTTATACTATTTGCCCGTATATTAAACATTGTTATGACATTTACTTGCTTATGGAAAAAAGATGCAAAGTAGATTTTTTATTTGCGAACAATTTTTTTCTCTCGGGTAGTGACACGTACCTCACGAGTGCCAAGAGACAACTGATTCTTCTCTGTCATTGATATTATAATTGTGTTGTTAGAAGACCATATACATAAGTTAAAACACAACTGCCATAATGGTTTAGTGTTATGTCCCAGTGGTGTTATACTACTGTAAACTATCAACTCTAATACAGAAAATTATTATATCGCAAACTCTTATACTGAAAACGCCTACACTATAAAGACTAATAGTGTAAAATCGTGCACTGTAATCTCTTATACTGCAAACTTTTATGCTAACTTGTATACGTTTATACTGCAAACACTTAGAGACTCTTATACTGCAAATTTTTTTGCCGCAATTTCTTATACCGCAAACTTTTATACTGTGTTGGTAGGCCCACGCTATGATACCAATTATCAAACTTTAGACGAGTAGAGTACACGGTGAGGTAGATTTTCACATCCGTGCTAGAATTCGCATGTTTTGGACAATATCTAAACAGATTCAAGCACAAGGGAGACACTACTCTCTACATACCATATAACATATAACATATGTCATGTTTTTCCTCGTTGTAATGTCCAGGCATTTAAGACCAATATACATACGTCGATACCTCCTTTCTTTAACCACTTCCTCTCCGTCCGCTCCCACAGTGCTCTGAAATTTAAGGGTACTTCAAAATCCCCCTTTGTACGCGCGTTGGTGTAAAAAAAAATCGCGACACAAAATGTTAACCGATTTCAAACCCCTTTGAAAAAACATTTAGGTGTTTGAGTCAATGCGAAAAATTTCGTTGCCATTTCTAGTGCATCGTCGATGATTCCTCATTTTTGATATTGGCATTTTGAACATGTTCCATGCGAAAAAATTTGTAATTTTTAAAGGATCGTTGACGATTCCTTTTTTTATGAAATAATATTGGTATTTCAAAAGTTATTTATATGACGGATGTCATCGATGATTCGGGTTTTTTGTGCATATGGTGTTCGACATTCCAAACATTTCTTGTGCGAAAAATGTCGTCGTTCCTTCTAGAGAATTGACGCCGATTCCTGTTTTGTTTTTGCGCATATGATATGAATATTTCAACCATGTTCATTGCGTTAGGAGGTGCAGGATGAGGATGTGTAAAGAATCAGTATTATATGACAAAATAAATGCATAGCACTCATTGGAGATCCTAAAAAGACCTAATTAATCAATAGACGAACATTTATCTTGATATTAAGATATGGAAAATTACAAAATGTTTACCTTCCAGTTTGCGTAGTGATGCTGATGATATGTTTTGTGTGGCTATTTGCGTTGTAGCCCACCACAACGCAAATAGCCACACAAAACATATCATCAGCATCACTACGCAAACTGGAAGGTGAACATTTTGTAATTTTCCAAATCTTAATATTTTTTTTTCTCTTCTGGTTGTCATATGCAAAACATTGATCGCAATGCAACATCTTATCTCACAATCAGCCACTTGCAAATATACAGAAAAATGTTGGCAGAACTCTTACCTTCTAATTTTTTTTTCTAATTTACATCTCATCCATGCCTTTCTATTTTTAATGCCCAAGCTGAATCTTTTTATATTATAGGGGTGTTATTATGTATGTTATTAAAAAGGAAATCGACTTATGAATATTTTTGGGGAACCCCGTTATACGTTTGAGATGTTCGATTAACATTATTCAATATGGCTCTGTTGAACTTTGGCTGCAATCCGGAATCCGCGGCATACCAACGTTTCCACGTATCACTCCCAACAAAATATTCGACATTGTAATGTGAAGATGGCTTTGGAAACGATTTACATGAAAGAAAATCCAACAATCGACCTTTTAATTAGAAAAATACATTCAATTAATAGCTCCACACGAAATTGATGGAAGGACGACGATAGGAGGTACAAGCACATAAGCTAGCAGTGTGCATTCGATTGAAAACATTTTTAATTACCGCTCAACGTTGGTGCTCCGATACGACGCTCCGCCACCGACTTAACATATGCCGACCACCAGCTAGCTGACTGGCCTTCAACTTTCAGCCTTAATTGAATTGGCTCTCGTCCAATAATGGGTCACAAACCTAACAATGCCACATCGTGTGCAAACAGCCTTGCTAAGCCTGTGAGAGGTCATTTGAAAATCGGGCTCGTTGGCCGGCTACTGCTGCCTGAACGGCGATGATAACAAATCCACAATTTATTTCAATCGATGACACATCAATATGCTCGATTTGAAAATTGGAATATATCCCCCCCGTTGATTGACAAAACCCCAGCCTAGTAATGGTCGTTTCGGTCTCAAGTGGATTTCGTTCATCGGCTTGTTTAATTTTTTGTGTGAGATTTTCGCTTCAAGGAGCAAAACAGCAATCCTGACAATTAATTAAATTTGTATTTAATAACATTTCTACTTTGAGTGTGGCAGGGGTATGAGTTGATCTACGGTTTAGTCTGTGTATATACATAATTTATGCAGAAGGACAGTTACAACCCAGAATTGGTTACTGAGTGGGTGGCTCAGGGTAAGGGGGTGTGTCAGGTCTACTCATGACAACTTGTATTATAATGACTCGACTTGCTCTGCTGCCTCACTCCACCCCAATCCTAGCTGACAGGACAGATGATTGACATTTAATTACGCTCCCATCGACTCCGACTGCTTCTGAGAATGACTTCTATCGAAAAACACAAACACTCACTCATGCTGGCAATACATTGATCCCCGAGAATCCTATTTAGGTCATGGCAAGGAGGAGTTGCGCAATTATCGATCCACTACAATGGGAGAGGTAGGTAGCACATCAACCGAATCCGGGCAAAGGAAGACGCTGTATTGAATGACTGACCTGTCCCAAAGCTGCTACCAACTGAATTAATTTTGCATCCAACGGGTGTGTGTTGCCACCCTCTGTCATACATGCGTTTCCTGCTGTGCCCCATCATAAACTAACTATATTCCGTTTTACCATGTCAGGCTGAGCCTATCCCATAGCGATGTCAATTAGAACGCACACAACCATTAGAAATTGAGCCAACAAAATACTTCACGCATTACGAGGGAGGGTATCGGCGAATTTTTCATCCATCTCTCCCATGAATATTTATCGGGTATCAATTGTCTTCAATAGAGTGGGCTGATCCTGCAATTGCTGAGCGAATACTCCCTTCAAGGGTCATTATTGCCTTATGAAATTGGATGTAAATACGCTTTACAAGTAAAGTGTTTCGTTAATTGAGCAATTCGTGTCTACAAATGAACGCGGTGAACTCGACCCCTAATATAAATCCATACGTAAGTGTATGCACAAACCAAGGGTTGGGCATTTAGCTGCGGGCTACTGATCAATAACTCCAACTACAATGCGACGTCAATGCCTCTGGCGATGACGACGGTGGCAACAGTGATGGCTGAGACAGAAACGCCACAGAGCGATCAATGTTGCTACCCATAGAATAATCGCCATTAAATCAAAGTGTTTACTGCATCACGGTTTTTGTAAAAAGCGAATAACCAAAACAAAACGATTTTGAATTCGAAAGGTAATTTGTTAATTTATTGATCAATAAACCGCCAGTTGTACAGTGGTGTGAACAAAATACGATGCAACGTCTTTGTCATAATCGGCAGCGGATAGAGCAAGCTTGTGGCACAGTGGCCGACTTAATCTCGGGTTAAGAATTTCAAATTAACCATAAAGCTATTTGACAGTCTGTTGCCCACCCCCGCATCTCGGATGCTCACGAGCTGTGTTTGTTTATGTTAGGTAAAATTTAGATAACCAACAAATTAAGTAGTTAATGATCGGTACCTCGTAAAAGTTTATAGACCGATTAGGCCCACACATAAAAATGTTGCTCCTGCAGAACTAAAAAACAACCTGAGAAACTATCCGGCCGAACCTCGTGCAAAGGTCACGTTTAGCTTAGCTTTGGTCAAATTCATTAAGTACTACAACAGGTCGGTCGTATACTTAGATTTTTCTGACATGTAAGCATTTTGTTGGTAATTATAAAATACTTGCTGAAAGGTCCTGGTAAGATATCAGCGAAGAGATTTTTTACTTTTTTAGGGTTAACATTTTTTGTCAGAAATTTTTTATAATATAGTATGTAAGGCGAAGTATAAAGAAATCCATTATTTTTCCAATAGATAGTTTTAGTAGTCTTTACCTCGCGTTCGGGTGGTTTATATGTGCGATTAGGTAACACTACATGGCATTAAAAAGATAGGATTTCATACTAAAAACAACTTTTCAGAGAGTTTTGTGATTGCTTGATTCAGTTTTGTTTGACCGCGTGTCAAATATGGACACCAACAAAGAGCAAATACGCCATACTTAACAGTTTTTCTTCCATAAAGGCGAAAACGCAAGCCAGGTGGCCGAAAATGTGAATAGTGTTTATGGTCCTCATACTGTAACAGCCAATCACGCCCAATTTTGGTTTCGTCGTTTCCGTTCCGGTAATTTTGATGTAGAAGATGCATCATGTCGATAAAATCATGGGAATCGTCGAGTCCAGCCGTCATGTAAGCACTGTGCAGAAGTTCAATATTGCGCAAAAAACCGTTGAAAAAGACTGGATACAAAAGATGCTCAATGTATGGGTGCCACACGAGTTAATCCTAAAAACCCTAATGGACTGAATTTCCATCTGTGAATCGCTACTGAATCGCAACAAAATCGATCTATTTCTGCAGCGGATGGGGACTGGTGATGAAAATTCGATCACTTACGACAGCGTCAAGGGAAAACGGTCGTGTTCGAATCGCAGTGAGCCGACGCAAATGGTGGCCAGGCCAAAATTGACGGTCAGGAGGTTTTTGGTGTGTGACATGGGATCATTTGGAACCATTTGAATAATACTGGATACAAAAAGAATCTCGGTGTATAGATGCCACACAAGTTAACGCAAAAAAACCTCATGGAACGAATTTCCATCTGTGAATCGCTACTGAATCGCAACAAAATCGATCTATATCTGTAGCGGTTGGTGACTGGTGGTGAAAATTCGATCACTTACGACAGTGTCAAGTGAAAACGGTCGTGTTCGAATCGCAGTGAGCCGGCGCAAATGGTGGCCAAGCCAAAATTGACGGTTAGGAGGTTTTTGGTGTGTGGCATTGGATCATTTGGAACCATTTGAATAATACTGGATACAAAAAGAATCTCGGTGTATAGATGCCACACAAGTTAACGCAAAAAAACCTCATGGAACGAATTTCTATCTGTGAATCGCTACTGAATCGCAACAAAATCGATCTATTTCTGTAGCAGATGGTAACTGGTGGTGAAAAGTGGGTCACTTACGACGGCGTCAAGTGAAAACGGTCGTGGTCGAATCGCGGTGAGCCGGCACAAACAGTGGTCAAACTAGGGTTGACGACCAGGAACGATTTGCTGTGTTCAGTGGGATTGGAATGGAATCATCTACTATGAGGAAAACTCTTAATTCGGTCGTATAAAGGAAGCAAATAAATTGTCTGAAGGAAGCAATCGCTTAGAAGCAGCTAGCTTTGACTAGTCGGAGAGGAATTGTGTTCCACCAGGACAACGCCAGGCCACACACATCGATGGCGACTGGCCGAAGCTTTGTGAGGTTCTTATGTATCCACCTCATAGTCTGGGCCGGGGGCCAAATGATTACCACCTGCTCCTGTTTACGGCGAATGATTTTGCTGGCGAATAATTCGCCTCAAGAGAAGTTTGTGAATTTTTTGCCAATTGGGACGAAGGCTTCTATAAGAGAGGCATAATGAAATTACCTTCGAAATGGCAACAAACAAAACCGTACACATTCAACTTAAATTGGATCATTCTAACCATGCTAAATAATGCCTTCATCATATCATGGAAAAATAATGGATTTCTTTTTACTACAGCTATTAGAAGAACAATATTCCATATTTGGTTAGAAATTAGGCTCAGAACTTAGTCCGTTTTCGACGGTCACCATTGTGATGTAATCCTTTAACCCATATCAAGTTGAAAGTGTTGCACATGCAGGTTGTTTCTCATAAATAGCATGGCACGAGGGCCTTCTGTATAAAAACTATCTGGGATTATTTAAAAAAATACATAAATTTAAGTTCAATATAATATAATCAATATGGCGCAAGGCCAATAACCTAGCCCGTAAAAATAAATTATTATGGAAAATTTAACAAGCCCCGAGACTTGCTAAATAAGGCTAAGACCGGATCCCGGTTATAGTGCCGATGATGATGATGATGATAATATAATCAATATAATTGTAATGACGCCGGACCCGATCTTCCATGCAGCTCTTATAGGTAAAAAGTGGGATGACTTAGAGTACTCTCTGCGAATTACGTTTGATGTTTTCAGTAGGCTCAAAATGGGTCCAATAAATGCGGTGGATCATCGATTGTATTTATTGAGGTTTTGGCATTGAACTCGGCGACAATTGTTGCTCTGTGAGAGGATTCATTATCGGCATGCAAAGTCTATGAATTGTCCTTTCACAAATCTGGGCTCTTACAATGGACGTTTTCGCGCAAGCGCCACGAATTTAAACATACTTATTGCTTGTTGGGAACTGTTCCTCCGGAAGGAGTTTGGTGTGTGCCACATATGGCTATCTAAGAAAACAGTCAGTAATGTCTTCATTTTCGAGCAGCTGTGGCGCGTTTTTTTTTTGGAATTTGTCTCGTTTTCCAAGCGCCATTTAGCCGATTGTTTGGGGATTAATGTGACGAATTCATAGACTCATGTTACGAAGTAACCCCCCCCCCCCCCCCCCCCCCCCCCCACTATTTCTATATAAACTTCAATATGCTCCCAGACATAGTGTCAAAAGATCTCTTGGCTTATCGCCAATAAATTGAAAAAAAAATGGTCTCACCCAATAATGACGTCTTTTTGATCCTAAACAGTCAACCTCCCCATACCATTTCACGAGTCGCAATACTCTTCCCCTATCCATCTACTATCAGGATGTTAGAGGTCTCCGCCCCAAAACGCATTCAACTCTGCGTAAGGCACATACCCTACCGTTCGATATATACGCTCTGAACGAGACCAACCTTATTCCGGGTATAAACAGTCTAGACCTATTTCCTACCTCCTTTTCCGTTTTTCGGCATAATTTTCATCGCCAATGCGTCGATTCCCCATGCCGTGGGGTGCTGCTTGCCATTCATAACAGACTCGCCTCAACTCTAATTACTATCTCTCACTCTCCCAGCCTCGACTACGTCGCGGTAAAAATCGACCAGCGCCCAAAGTCTTTATATGTTATTTGCATCTATATACTCTTTTCACGTCCTATCGTGTCATACGAACTCCCAATAGAAGCGATTGATCACCTAACGGATCACTTCCCTAGACGATATCATTGTTCTTGGCGATTTTACCCTCCCCCATCTCCAATGGTCACTGACAGACAATCAATCCTTCTACTTCTCTAACCCCACAAGTACCAAGGAACATCTTTTTATTGTCGGTCTCACCGACTCTAGCCTCCGTCATATAAGCAATGTCCTAAATCAGATGGGTAGACAATTGGAGCTCGTGTTTACAACGGACCCCTATAACTCCTCAGTTGCCCCTAGTCCACACGCCCTCTCAACAAGTGATAATTTCCACCGCCCGCTTCTCGTGATCACTTCGCCCAACCCGCTCCAACTCATGACAGCTTTTCCTATAATTTCCGTCGAGCCAACTTTCGCCTGCTGAATGAATCTTAGCAAAACCGCATTTCGCTTTGATCATCTGGAGGTAGAAGCAGATACTGCTACCCTCTACAAGAAGATCTACTACGCCATATCCTTATATGTTCCTTATTCTCGACTTATGTCTTCGGTTTCATCACCCCCAGGGTACAATCACACACTTCGCACTCTTCGTAACAAGAGGAATGACTTGTGGAACATATTCTTAAGAAAGCGTTCTCGAGTAGACTACTCCCACTATCTCGGTTCCTCTTATAAATTCACCGAGCTTTACAACTCCCTCTACTTCAACTACATTTAAAAAACATAAACCAACCTGATCAACGACTGTTGTATAATGTATTTAACATATATTAACAATTTATGTAATATAGTAAGGGATAAGTAATATAAGTTGGTAAGTAAATTGACTTACTTGGGCGGACCGTGGAGCGGTCGATGTTGCTGGTGCCTGGTGTGTAGGTTGCAGGGGGCGTTGAGTTCTATACTCCCCCTGATTCAGCTGGCTGTTTGTTAATAATGGTTGGTGGGTTTTACTTTTCACAATTATTTCAATTTCACAGACCTACTATTATTTAATGTCATTTTTATAAACACAAACTTAGTCGCTGTAGTTCTTCTAATGAGAATTTTTATAAGGACGAACTTAGTCGCCGTTGTTCTTCTAATGAGTATCAGAATTGAATTCGTTTTTATTTTTTTGCCATTGACGTTTCTATTTTTTATTCAGCGCCAACGCCTCTTTTTATTATTTTTACTGCCAAGTAGAGCTACTTGACGATTTTGCTTTCCTTTACAGGTAGAGAGGGGGAATTTGCGGAAATTAGTGGGTGTTGGGCGAGGAGACGGAGGCGGAGTCCGTAACACGACCCCAAATCCTTTTTTCCGCTTTATTAATTACAAACGGAAATCCGACGCCTATCCCAACTGCCTTACCGATGGCACAATTACCTCAACCGATCCCCAAACTATTGCCAACATATTTGCTTCTTTCTTCAAAAAATCCTTCACGGACATCTCTTTCGAGCCCAACCCGTCGTACATAAAAGACCTGTCCGAATTCTCCATTAGTTCTTTCATCTCTCAACCTATTCAGCCTCAGCTAGTAGAAGAAAAGCTACACCTTCTTAAAAACGAGTTCGGCCCCGGCCCAGATGGACTTCTCGCTGTCCTGTTAGAAAAATGTTTCTCTCCCGCTCTCAAAGATTTTCAATCGGTCTCTCATACAAGGTGTTTACCCTAGCATTTGGAAATCGTCCTTTGTAACCCCTACACATAAAAAGGGACCTAAAAATGATATTAGTAACTACCGTGCCATCGCCAAACTGTCGCATATCCCAAAACTGTTTGAAAGTATTCTTTACAACGCGTTATCTTTTCGGTGGAAATCTATTACTTCACACAATCAACATGGTTTCCTTTCGGGAAGGTCGACCACCACCAATCTGGTTGAGTTCTCATCCCATAGAGAATGGCAGCGAAGTCGATGTAATCACAACCGAGTTCAGCAAACCCTTCGACAAAATCTCTCATAATCTCATTCTCTTCAAGCTATCCTCCTTTCGGTTCGAATCCCTATTGATTAAGTGGATATCGCCCTATCTTAAACCCCGATCCTATCGTGACAGATTCAGATCCTCCCTTTCAAATCCTTTTCTCCCCACGTCAGGGGTGCCCTAGGGCAGTCACCTGGGATCCCTCCTCTTTATCCTTACCATTCATGACATTGGTTCTAAGATCAAGTACTCATCTATCTCTGACGACACTGAACTCTACAAAACAATACGCTCTCTTCTCGACTCCACACTTCTCCAATTGAATCTCGACAGTTTCTCAATTTGGTGCCAAAACAACAGCCTCGAACTTAACGTTGTTAAATGTCACTCTATCACCTTCTTCCACAAACGGCCCCCTTCCCCAGTACGTTCCTATATCTTACTCAACCAACAGGTATAATCTGTACCTTAGATTCGCGACCTTGGTATCTTATGTGATAGGGATCTTAACTTCATCCCACATATCGATGATATTATCCTTAAGGCCAACTCCGCCTTTGGATTCGTGAAACGCTGGTCGAAAGAATTCTCTAATCCGTACGTTTCGCGATCACTCTACATAGCGTTTGTCCGCCCTCTTCTAGAGTCCGCCAGTCAGGTCTGGTCTCCTCACCACTCGTCCCATATTCGCAGGGTCGAAAACGTCCAACGTCGGTTTTTACGTTGTGCTGTTCGTGGGTTGAACTGGGAAAAACGTCGTGCTCTCCCCACATACATAAGCCGTCTGCATTTAATAAACCTCAACACACTCGAAGAGCGCAGACGTCACTCTGATATCCTCTTCGTCCACCGTCTTCTCACTGCTTCAGTCAACTGCCCAAGCTTGCTCCCCCCCCTCATCATCATCATCATCACCGGCACTACAACCGGGATCCGGTCTTGGCCTTGTTTAACAAGTCTGAGGCTTGTTAAATTTTCCATAATAATTTATTTTTGCGGGCAAGGTTATTAGCTTTGCGCCAGTGCTCCACCCCCGCCCCACCCACCCCCTAACCTACGAAACCCTCGTCTCTTCTATCTGCCCGGCCATCACACTTCTTACGGCTATAACGAACCCTTTTCACAAATGCTGTGGTAAAGGGCAAATTCGCAACCCTTTCTCCTTCGATTTCAATCTTACCTCTCCGACTCTCAGACTTCATCTCCCCTCTTCCCCATCCTGATCCCACAGCTTTATTACCCACACACACTCCAAATCCCGATCCTCCTATCCTGCCACTCGTCCTACCTTCGTGATAAAATTAAAAGTTTTATTTTTTATTGTCCTTTCTCTTCCTTTTTTAGGTTAAGTTTAACTACAGTTAACCTAAAAAAGGAAGAGAAAGGACAAGAAAAAATAAAAGCTTTTAATTATTTATGTTTTATTGTAATAAATGTAATTTATCTACATAAGCTTGTACTAAGCTAATAAATGGGGCACTTACCCACTAAATCTAAATCTAAATCTACCATAATCTGAAAGGTTATGGCTACTGTGTTTTGGGATGCACGTGATATTATCTTCCTTGACTGGAAAAGAGACAGACGATAACTGGACAGTATTATGCTTCATTATTAGGTTAGCTAAATGAGAAAATAAAAGAAAATCATCCTCATTTTCTAAGGACTTATTGATCTGCCCTCGTAACAGATAGATATGCCTTTCCGGAACCCATACTGCCATTCAGAAAGTTTCGGTATATCCTCGGTGAGTTACTTTAGGCCAGCGGAAATTACTCGCTCAAGCTGTTTCCCAGTTGTGCTCAGCATGCATAATGGCGCTTCCGGTTCCTTGGCTGATTTATTAGTACAAGCCACTGTTTTTTCTATCGTTGAGGAAGATGTCCTGTTTGGAGGCATGCGGTGAAGAGACTGCTGAAGTCTGCAAGTGTCTTAGTTAAATCAGTTCTTTTGAATGAAATTCCCACAGCGTTGGGGTTTCCATACAGTTCTGAGGTTTTATCGTGGCGTAAAACTTTCCGTTTTTACCTTTTCAGGGATGTTCTTACTGGTTTGACAATGTCAGGCGGCGCGTTATCATGTTGAAAACTGTTGTAGCAATAGTTTTTGTAATGCGCGCCTTAAATGTCTCTATTCAAGTCGGTAACGAACCTTCATAGTAGTTTTACTATGTTGCGGTAATTCGATGTCGCATACATGTACATATATCCTCAAAATAGACACAACAAATTGCCAATATTGCATTTGATGTATCCCCAGACGTGCCCCACAATCTCTTACGCTTCGGATTGTTCTAATGAAAGCATTTTTTTATCGTTTGTCACAATGCGATGAAGAAATATTTTTCTTTTTTGTCGTTGAAGAAAATGTTAGCATGTGAAAAATCGCCATATTACCCTGCGTGGGATCAATTCATGGCTGACCCAATTTCCTTTTTTTAAGTCATTCCCATGGCTATTAGGTGCCATGAAATGGCTTGTTGAATCACTCTTAATGCCGCAGTAAATTTTTCTTGTATTTGACATTCATCTTGATCCATCATCTCGCCCAACCAGCATGGTTTCCTTTCGGGAAGGTCGACCACAACCAATCTGATCGAGTTCTCATCCCATACTCTCCGTGCCTTAGAAAATCGTAATGAAGTCGATGCAATCACCTTTGACAAAATCTCCTATAATCCCATCCTTTTTAAGCTGTCCTCCCTAGGTTTCGAACCCCTATTAATCAAGTGGTTATCTTCTTATCTGAAACATCGATCCTACCGTGTCAAATTCAGATCCTCCCTTTCCAATCCTTTTCTTCCCACATCAGGGGTTCCGCAAGGCAGTCATCTAGGTCCCCTCCTATTCATCCTTACCATAAATGACGTTGACTCCATTATTAAATACTCATCCATCTCCCTCTATGCGGACGACACCAAACTCTACAAAACGATCATATCTCCTCTTGACTCATCACTTCTCCAAACGGATCTTGACAGCTTCTCAACTTGGTGCCGTAATAACTGCCTTGAACTCAACGTTACCAAATGTTACTCCATCACCCCCCCCCCCCCTCCCACCGCGCCCCCACTTCCTGCTAAAGCAGCAGATATCATCTGTACCCTTGATACGTGACCTCGGGATCTTATTTGACAGGGAGCTTAGCTTCATCCCGCATATTGATTATATTATTCTTAAGGCCAACTTTGCCCTTAGGTTTGTGAAACGCTGGTCTAAAGAATTCTCTAATCCTTACGTTTCCCGTTCTCTCTACACATCCTTCGTCCGCAACCTTCTTGAATACGCCATTCAGGTCTGGTCTCCACACTTCTCGTCCCATATCCGCAGAATCGAAAGAGTGCAACGTCGTTTTCTGCATTTTGCCATCCGCGGACTGAGCTGGGAGAACCCTCGGATTCTGCCCCCACACACAAGGCGGCTCCATCTGATTAACTTCAACACACTTGAGGGGCCCAGAATTCATGCCGATATCCTTTTCATCCACCGTCTCCTTTCGGGCACAATCAACTGCCCTAGCTTGCTCTCCATCATTGCACTTCACACTAACTCCCGTAACCTGCGAAACCTTCGTCTCTTCTATCTGCCCACCCACCACACTTCTTACGGCTCTAATGAACCCATTTCGCGAATGCTGCGGTGGGCTAACTCCTACCCTACCTCCTTCGATTTCAATTTTACCTCTACTGCTCTCAAACTTCATTTCCTCTCTTTCCCCCCTGACTACGTCCACTCCCCGTCTACACTCTTACAAGCCGTACTAAGCTAAATTAATTAATGAGTAAATAATTGATGGTTAAACCCAGTAACCAACTCGCCAAACACCCCCCCCCCCTCCGCCACCCATCTTTTCTTTTTTTTTTTTACCATACTGTATATTCTTTAGTTGTAAGATAGTTGTTAAGTTCTATCGCTTGTACTAAGGTAAATATATGAGGGTTCTGCCCTCACTAAAATTAAAAATTAAATTAAATTAAAATAAAATTAATCCAAGAATGCTTCCAAGTTGTCTCGAAACGTAACTGACTTACCTTCCCTATTTGTATAAAATCACCACTTCTGTACCCTATATACCAATATTTACAAGTTGAAATTGCTGGAGCTTGCTTCCTATAAGCCTCAGTTAACAAACTTGTTGTTTTTTTTTCAAATAGAAGCAAAAACGGAAAGCTAACCTCAAATTTCGTTTTATTGGTAAAAAATTTGACAACGTCCTAAAAAATTTGTTGGTAGGAGAATTGACACCGTCATAGTTGAGAAAAAATGAGACCGTATAGACTTTAATAAAATGACAACTTAATGATACTGCTTTAACACAATGTCGGTTGCAAACTGATTCAATCTGATTAAATATTAGTAACGACTTCAGTTGCAAGTCCTTTAAAGCTTACTTATGGACCTAGTACTTAGAACTGCTTTCAAAATGCTTGCAATAACAATTTATTGTAATACATTAGAGGTTTGACATTTCAGTGTGTCAATAAATCCGTTCTGCTATAAAGCAAACAAAGATATAATGTTAAATTAATCAACATTACTTCACACCTTGGCATCATGGATCAGGATATAATTTCAAATCAACTTAATACGATACGCGTTATTACCTTGCATTTTTTATTGAATTAAGAAACGACGTTTCAGTTAATCACCGTTTTAACCTTGTACTTATTAGCACTGCCGCAAATCAGAATTGCTTCCAAACACATAATCCCTGGGTGGCTTTTGTTTACCATCTGTGGCGATAACAATTCTAAATGAATGTCGTCGGATAACTCAGTGATATTACTTCTAAAACCTGTCTGCTAAACATGCAATTAACTTTTGAAATGACTGTTAAACAACTCCATTTCATGTCAAGGTTGATGATTATTACATGTAATTATAGCATCTGTGCCTCTATTTGGGGCACTTTAGGTTATCAAGTAAAGTGTCGGTTTGCTTTGTGTTTGTGTTCTAATTGTTTCTTGTGACATACTCGTATGTCCTTTGAAGTAATATAATATAATATTAGGTGCAATTAACCGAATAATTTAAAGAACCCCCGAACGCTGAAAAGGTGTTTTAGTGTATTTTTTTTATATAAATGCCAGACTTGTTGATTTGAATTACTCGCTCTGCAACGGGACTTGCTCTGAAGGTGGTGGGGGTGAGTGTATGGTGCATACAATTTTCGTTTTGCCTCATATAGTCACAAATACAGGACGGACGAAGAGGAGCGAGCTTCCTCCGTCGAGTCAGCAAGCTGACCTAATCTACACTACGCTGTCACCAACACACCATTCGATGTCTTGATAAAAAGTTGAACAAAATGTCTGAGTTCGACAAAACGGATCTCATCACCCTGACATCTTTAAATTAAAATTAAAATATATAAATACGTGAACTTTAACTGTTGCATTTAATGACAGGAAAAAAATAAATTGAAATCGGCGACTTAGTAATAATTTCTTCTCCAGACTCCTCGAAACAAACATTTGTTGAATATGCCTTGTAGCTCAGATTCCCTTAGATGTAAATGATGCAGCTCCCTTTTTACCGCTCCAGTTCAAAAGACATCTCTAGGTTCATATCACGAACCTTTCCTTCAGAAAGTCCATAGACAATTACGAATAACTTTATGTTTCCTTACCGCACTGTGCTCTGATATTGAAGGGTACTTCAAAACCGTCTTTTGTGCGTACGTTAGTTTAAAAAAACTATATACATAATATTAACATATTTGGATTATGTGTGCCGCAGTGTGGGATGTCAAAAACCACCTACCAAAAATACACAAGGACTCTTGTACTTAAGTAATATTAACAAATACCTGCGTTTTTCCCTTAGGTGCTAAGAGAAATTGGGTTGGGTGACGTACAATCCGCCAAACAATTATTTCCATTAAGGAAAGTATGCTTTTTTTCGGTAGAAAGGTAGGAAAGACTTCTTTCTTTGGGGTTACTTGAAGTCGCGGGCTTATGTCAACAAGCCTCAGACAATCGCAGCCCGCAAGGAGAATATTCGACGGGAATGCGAACAGTTATCACCGGAAATCTTGCGGAAAGTCATGGAAAATGCGATAAAACGGGTACAAATGTGTGTCAACACTGGCGCCAGCCACTTGACGGATATCATCTTTTCCACATAACAGAAAAAATCGTAAAGGTCCACATAAAGATTTCCATCACTCAAAATCATTTTTTTTTATTCAGTAAAAAAGTAATTCAAAAACAAAATTGGATGATTAATTTTGTGCCACCCTCTTTTTGATTATTTTTTTTGGTTTCGGTAGAAAGGTGGAAATCTTCAAAAGATATCTCTAGACCGATCCAGAGGCATGCCGGGTTTTCACCGACTAAAACCCCTTCCCGCCAGGCACATATTCCCGTTGATCCCCGCGGAACTTTCTTTTAGATATTCTGTCGCGGGGCGGGACGGAGTTTACCTATTACTCCGGTCGTCGCGTCGCAAGTGCTGGATCATGTCACATAGAACATCATTTGCTATGGACCATGCCTGTTTTGAACTCAGCATGTATTCTATTGCTCCTCCCGGAGTAACTGTCCGTCTTATATGTCTCTCCAAAATTGTTCATGCGGTCCCGAATTTCACGCACTCTGTGTTCCGCATTTTCTATTTTCCCTTCGCAATACAAGCAGTGTGGCTGATTCACATGCTTATACTTGTGCAAGTATTGCCAAAGCATCCATGTACTGATATTAGCTGAGTCAGGTGGTAATTCAGCTCGCCATGTTTTCTTTTCACCCATGTTTCTACATCAGGTCTCATGGTGTGGGTCCATCTTCCTTTCGTGGAAGATTCCTACCTTTGTTGCCATTCTCTTAGGCTTGTGAGCTTTAATTGTGACCGCATTCTCCGAAGATTCTCTTGGGAGATCTTGTGGCGTCTCTAACAGATACACACACAATACACAAGCAAATAGTGAAGAACACCGAACAAAAATCGAATAAGAAAATACATCAGAGCCGTATACCATACCGATAACAAAACAATTCACATCAGAGGAATACACTTGAGTTTAAAAATCGAATTCTAAACACGGCCAGTAGCCTGATGTGTTACGCTTAGGTTCAATTTTTGGTGATTCTAACTGTCACAGCGTTAGTTCGAATCACACGTTCTTCACTATCCATCCCAAACGCTATAATCTCATGCAATGCAGTGTTTTCTTTTCTGCAATGTCTAGTGGTGTCCTCCCAGCCAAAACATTTATGGCATCTTCCGATACCGGTCGTAATGCACAGCACACTCTTACTGATGTCGGCCTATGTGCTGAGTTCACTTCCCTCATTTACGACTTATACTGTGCGGCTCCTGCCCATATATGAGCTGCATACATTATAATGGAGGTGTTGACACTGGTTATGAGTTTCCTTATGTGGGGTCGGGGTCCATCAACATTGGGTAGCAATCTCGCCAAAACTTTGCTTACTCTTGCCGTTTTTTCACTCGTTTTCCTCAAGTGTTCCTTGAAGCTCAACCTATTGTCGAGTATCATCATCATCATCGGCACTACAACCGGGATCCGATCTTGGCCTTTTTTAACAAGTCGGATGCTTGTTAAATTTTCCATAATAACTTGTTTTTCCGGGCAAGGTTATTAGTCTTGTTGTCGAGTATAACACCAAGATATTTAATATAGGGACTGGATCTGATTTTTTGTCCTTCTATTTCCAAATCAAGGTGTTCAACTTTCTTGCGGCTGCTTATTAAAACTGCCTCCGTCTTATGGCCAGCTAGTTTCAGTCCGGCCATATCTAGCCAGCTTAATGCTTTGGATTGCTTGGGAGCAAATATTCTCCAGGTCATTTAGATGTTTAGCTACGGCCACTATTCCCAAATCATCATTCTAACCCCCTCTGGTACATTGACCCTGGACACACCATCATACATGATATTCCATAACAGCGGACTTAATACAAATCCCTGAGGTCTACCCGATGTTATTTTATATTCCTGTGATCCCTCATCTGTGTCATAGGACAGTCTTCTATCCGAGAGATAGTTTATTATTTTACGCACCAAGTAGGGTGAGACTTGTAGATCGCCCAAAGCTTCTAGAATCCGATTTCAGTTCACCGAGCTAAACGCATTTTTAACGGCTTGTATCAGTATTTTTTGATTCCACCTAGCCATGGTGAACCAGCTACTGCATTGCGAACTATGTCGCACACTACAGATAGTGCCTTACCACTTGATCTACCCTTCCGGGGCCCATACCGCCATTCAGATCGCCAATGTCCCCTTAGTGATTTATTCCAGGCGAGTGGCAATTACTCGCTCAAGCAGTTTTCCTGTTATGTCCAGCATGCACAGCGCGGGGTAGACGACGGCGCTTCTGGATTCTTAACTCCTTTTGGTGTAAGCGCAAGGTGTTTTTTTCCATCGTTGAAGAAAGTGTCCTGTTTGGAGGCAGGTCGTGAAGAGACTCCTGGGTGAGACTCCAAGAGCACCTCTTCGGTGGCCACGGGAGGTCACTATGAGTGTAGGTGTCCAAAACTCGCCCCTGATGGGGCTGGCAAATGCGATGTCGATTTGGGAACGGCCTCTCTAGATTATGGAGATGTCATCAGCACCAACATTAAGTAGCATCACATCTAGGACTGCGAAAGCTTCGGGTAGTGCCTGACCTCTACTGTTGATCCTGGTGCTTCCCCATTCTACCGGATAAGCGTTGAAATCTTCAGCAATTATAAGGAGGGTCTTAGTTCTGGCTTCTTGTGTTACCCTATCCAAAAAACATTTGAATTCTTCTATTTCCCACCTTGGTGGAGTGTAACAACTGTGGAAATGAATTTTTCTGATCTTAGCATGGCGAATCCCACAAGCTGCTGGGCACTTCTGTGTTCTACGGAGGAATATCCTGTTTTCCAGATAGCCTCTGTTTCGCTGCTGTCTTCTTCCCATGTAATTGTGCCAGTGCCAGGTATCCGGTACTGTTCATTGATGAGTAACACATCGGCACCATATTCCTTAACCGTTTGGGAAAGGAGATCTTGTGCGGCTCAACAAAGGCTTAAGTTAATTTGAATGCACTTGGACATCACGTGGTTAAAGGTCGTGCTGAGGATTTCTGTTAAATTTCTTTGTTGTCTTTAGCGCTCCCGAATGAGGATCGACTAGCGATTCGAGCGAGATCTTGTGCGGCTCCACAATGGTTTACGTTCATTTGAATACACTTAATTTTTATTCAGGAGATTGGCACCAGGTTTTTTAATAGCTCGGAATTTGAAACTCCCTGTTGAGTGATCGTTACCGCCTATACACGTTGATTCGCAGGTCGTGCTGAGGAATTCTGTTAAATTTCTTTGTTGTGTTCACTGCTCCCCGAATGACACTCGACCAGCGACACTTTTCGAGATCTTGTGGGGTTTGCAGGATATCGCCACATCTCCATATTGCCAGCATTTGAAACATCGTGTGGGTGTGATGTGTTCTCGTAGTCTGCATCTCACCCATCCGACCCGTAGGAAACCGGTATCCAGCAATATGCTAGTCTTTTCTTTTGGTAGGCGGCTAGTTTTATGTGTAACAAAAGATATGTAGTATGTTACCTCATCCTGCTGGAACCATGCGCTGTGATTAAATTAACAGAGGCTGTTAAGCTTCGCTACTTACCGCTGTGAATCCACAGTAACTGCGAGATTTTTTTCTTATAAATAATATGCCGACACTGCAGTGGCTTTGGCGAGTGAAGGAGATTCTCTTTTTACGCGTTAATATCGTTTCACTCCAGAGTCAACAGTTCTGTTTATCCTTCTGTTTATCGTAAATGGTCATTAGGATTAACCTGTGTTTCATCTGTGAACAAAATGTTAAAGGACTTACTTTTTTTAATCATCTGATAAATTATCTTCCAGGGGCTGGGAGCGAACATACAGGGCAAAGTCTCTGCTTTCAGCCCGACGAAGGCCAGGACGATCCTTGTCCCTGTTCAATCCAAGTTGACATGCAGTCTCCACGTAACACCCCTGGATAGCTACTTTGGCACTCGCCAAGTAGTGAACCCATGCATGCAGCGACATTCTGAGAAAGGTTGGCACAAGACTAATAACCTTGCCCGGAAAAACGAATTATTATGGACAATTTAACAAGTCTCGGATATGGACCGGACACCGGTGGAGAGACTTGCTAAATAAGGCCAAGACCGGAACCCGGTTATAGTGCCGATGATGATGATGACGAAATTATCTTCCGGATACATTCAGTTGGGTTCGGTTCTTGCACCCACTATATTTATCTTATATGAATAAAGACGCCAATCTTTATGCATTATGTAATGAAAGAACCTTTTAGGAGAATTTAGGACTTTTCTACGAACGAAGTGATTGGAAGTCTCATGAACTGACTAGCACAAGGTCTGCGCATTTTTCTCGTGTCTTTCTGACCGAGATCCTTCAAACTTTGTCCATTTTCGATGAGCCAATCTCTTCACCGTTGTTTTAATAAATGGAGTATTGTACGCTTGTAGCGGTTCTACGAACCACTCAACCCACTATAGGGTGAGGTATCCTTCCGCCAAAGAATATACTCACCTTTGCCAGTACACGTGCCCACAGACACGTGTCCCCATAGTCATTAATCACACCTGAACCAAAAGGGAATATGACATGCAACGACGTTGAGGTCGATATCAGAAATCAAGGAACTAAACGGTCAAAAGCTTCCAATATCGAGTTCAACGCATCCATACATCGTATCCAAACCAATGCGCCAAACGCAGCTAGGCATCGCATGTAAGTCAAGCACCCATTCTTAGCATCAACGCGATGCTTCCCATGAAATACCATTGTCGGTAAATAAACCGAACAACGGATAGTAGCTAATAGCAATTAGCACCTAAATCCCTTGCATGACGCTAACGCAAAACGCACACTTGTGCAAACAAAGCATATTGTTTCGCTGCCGATCAATAGTCACGCAATCATAAACATCTTAACGTAGATCGCTCGCTAGATGTTTATGGTTTGGAAATGCTAACAAAGAAACTATACCAATCCCACGGTTCCCTTTATTACCCATTTGAAACGTACAAGAACATTGTTAGCTTAAGCCAGATGGGTAACCTAAACAAATCCCACGAAAAGATCGGAAAATAAGTGGCGGTACATTCGATCGTCAAACAAAGGAACAAGATTCCGATAAGGAAGACGGAAAGAAGGCTGATGGATTGATGATGGGAAAATGTTCTTCACAGATACGATGGGAAATTCTGTTAATGGATATGATGGAAAATTCTGTTTAGCAGATTGGATGGGAAATTTTCTTTTGCAGATGCGGGGATGGCACGGAATCGATATCACGTCGCGGTCACCAATTATAGCGTTTGGAATGATAGTGAAGAACATGTGATTCGAACTGACGCTATGACAGTTAGAATCACGAAAAATTGAACCAATGCGTAATACATCAGGCTACTGGCCGTGCTTTGAATTCGATTTTTAAACTCAAATACATTCGACTAATTTGGAAATGGTATATTATTGCTATGGTATACGGCTTTAACGGATGTGCTTTTGGTGGTGTTGTTCTTCACTGGTCGTGTGTGTATCTGCTAGAAACGCCACATCACTCCCTTCCCAGCAACTTTTGTTACGATCAACTTTGAGATGTGAACGACTGAGCGAAGAGCGATCGAGTGAATGTCAGAGCAGGCGAGCGAGCCGGTGCTCTGCGTAGAAGTCGTGTGATTGTAAGTGGTAAAGTTCTGTGTGTGTATGGCAGTGTGTGTTATGTCGTACAGATCACGTCGGGGTCACCAATTTGGCGGATGGCAGTGTCTCTTCGCTTTGTAGTGTTTACCTGTGAACCGTGTTCGGCGGAACACTCTAACGTAAGTCGTCATTGACATTCGAACAGGACAACCATCCGCCAAACGCTCTTATGTGACAAATGGAGTATTGTATGCTCTTATGTGCAGATTATTCGGAGCACAAAAACATCAGAATTAATATTTTTGTGAAGGTCGCCCACATACCATGAACGCTTCGCTTCGGTGATATGCTTCATGACGACTGAATATTGGTATATGCTCCGACAGGCGTAGCTGTTGGTACATGCCCCGTGGCTCTCCCAGTGATTGCAATCGTATAAGTATAAAATAAAAAGAAAATGACTTTTGGGACATGTATTAATACACCGTAATCACACCAAAAGGACATTTCTGTACACAAAAACCTATTTCTTCAAACAGCATGCTACTTGTGGTGTTAGACTTATTTCAATACACAGATTTTCCATTTGGATTACAGAACGTAGTGTTTTGTGCTGCTAGAGACATGTCGTCGGTTACATACCTCACTGCTAACTTTAACTTAACTTAAGCATATTTTTGGGTAGATCCTGTTTGATTCAACGCGGCGTCCTTTAACTGATCAGCCACCCGGTATGTCAGCACACTGGTTTGTAAAAGGATACGCCTATATTTTCGTGTACAGCTTTGTTTGTCCTTTCGGAAGCTACCAGGCTCATTGCGACTGAATATTTTTGGTTATATATCCTTCCAAGGCTTGTGTTGTTGTAGACATACGTTGAAGATTTTAATTAACGAGTAGTGATTGTGTGCATAATGGGCATACTTTTTACCCAGGATCTGAATGTGCTTTGACGGATGATAATCCTCAACGATTATGCATGAGATCAGAAACAGGTTCCACTTATATGTGAACTACGTTTCGTTTTACGAATAAAACAAGCGTAACTTTCAAGAACACTGTAGATGTAAACCAACAATTCTTTCAGCCTTTCCGCTTCTACGCCTCACTGAAGATTTACAACTTCAATGCTATGATCCGTTAATCACAAGTGTATAATGGAAGCAAAATGCTTTGCGATGAAATTATGAAATTCACTTCCGCATCCTTTCTAAGGGTTTCAAATAGAATCTCTTCCAACAATCCTGCACTTCCTGAAGTAAGTAATTATTTTAGTACTTGACGCTTTTCTCTTGCAGTCTCCCCCGAGTTGTTGAGGTTTCCTCTTCAAATAAATCAACCAAAGCACTCACATAAGAGGTTCTTTTAAAGGGTTACATTTTCAAGGATACGCCCAGCCTAAGTTTCGAGTTGTGCACAATACGACGCAAACAAACAAAACACTTTGATCCTTGTTTACGTCTTGTTAACTTTATTTGCAGTCCAAACTATCGCCAATTCTGTGGCATTCTGCATTCATTTGATTTCCGGACAAAACCCAAAGATACACTTCCAAGCAATTACCCGATTCCTGGAAGCGGGAACGAAAATAATTGTACGTTACTCTCCTGTGATATACATTCCCACTCAAGAACACATTTTCGCAATTCACATCCGTTATTGCAATTAATTCGTCCGTCTTCCGCCGGGAATGCCTCTTAGATCCTTCCTCGTAGACAATGTGAAAAAAGTTTGAATTGGCAAAAGTGTTGTAGTCTTCGACGTTGTCGCCGGCAGTTGTTGGGCGTTCAGTTTATTTTTGTTATTTTTTCAGCTTTTTTGTTGTTGTTTTTGTCGTCTTTAAAATCATTTCTTTCTGGTTTTTCTCCGTCACCGTGTTCCACAATCATTTTACGGAAGCTTAACTAGAAACTCCTGTGTTGACTTCATATGTGACTGTGTCGTTTGGTCGATTTGAACGACTTCACTTGTCGGATTCTAGCTGGAGACGGATTGTATGGTGGGAAGGTAGTCTCACAGTCTGACAAGGGCTTGCTCGCTTCTTATCGCAATTCAACGCATCCCATACTCAACTCGTCATTAATGTGGGGGCAATTAAAATGTGAGTTTTTCTGAAAAAGTACATTTTTCTCAAAGCGCCACACACCGAACGCATAAATTGTTCGCTATGTATGTGCAGGGAATAAGTTTTGACTTAACAAAAGAAGGAGTAACAAATAGTAAGACAAAAAAGCCACAAAAAAGAGGACCAGACATCAAGTGGGTGTGGCAGCCAGCTGAGGAGAAAGCTTCTAAAAGAAGGCAAACACGGGCGCATTGCCGAGCAATAAAATCCGTTGTTCGGATGCACCTTAAGTTCTGAAATAAAAATTTTATCTCCTCATGGTGAACCATAAATCTAGATTTTCGGAATCCAAGACTGCGATAAGTAGGTTTACTCACTAGAGACATGTGGAAATCGTTTTCATTCGCTTGCTTACGGCCATGTAGTCCATGTGTGCGTACTGGGTTGTTGGGTTGATTGTGGAAATCTGTTAATGGATCCATCAATCTGTTGCAGGTCGTTAACGTGCGAATACATTATGGAGGTTCTTTCCTTTCTGCGTTTTGGATAATTGTTATGGCTTTACAGTATCGCTTTTGATCTGGACTAAAGTGTTTTGTGTTTGTTGAGTTGTAGTCGATTAGAATTTATTAGGACCTTGAAAAAGTTCTCGCTGACTTAAACTGGTGAGTTTGCTGTTGAATCACACATAATATTTTCAACCCTATCGAAACTGTTGTGTAATCAACTACTGATGGATCCGCAAGTTTAGCTAACACTTAACGTGTATCTTCATGAAAATAGTGCTGCCGATTCTTCGTTCTCAAAGCTTTTCTGGTGCGCCAGAGCGTTTTTTATTTTCAGCCTCAAAATCCTTATTTTTAAAATGTGTAGACCAATATCGCCATATTGCTTCCGACAGAGCATAACTGCCATAAGTCACTATAAGAATTATGTTTCAGGCGCAGATTTTCTTTTGTATAAACTACTGTAACAGGGTCTTTTTTTTGACACCAAGGTCGAGATAAATATGTCTATGAATAGAAGTTGCTTAAGCGGGTATCCTGGTGTAGAAGGCAAAAAAAAACCCGATTTTGTCGATTTTTTTAGAAAAAACTATTTGATATATATTTTTCCACATTCTAGCATTTATTGTGTATGCATAGAAATCTTTAAATTAGTCTTTTCATTAAATTTTATACATAAACAAGCAAGTTATAAGTAAAAACCATCAGGGCAAAAAAAAATGTTTTGTGGTGTGCAGAGCCCCGTTGGATGATCCGTAAAAAACAGAACAATTTTTTTTTGTGTAGTCAATTGATGAGTATTTAAGGCATTTAAAATTCTTTTTTATAAAAAAAAAACTGGAAAAAAATAATTTTTTTTGCGAAAATTTTCAACTTATTTTTGTTAATAACTTTTTATAAACAACATTTTAACTTCTAAAAATACATTCATCAAGTGGCAAATCTACTAACCTTTCATTTAAAAAAAAATCATATGAATTCATCTGTAAAATTATGAGTTTATCTTGGACACGTGTTACAAAAACATGGTTTTGAAAAAAGGCATTTAAAGTTTCCGAACAATGTACAACGTGCTCGTGTATGCGTCCTTTTCGCCCTTATTTTGACTCACTAAACTATAAATTCATACTGGGAGCTTTTTGTACAAGTAGTACACTATTAAGACAAAAAAAAATCGATTTTTTGAAGCCGCTACACCAGGATACCCCTTTCATCATCATCATCGGCACTGCAACCGGAATCCGGTCTTGGCCTTATTTAGCAAGTCTCCCCACCGGTATCCGGTCCATATCCGAGACTTGTTAAATTGTCCATAATAATTCGTTTTTCCGGGTAAGGTTATTAGCCTTGCGCCGGTAGGATACCCCCTTAACGTCCGGAAAACCGACATACACTGCTTGCTTATGGGACTTTCTTATACAAGGTGGCGCAAAAGTAATCACGCTATCGGAAGATGTTATAATTTTTGCAAATGGCGTCGTACGTCAATCATATTTGACATTTGTGAACTAGACAGCTGCGGTATATAAACAGCCAAGCAATGGAGCGCTATACTCCGGAAGAGCGGGGAATAATTGTGTAAACAACGAAGAGGACGATTTTGTGTCGAAAATTATCATGAGCATTTCCACTTAAGCGGTTACGTCAATAAGCAAAATCTTCATTTCTGGGGCACTGAAAATCCGCGTGTGGTGCACGAAGACCTATTACGAGTACATCCACTGTGATATAATTTTGTGTTCACGATAGTATATCATCATCATCATCGGCACTACAACCAGGAACCGGTCTTGGCCTTATTTAGCAAGTCCTGAGGCTTGTTAAATTTTCCATAATGATTTATTTTTTCTGGGCAAGGTCATTAGTTTTGCGCCAGAGGCTCCCCGATGGGGAATCGAACCCCGGTCTCCCGCGTGACAGGTGGGTATACTAACCACTATACTATCGAGGAGCCCCCACACTACCTGATGTCAACTTTAAATCCGCCATATTATCGCAATTATACAAGAAAAAGTGGTTATCTGTCTTCCCGCAGTTGTAAGTCGGGTCCTTGAATCATATATTAACCCAAAACCGGTAAACACCCCAGACGTTTTTAAATCTCCCACCGAGAGAACGATTTGCTTTTACAACACGATAGTATATAGTTCTGAAATAATTTTGTATTACAGTAGTATAGCCAATAGTGAAATAATTTTGTGAAACAATGGTATATTGTTGTGAAATTTTTTGTTTCTATTTTAATGGCCTTAACTAACAAAGGGTAGGGTTTCACGGTTTCGGGGCCTCGCAATGGTATCCTACCTGAGGCGATGATTTACTTTTCTTTCTTTTTCCGCGTATCCCTTGCGACGGCGGCAGTGATGTCAACGATGGGCAGACCTTGGTCCAGGTGTCGTGTGGCGAAATATGCTGGGTGCTACCGAGGAACCTCCCGGGGCTTGTGTGTAGTCTCAGCCGAAGTTTTCCTTATCTATATATATTCTTTCCCTCTAGTCTGTGCATAATATTAAAAAAGCCAAACGTACTTCGATTTTATTTATCAACACACTCTTTCGAGAGTGACACATGCATTACCACACTCTTTTAAGTTTTTGATGTCTTTTTTGGAGAACGATTTGTTTTTGATCTCTGCCGACCGTATGGTCGACCAGTTCCTCTGGGTCAGAGTTGTAAAGTCGCAACCCCCGAGGACCGGTCAATTGGTGGTGTGCCCCATAGACCATGCATGGTGATTGTCTCCGTGGCGGCTCCGGCGCTGCTCCATGCATCAGGACATGGGTCGGGTCGATCTCTGGGCAGGCGGCACTTCGGCCAGTGGCCTGTCGATGCTCACTCATTGGGGAGTGGTGCGGCTCCTTTTCCGCTGCCTTAGTGGTGACTGCTTGCAGCTGCATTCACCAATCATCGGTTTGTTCCAGTGGCCGGAGGTCCAGGGCCGTGGACTTCTAATGATGCGGATGCCTGGAGAGAGCCGTCCGCCCTGAATTGGTGATGGTCGAAAGATTAGTGACGACAAGAGTTCCGTCGTCGGTGTTCGGTACCCTTGGTTGCAGAACTGACCATTTGTTCTGGGTTGGAGTTGTAAATTCGCAACCCGCGATCAATGACCACATAATGGCTGGTGGTCGAAAGTACTGAATCGAGACTTACCGATGGGATGTGGCATTTGGCATGTGAGGCCGCAACGTTGAGTTTGGTGTGGCTTCTTCCATGGCACCGGCCGCGGGTCCTGGCAGAATGACAGGTGCGGACCCAGTGCCTACTGTGCTGAGTAAAGTGCCGCATCTCCTGAATTCCGGAGAGGCGTGGTTGTTGGCTGGGATGCGGTTGATCCCTGGATGCTGGGGAGCGCCGCCCGCCAAGCGGAGCATTGCGCTCTCTTATCGCTATTGGAGAGGCTACATGGTGTAGCGGTCGTCGTTGAAGATTCCAGTCATTTGCCGGAGTTTGGTCATCCGGTGACTCTGCTAGGTTTCATGTGCCACTGACAGTCGATGACAGACCACCGATTGATGGAAGGTGGACCCGTTCCTCTGGGTCGGAGTTGTAAGTTCCGAGCATCGGAACAGGGGGCGGGTTGAACTTTGGGCAGGCGGCACTCTGGTCGGCGGTCTGCTGGTGCATACTCCCCGGACTGGAATGCGGTTCATTAATTGGGCAGGCATCGCTCCGTTCGGCGGTCTGCTGACTGTTACTCACTGGGAGTGTGTCCGGTTCCGTAACCGCTTGGTTGATGGCGACTTCTGGCAGCTGCACAGGGGTCAGCTTGCTAATGTCGAGTTGGTCGGCGTGATCCACCGTGGTTGGGGATACCGGGTCGAGCGCGAAGTGGGCCTCGAGCAGTCTCGGTAGGTTGTGGTCATCATTGCCTTGGCCGGCACGGTTTGCTTTAATTGGGAAGACTGGGCCGAGCGCGGACTGGGCCTCGAACAGTCTCGGTAGGTGGATCTCATCATTGCCTTGCTCGGCGGGTTTCTCTGCAGCAGTCGTGATGTCCTTGGGGGCGTTAGTTGTAGGTCTTGGATCGGTTTTCTTCTCGACCGTTCCTTCTTTGGCTGTCTTGCTTTCGACAGCACCTACCTAGGCTGGCTTTTCGGTGTCTGTCGTCACACCTTTGTTTCCCGTAGGGGAGGTTTTTTTCCGGTTACATCATCGTGATGGCAATCCGGGTGGATGGCCAGGAGACATACGCATGCCAGGTGTTGATGGAGTTCCCGGCCGCCAAGGTGGTCGCGACATAATTGGCGGCAAACGACTTTTTGGTTGAAGAACGGTGTCCGTCGCAGTCTTGGATGCGTCATTTCATTTTTAAAACGTTTTTTTTTTTCCTTTTATCTTCTTAGTTTTTAAATTACATGCTAGACAAAAAATGTTTAAATTCTAGCTTATTTATCTTATATTATAACTTACTGGTCCTACGCAGGCGCTCTAAGCTAAACGATACATAACTATTGTAAAATTTGCCTTTCGGCGACAGAATTTTGTTTGTGGGAGTACTTATAATTATTTAAATGACAAAGAAAAATTTTGAAAACTTTGTGTCGACATTTTTTTTGTTTTTTTTTTTTCTTAAAATTTAAGCTACATTTTTTTTTTTTTTTTTTTTAAACTTAACTTAAATCTTATACTACCCTGCTTTTAGAAAAGCTAAGTCTATGTAAGCTGGCTGATAATACTGTTATTCTTTACCGACTTTGGTATCCAGGTCTTTATATGCCATTCAACCACCAGAACTGTTGACGCTGTTCAATACTATCGTCCCGGTCTCTATGGGAGATAGCCCCACTGAAGCGCAAGTGCTCTTCTTCGGTGCGCGTTACTTCCCAGTCGTAGCACAATCGGCCGTCTACGGATGATCTATTTACATGATAGATCAGCGGAATTCCGGATCTATCCTGTATAAGCCCTTTCATGTCCAAATCAAGGAACGGCTCTGGTGGACAAAACCGTTGCGACACACGTTCTCATGGTACAGGGTATTTGGATAATAGGCCCCGAAAATTAGGTCATTGGATGAGCTTATTGCTCTCGCAATATGTCCTCTGATTAATTTAATCATAAAATTATCCACCCTATTTATGCAGGAGTCTTGGATGCGTTCGGACAGTCGGATGTGAGGGCGTGCCTTGCCTCAACAAACTTTGTGGCCTCGTCCAGATATATCTCCTCGGCCTGGCTGATGAATCCGTCCACGAAGTAGCGGTGGCTGCTGGTTATCTCTGGACTAGCCAGGCGTTTTATCTCTTTATGGTTCTTTCGGATGTCCTCCCATTCGATCTGGAGGTTGTGCGTGCGTATGTCTACCGTGAATATCGTTGGTGGCCCTCTCTTCTAGAGGTTGAGGAAAGCACAGGACATCCGCTTCTGAGAGGCGAACTGGGCGCTGATGAGCTTGTAGCGATTCTAACAGATACACACAATTCACAAGCAAAAATAGTGAAGAACACCGAACGAAAAAAATCGAATAAGAAAAATACATCAGAACCGTATACCAAGCGATAAAATAAAAATAATTCATACCAGTGGAATGTAGTCGAGTTTGGAAATCAAATTCTAAACTCGGTCAGTAGCCTGGTGTGTAACGCTTAGGTACAATTTTTTTCGTGATTCGAGCTGTCATAGCGTCAGTTCGAATCACACGATCTTCTTCACTATTATTTCAAACGCTATAATTGGTGACCCCGACGTGATCCGAACACGCAGCATCCACTTCCCATAGTAAAGCAGAACTTCACACACGGTCACGACTTCCGCATAGAGCCCAGCCTCCGACGTTTTCTCGTTTCTCTCTCGTTCGTCCGTCGTCCGCATACGAATCTGATCGTAACGAAGTTACTGCGGCGGGAGTGTGTAGCGATTCTAACAGATACACACAATTCACAAGCAAAAATAGTGAAGAACACCGAACGAAAAAAATCGAATAAGAAAAATACATCAGAACCGTATACCAAGCGATAAAATAAAAATAATTCATACCAGTGGAATGTAGTCGAGTTTGGAAATCAAATTCTAAACTCGGTCAGTAGCCTGGTGTGTAACGCTTAGGTACAATTTTTTTCGTGATTCGAGCTGTCATAGCGTCAGTTCGAATCACACGATCTTCTTCACTATTATTTCAAACGCTATAATTGGTGACCCCGACGTGATCCGAACACGCAGCATCCACTTCCCATAGTAAAGCAGAACTTCACACACGGTCACGACTTCCGCATAGAGCCCAGCCTCCGACGTTTTCTCGTTTCTCTCTCGTTCGTCCGTCGTCCGCATACGAATCTGATCGTAACGAAGTTACTGCGGCGGGAGTGTGTAGCGATTCTAACAGATACACACAATTCACAAGCAAAAATAGTGAAGAACACCGAACGAAAAAAATCGAATAAGAAAAATACATCAGAACCGTATACCAAGCGATAAAATAAAAATAATTCATACCAGTGGAATGTAGTCGAGTTTGGAAATCAAATTCTAAACTCGGTCAGTAGCCTGGTGTGTAATGCTTAGGTACAATTTTTTTCGTGATTCGAGCTGTCATAGCGTCAGTTCGAATCACACGATCTTCTTCACTATTATTTCAAACGCTATAAGCTGTTCCGCCAATGTAGACTTTGTCATTCTCGACTACTCTGACATTGGGGCGCTCTCTGGGCGTTGACGTGATTGTTCTCACGACTTTGATAACGGTGGGTATTTGTGTCTGGACGTTAATGTCCCGCGACCTTCTATATGCTGCGAGCTGGCAGCAGTGATTGGATCCACAGACTGAATCCGCTAATATGCCGCGGATGACGGCGGACGGTCCTTCGGCTGGACCTTAGGGCTGCGACTGGGCAGCGATATGTAGTTGTAATTGGGTCAGCTTTGGTTACTGCGCCACGAACCTGGCGGCAGTATGGCAGCTACCATGTGGGCAGCTCATTATTGCGTCATTGATTTGGTGACGTTAATGTACAGCGGGTGCGTCTGATCCACAGCTGGATCCTTTGCAGTACCACGAACTTTGCGTCGGTCTGTACGGCTGTTTGATCGACTATAATGTTCGAAAGTTCCTACGGTCGAACGACGGCTGAGATGGTAGCAGTGTGGTGTTTTTTATTTGCCACAGAATATTTGTTATCAATATAACAGGTCAATTGAAAAGTCCCCGGCCTTCCATAGTAAAACACATTTTTTTGGCAAAATTCGTTTTTTACATACAACCTAATTTCCTTCGAGGGTGATACACTGATTCTAGCGACCCTCCAACTTTTCGATACCTTTTTTGTAGTACGATTTGTCCTTTGCTTCAAAATAGGCCTCAGTTTCGGTGATCACCTCTTCATTCGACGAAAATTTCCTCCCAGCGAGCATTCTTTTGAGATCTGAGAACAGGAAATAGTCGCTGGGGGCCAGATCTGGAGAATACGGTGGATGCGGAAGCGATTCGAAGCCCAATTCATGGATTTTTGCCATCGTTTTCACTGACTTGTGACACGGTGCATTGTCTTGGTGAAGCAGCACTTTCTTTTTCTTCAAATGCGGTCGTTTTTCGGCGATTTCGTCCTTCAAACGGCCCAATAACGCTGTGTAATAGTCGCTGTTGATGGTCCTTCCTTTTTCAACATAGTCAATGAAAATTATTCCGCGCGCATCCCAAAATACAGACGCCATAACCTTGCCAGCCGACTGTTGCGTTTTTCCACGCTTTGGGGCGGGTTCATCGTGTGCAGCCCACTCGGATGACTGTCGATTGGACTTCGGAGTGAAATGATGGAGCCATGTTTCATCCATTGTCACATATCGACGCAAAAACTCGGGTTTATTACGCTTGATCATCTCCAAACACTGCTCCGAATCATCAACTCCTCGTTGTTTTTGGTCAAAAGTGAGCTCGCGCGGAACCCACTTTGCACAGAGCTTTCTCATACCCAAATATTCGTGAATGATATGATGTACACGTTCAGTTGATATCTTTAGAGTGCCTGCTATTTCATTCAATTTCAATTTACGGTCATTCAAAATCATTTTGTGGATTTTTCTAATGTTTTCGTCGGTAACAACCTCTTTTGGGCGTCCACTGCGTTCACCGTCTTCGGTGCCCATTTCACCACGTCTAAACTTAGCATACCAATCCTTGATGGTTGATTTTCCGGGGGCGGCGTCTGGAAACTCGTCATCAAGCCAAGTTTTTGCTTCAACTGTATTTTTTCCCTTCAAAAAGCAATATTTTATCAACATGCGAAATTCCTTTTTATCCATTTTTTTCACAATAACAGCAGTTGCTTCACTCAAAATACTATAATTCACAAACTAATGATCCGAGTCTATCAAATTTATACACGCGTCTTTTGAAGGTTAGGGCTAACTAAAAATCATATGGATTTAATTCTAGTGCCGCCATCTATGTGTCAGGCCGGGGGCTTTTCAATTGACCTGTTATACGAGGGCTGTCTTTTATATTTCGGGATTAGAGAACAAAAACAAATATTGATCATCGAAAATCACTTTATTGTTTTTCAAAATATTCCCCATGAAGATCTATACACTTTTGCATGCGTTTGAACCAATTGTCGAAGCACTTTTGCCACTCTGATTGAGGTATCTCCAACACATGCATTCTGAATGCAGCAACCGCTTCTTTAGGTGTCGAAAAACGTTGACCTCTCAGTTTGTTTTTTACGTACGGGAATAAAAAGAAGTCATTCGGTGCCAAGTCAGGACTATACGGCGGATGACCCATCAAATCGATGTTTTGGGTGCTCAAAAATGCAGTTGTCGCAGCCGATGTGTGAGAGCTCGCATTGTCGTGGTGAAGAGTGATCCGTCTTCGGCGGTTGGTTTTCCTGATTTCTTGGAAGACAACTGGCAAACAAATGGTTGTGTACCACTCAGAATTGACTGTTCTGGGTTGTTCTAGTGGTACGGTTGCGACATGTCCAGTTTTTCCGAAAAAACAGGCGACCATTTGCTTGGAAGTGCTTCGTGCGCGAACAACTTTTGTTGGATTTGGCTCATCTTGAAACACCCAGACAGTCGACTGCTGTTTACTTTCGGGCTCATACGCGTAAATCCACGATTCATCACCTGTCACGATGTCATAGACGTGTTTCGAAGCACCGCTATCGTATTTTTTGAGCATTTCTTTCGACCAATTGACACGAGCCTTTTTTTGGGCAATTGACAAATTGTGTGGGATCCAACGCGAACAAATTTTTTTGACAGTCAAATGTTTATGCAATATTGAATGTATGCTGGTCCCACTAACGCCTAAGGTTGTCTCAATCTGACGATAGGTCACATGACGATCTTCCAATATCAGTTCACGCACAGCATTAATGGTTTTCGGAACAACAACTGATTTTGGACGACCTTCACGAAATTCATCTTGGAGTGAACTACGACCACGATTGAATTCACCATACCATCGATAAACACTGGTCCTTGATGGAGCTTCATCGCCAAAAATTGAATTAAGTTCATCCATGCACTGTTGCTGAGTTAATCCACGCCGAAAGTTGTAAAAAATAATCGCACGAAAATGTTGACGATTTAATTCCATTTTTGGGCCGAGATGAATCTTTTAAGTTACTGTAAACAACACAAATAGCGCTCGTATGTCAAAACGTTCTGAGTGCGTATAACCTCAAAAATGTCCAACTTTACGACAGAGCTGTCAATTGCCGGATTGCAACGCTAGGGTTGCCAAATCCCGAAACATAAAAGGCAACCCTCGTATATACAAAAATGTACCTGTCGTTTAGGCGAGCCCCTCATCAACTTTCCCAGCTCGGCCCAGGCCCGTGTGGCAGTCTTCCTTCTGGTTCTTCCTCTTTTAGCGCCCAGGGCGGCCGCCGTCAAATGGTGATCCTCCTGTTCTCGATTACGATTGTGTCTTTTATTGACTCGGCAAACGGCGCTCCAAAAAGAGAACGACCTTTTTTTTTCTTTTTCTACACGTTTTATTTTTAAATCCTTTTCTTCACAATTTTTGTTATTTTTCCTTTTATACTTTAGAAACTTTACTTTACTTTAGAAAAATGTTACTTTTTCCAAAAACGGGGTAATTTAATTTTTCTTTGTTTTGCTTCCTTTTCAACTCTCTAGCCGAACTCTATCTCAACAGTAACCAATACCGTATCTCTCAAAAACCAAACCAAAATCAAACGGAATCGAAAATTCCTTTTGCTGTTTCGCTCTCTCACTCTCCATCGACATCCACTCCGAAAACCGAATTCGAACTCGCCCACGATCCACACTCGAATCGGGGCGTGTTCGAACACATCCGCCTGTATTAATGGTACCATTTGAATCCCCCGAATAAAAATGCTTAATTAGATTGGAAATACTGAACCAGATAAGTGCAATATCAAAAGAATTACACGGACCAACGATGACTGCTCAGATGTTTAATTCTTAAAATTAGATTAGTCTCTAAATGTCACGACCCGTAGTTTGATATCTTCATTTCAACATTCTTCACACGTTATTTTCGCTTTTTTGACTGTGGAAAATAGTCATCTAACAATAACCCTTCTAAATGACTTCATAAACCACCTGTGAGCGTCATTCCCGAACATTATCTTGCTGATACTCGAGTCCTTTTTGAATACACAACCCATAATTTGTTGTTACAACAATTACCTCACAACAAAAAGACCAAAATGAATATCTTTCTAATTCAATTATCCACTTAACGGGACTCTTGACTGCTAGTATACGAATATGTAGAAGTATTCCCAGCTTGAAAGGATATAGCTAACCAAATTACATACTTCAACATCCTGCCGCTTTGTAGTGCATCGCTGGCGTATACATATTAATTTTTTATAATCCTAGGGCTCAAGTTCAGTGAGATAAGTTTGCATTTATGTCCACAGGACTTGTGTTCGCATATGAAGGGAGTGTTGTTATGTTGTAATATCGTTGCTGGTGTTGTTGATATAACCAACGTCCTCGTCATGTCTCTACAAGATACCGCACAGCGTACTGAAGGTTTATTGTCAGGCATGGCATGTCTTTGTTTTTTAATTCTCCATCAACTTTTTTCTAGAGCCGGCGTTTGTCCTTCGCTCTATTCTTGCAGCAAGCGGCCACAGGAAACAAGAACAGTGACGCCGTATCATCATCATCGGCACTACAACCGGGATCCGGTCTTGGCCTTATTTAACAAATCTCTCCACCGGTCCCGATTTCGAGCCGATGTCATCCAGTTTAGCACTCCCAGGCTCTGGCCGTCCTAGTCTACGCCATCCCTCCATCGCAGACAAGGTCTGCCGCGCTGTCTCCTTCTATACATCCTGCCACAAAGGACTTTCCGGGCAGGGTCCTCTTCGCTCATTCGAGCTAGGTGTCCCGCCCACCGGAGTCTACCGAGCTTGATTTTTCTTACAATATGAGCTTCAAGGTAGATTGCGTACAACTCATGGTTGTAGCGTCTCCGGAATCGTCCTCCCTCACATACGGGGAGTTCAGAGTGCTTTTTATTAAGCACCCAGGTCTCGGATCCATACATGAGTACTGGTAAGACCATGGTCTTGTACAGTAGTAGCTTGGATGTTCTGGATAAATTTCGGGATTTAAAGAGCCTTGATAGACCATAGTAGGCTTTGTTGGATTTAATCAGCCGTTCGCGTATTTCTTCTTCCATATTGTTATCGGCTGATACTATTGACCCAAGGTAGTTAAAGGATTGCACTACTTCAAATTCGTGCTCCACTACCCTGATAGTTTGACCAACGTTAGGTCTTCTCTTCGCAGAGGTTGCCACCATGTACTTGGTTTTTCCCTCATTAATGCGCAGTCCCAGTTTTTGTGCCGCCTGCTCGATCTGGGTGAAGGATTCCTGTACCGCCGATTCGGTTCTACCGATGATGTCGATGTCATCTGCGTAGCCAAGTATCTGGCTGGACTTGGTGACAATAGTCCCTCTAGTTGTAACGCCAGAGTCACGGATTGCTTTCTCCAACGCCAGGTTGAAGAGGAGGCAGGCCAGACCGTCCCCTTGTCGGAGTCCATTATAGATGTTTATTGGTTTGGACAGCAATCCCGCTACTTTTACTTGACTAGTTACGTTGGTCATGGTCAACCTACAAAGTCGTATCAATTTATTTGGAATGCCGAATTCTCTCATGGCATTATATAGTTCTACCCTGGCTATGCTGTCGTAGGCGGCCTTGAAGTCTATAAATAGATGATTTAGTGGAATCTTAAATTCCAGACATTTTTCCATCGCCTGCCTAAGGGTGAATATCTGATCAATTGCTGATTTGCCTGGGATGAAGCCACACTGATATTGACCAATGATGGCTTTAGCGTATGGGGATATCCGGTCTTGTAGGATAGTGGAGAGTATCTTATAGGCGGTACTCAGCAATGTTATACCCCTATAGTTGCTGCACAGTGTGATATCTCCCATCTTATGTATGGGGCAAATTATACCACGACGCCAATCTTCCGGCATCTCCTCTTGCTCCCATACGTGCACCACGATCTCGTGAATTGCGTGATGTAACGCTGTCCCTCCTTGTTTGATCAGCTCAGCTGGTATGCCATCAGCTCCAGGGGCTTTATTTGATTTTAGCTGTCTAATGGCTTTTAGTGTTTCCTCAATGCTTGGTGGCGGCAGCATTTGGTCCTGGTCTTGCATTGGTGGAGCCTCCAATTCTTCTGTGAGCTGACCATTTAGCAATTCATTAAAGTGCACTTCCCATCGCTCCAGAATGCCTTCAGGATCGGTGATCAGATTACCCTCTTTATCCTTGCAGTAAGTGCAACGTGGTGTGTACCGCGTCATACTGCGGATTATTTGGTAGAACTTCCGCGCCTGGTGCGACCTCGCTCTCTACTTTTCTCTATTTCACAGACAAGATTTTTTTCCCAGGCACTTTTCTTTTGTCTGTGAAGTCTTTTTTCAGTTCTTCTGAGCTCTTTGTATTTCTCCTCGCGTACCCGCGTCCTATGAGACTGCTGCATTGCCCGGTATGCAGCATTCTTACGTTCAGTCGCTAGTTTGCACTCATCATCAAACCAGTCGTTCCGATCTCTACGACTACTGCCTAAGATGGAGTTGGCAGTACTAATGACAGTATTCTTAAGGCGTGTCCATTTCTCTTCTACGCCCGGCATTCTGGCCCCAGGACTTGCTCTCCCTCCGTCGAGCTCTTCGAGGGCGAGTCTTAACGCATGACCAAAGGTGTTGCTGGTGTTCTCATTGCGTAAGGCAGCCGTGTTGATTCGAACCTGATCCGCGGATGCAATACGTCTCCGTAAGGCAATCCGCGCTCGGAAAACTGTACCAACAAGATAGTGATCCGAGTCGACGTTGGCACCTCGGTACGTTCGTACCGTCATCAGGCTCGAAGAGGGGCGGCGATCTATCAACACGAGGTCAATTTGGTTGCGAGTGGCTCCATCAGGTGATACCCAGGTGGCTTTGTGGATATCTTTACGCGGAAACCTGGTACTCGCAACGACCAAGTTTTTCGATGCTGCCAGTTCGATGACTCGTAGTCCATTGTCATTAGTGTTCTCATGCAAACTATGGGAACCTGCGTAGTGCCTGAAAACCGGCTCCCGACCTATTTTCGCATTCAAATCCCCAAGAACGATTTTCACATCGTATCTTGGGCAGGCATTGAGGGCCCGTTCGACGTTCTCATAGTATTCTTCTTTTTCGTCGCCAGGGGACTCCTCTGTAGGTCCGTGAACGTTTATGAGGCTTATGTTTTTAAATTTGCCTCGCACGCGAAGAGTGCATAGCCTTTCATTTATTGCATTAAAGCCGATGATGGCAGGCTTCAGTTTTTGGCTGACTAGAAAGCCTACCCCGAGCACATGGTGTTTTGCGTGACAGCTGTAATAAATGTCATACTCTTTTCTTTGAAAAACACCACTCCCCGTCCATCTTATTTCTTGTAATGCTGTTATGTCAGCCTTATATTCGGACAGGGCATCGGCTAGTTGCTGTGCAGCTCGAGCTCTGTATAGTGAGCGTATGTTCCATGAAAAAATCCTTAAATCGTTTAGCCGTTTTCGTTTCCGTGGTCGTCGTCGTGTATCCGGTCCATATCCGAGGCTTGTTAAATTTGCCATAATAATCGAATTCGAACTCGCCCACGATCCACACTCGAATCGGGGCGTGTTCGAACACATCCGCCTGTATTAATGGTACCATTTGAATCCCCCGAATAAAAATGCTTAATTAGATTGGAAATACTGAACCAGATAAGTGCAATATCAAAAGAATTACACGGAACAACGATGACTGCTCAGATGTTTAATTCTTAAAATTAGATTAGTCTCTAAATGTCACGACCCGTAGTTTGATATCTTCATTTCAACATTCTTCACACGTTATTTTCGCTTTTTTGACTGTGGAAAATAGTCATCTAACAATAACCCTTCTAAATGACTTCATAAACCACCTGTGAGCGTCATTCCCGAACATTATCTTGCTGATACTCGAGTCCTTTTTGAATACACAACCCATAATTTGTTGTTACAACAATTACCTCACAACAAAAAGACCAAAATGAATATCTTTCTAATTCAATTATCCACTTAACGGGACTCTTGACTGCTAGTATACGAATATGTAGAAGTATTCCCAGCTTGAAAGGATATAGCTAACCAAATTACATACTTCAACATCCTGCCGCTTTGTAGTGCATCGCTGGCGTATACATATTAATTTTTTATAATCCTAGGGCTCAAGTTCAGTGAGATAAGTTTGCATTTATGTCCACAGGACTTGTGTTCGCATATGAAGGGAGTGTTGTTATGTTGTAATATCGTTGCTGGTGTTGTTGATATAACCAACGTCCTCGTCATGTCTCTACAAGATACCGCACAGCGTACTGAAGGTTTATTGTCAGGCATGGCATGTCTTTGTTTTTTAATTCTCCATCAACTTTTTTCTAGAGCCGGCGTTTGTCCTTCGCTCTATTCTTGCAGCAAGCGGCCACAGGAAACAAGAACAGTGACGCCGTATCATCATCATCGGCACTACAACCGGGATCCGGTCTTGGCCTTATTTAACAAATCTCTCCACCGGTCCCGATTTCGAGCCGATGTCATCCAGTTTAGCACTCCCAGGCTCTGGCCGTCCTAGTCTACGCCATCCCTCCATCGCAGACAAGGTCTGCCGCGCTGTCTCCTTCTATACATCCTGCCACAAAGGACTTTCCGGGCAGGGTCCTCTTCGCTCATTCGAGCTAGGTGTCCCGCCCACCGGAGTCTACCGAGCTTGATTTTTCTTACAATATGAGCTTCAAGGTAGATTGCGTACAACTCATGGTTGTAGCGTCTCCGGAATCGTCCTCCCTCACATACGGGGAGTTCAGAGTGCTTTTTATTAAGCACCCAGGTCTCGGATCCATACATGAGTACTGGTAAGACCATGGTCTTGTACAGTAGTAGCTTGGATGTTCTGGATAAATTTCGGGATTTAAAGAGCCTTGATAGACCATAGTAGGCTTTGTTGGATTTAATCAGCCGTTCGCGTATTTCTTCTTCCATATTGTTATCGGCTGATACTATTGACCCAAGGTAGTTAAAGGATTGCACTACTTCAAATTCGTGCTCCACTACCCTGATAGTTTGACCAACGTTAGGTCTTCTCTTCGCAGAGGTTGCCACCATGTACTTGGTTTTTCCCTCATTAATGCGCAGTCCCAGTTTTTGTGCCGCCTGCTCGATCTGGGTGAAGGATTCCTGTACCGCCGATTCGGTTCTACCGATGATGTCGATGTCATCTGCGTAGCCAAGTATCTGGCTGGACTTGGTGACAATAGTCCCTCTAGTTGTAACGCCAGAGTCACGGATTGCTTTCTCCAACGCCAGGTTGAAGAGGAGGCAGGCCAGACCGTCCCCTTGTCGGAGTCCATTATAGATGTTTATTGGTTTGGACAGCAATCCCGCTACTTTTACTTGACTAGTTACGTTGGTCATGGTCAACCTACAAAGTCGTATCAATTTATTTGGAATGCCGAATTCTCTCATGGCATTATATAGTTCTACCCTGGCTATGCTGTCGTAGGCGGCCTTGAAGTCTATAAATAGATGATTTAGTGGAATCTTAAATTCCAGACATTTTTCCATCGCCTGCCTAAGGGTGAATATCTGATCAATTGCTGATTTGCCTGGGATGAAGCCACACTGATATTGACCAATGATGGCTTTAGCGTATGGGGATATCCGGTCTTGTAGGATAGTGGAGAGTATCTTATAGGCGGTACTCAGCAATGTTATACCCCTATAGTTGCTGCACAGTGTGATATCTCCCATCTTATGTATGGGGCAAATTATACCACGACGCCAATCTTCCGGCATCTCCTCTTGCTCCCATACGTGCACCACGATCTCGTGAATTGCGTGATGTAACGCTGTCCCTCCTTGTTTGATCAGCTCAGCTGGTATGCCATCAGCTCCAGGGGCTTTATTTGATTTTAGCTGTCTAATGGCTTTTAGTGTTTCCTCAATGCTTGGTGGCGGCAGCATTTGGTCCTGGTCTTGCATTGGTGGAGCCTCCAATTCTTCTGTGAGCTGACCATTTAGCAATTCATTAAAGTGCACTTCCCATCGCTCCAGAATGCCTTCAGGATCGGTGATCAGATTACCCTCTTTATCCTTGCAGTAAGTGCAACGTGGTGTGTACCGCGTCATACTGCGGATTATTTGGTAGAACTTCCGCGCCTGGTGCGACCTCGCTCTCTACTTTTCTCTATTTCACAGACAAGATTTTTTTCCCAGGCACTTTTCTTTTGTCTGTGAAGTCTTTTTTCAGTTCTTCTGAGCTCTTTGTATTTCTCCTCGCGTACCCGCGTCCTATGAGACTGCTGCATTGCCCGGTATGCAGCATTCTTACGTTCAGTCGCTAGTTTGCACTCATCATCAAACCAGTCGTTCCGATCTCTACGACTACTGCCTAAGATGGAGTTGGCAGTACTAATGACAGTATTCTTAAGGCGTGTCCATTTCTCTTCTACGCCCGGCATTCTGGCCCCAGGACTTGCTCTCCCTCCGTCGAGCTCTTCGAGGGCGAGTCTTAACGCATGACCAAAGGTGTTGCTGGTGTTCTCATTGCGTAAGGCAGCCGTGTTGATTCGAACCTGATCCGCGGATGCAATACGTCTCCGTAAGGCAATCCGCGCTCGGAAAACTGTACCAACAAGATAGTGATCCGAGTCGACGTTGGCACCTCGGTACGTTCGTACCGTCATCAGGCTCGAAGAGGGGCGGCGATCTATCAACACGTGGTCAATTTGGTTGCGAGTGGCTCCATCAGGTGATACCCAGGTGGCTTTGTGGATATCTTTACGCGGAAACCTGGTACTCGCAACGACCAAGTTTTTCGATGCTGCCAGTTCGATGACTCGTAGTCCATTGTCATTAGTGTTCTCATGCAAACTATGGGAACCTGCGTAGTGCCTGAAAACCGGCTCCCGACCTATTTTCGCATTCAAATCCCCAAGAACGATTTTCACATCGTATCTTGGGCAGGCATTGAGGGCCCGTTCGACGTTCTCATAGTATTCTTCTTTTTCGTCGCCAGGGGACTCCTCTGTAGGTCCGTGAACGTTTATGAGGCTTATGTTTTTAAATTTGCCTCGCACGCGAAGAGTGCATAGCCTTTCATTTATTGCATTAAAGCCGATGATGGCAGGCTTCAGTTTTTGGCTGACTAGAAAGCCTACCCCGAGCACATGGTGTTTTGCGTGACAGCTGTAATAAATGTCATACTCTTTTCTTTGAAAAACACCACTCCCCGTCCATCTTATTTCTTGTAATGCTGTTATGTCAGCCTTATATTCGGACAGGGCATCGGCTAGTTGCTGTGCAGCTCGAGCTCTGTATAGTGAGCGTATGTTCCATGAAAAAATCCTTAAATCGTTTAGCCGTTTTCGTTTCCGTGGTCGTCGTCGTGTATCCGGTCCATATCCGAGGCTTGTTAAATTTGCCATAATAATCGAATTCGAACTCGCCCACGATCCACACTCGAATCGGGGCGTGTTCGAACACATCCGCCTGTATTAATGGTACCATTTGAATCCCCCGAATAAAAATGCTTAATTAGATTGGAAATACTGAACCAGATAAGTGCAATATCAAAAGAATTACACGGAACAACGATGACTGCTCAGATGTTTAATTCTTAAAATTAGATTAGTCTCTAAATGTCACGACCCGTAGTTTGATATCTTCATTTCAACATTCTTCACACGTTATTTTCGCTTTTTTGACTGTGGAAAATAGTCATCTAACAATAACCCTTCTAAATGACTTCATAAACCACCTGTGAGCGTCATTCCCGAACATTATCTTGCTGATACTCGAGTCCTTTTTGAATACACAACCCATAATTTGTTGTTACAACAATTACCTCACAACAAAAAGACCAAAATGAATATCTTTCTAATTCAATTATCCACTTAACGGGACTCTTGACTGCTAGTATACGAATATGTAGAAGTATTCCCAGCTTGAAAGGATATAGCTAACCAAATTACATACTTCAACATCCTGCCGCTTTGTAGTGCATCGCTGGCGTATACATATTAATTTTTTATAATCCTAGGGCTCAAGTTCAGTGAGATAAGTTTGCATTTATGTCCACAGGACTTGTGTTCGCATATGAAGGGAGTGTTGTTATGTTGTAATATCGTTGCTGGTGTTGTTGATATAACCAACGTCCTCGTCATGTCTCTACAAGATACCGCACAGCGTACTGAAGGTTTATTGTCAGGCATGGCATGTCTTTGTTTTTTAATTCTCCATCAACTTTTTTCTAGAGCCGGCGTTTGTCCTTCGCTCTATTCTTGCAGCAAGCGGCCACAGGAAACAAGAACAGTGACGCCGTATCATCATCATCGGCACTACAACCGGGATCCGGTCTTGGCCTTATTTAACAAATCTCTCCACCGGTCCCGATTTCGAGCCGATGTCATCCAGTTTAGCACTCCCAGGCTCTGGCCGTCCTAGTCTACGCCATCCCTCCATCGCAGACAAGGTCTGCCGCGCTGTCTCCTTCTATACATCCTGCCACAAAGGACTTTCCGGGCAGGGTCCTCTTCGCTCATTCGAGCTAGGTGTCCCGCCCACCGGAGTCTACCGAGCTTGATTTTTCTTACAATATGAGCTTCAAGGTAGATTGCGTACAACTCATGGTTGTAGCGTCTCCGGAATCGTCCTCCCTCACATACGGGGAGTTCAGAGTGCTTTTTATTAAGCACCCAGGTCTCGGATCCATACATGAGTACTGGTAAGACCATGGTCTTGTACAGTAGTAGCTTGGATGTTCTGGATAAATTTCGGGATTTAAAGAGCCTTGATAGACCATAGTAGGCTTTGTTGGATTTAATCAGCCGTTCGCGTATTTCTTCTTCCATATTGTTATCGGCTGATACTATTGACCCAAGGTAGTTAAAGGATTGCACTACTTCAAATTCGTGCTCCACTACCCTGATAGTTTGACCAACGTTAGGTCTTCTCTTCGCAGAGGTTGCCACCATGTACTTGGTTTTTCCCTCATTAATGCGCAGTCCCAGTTTTTGTGCCGCCTGCTCGATCTGGGTGAAGGATTCCTGTACCGCCGATTCGGTTCTACCGATGATGTCGATGTCATCTGCGTAGCCAAGTATCTGGCTGGACTTGGTGACAATAGTCCCTCTAGTTGTAACGCCAGAGTCACGGATTGCTTTCTCCAACGCCAGGTTGAAGAGGAGGCAGGCCAGACCGTCCCCTTGTCGGAGTCCATTATAGATGTTTATTGGTTTGGACAGCAATCCCGCTACTTTTACTTGACTAGTTACGTTGGTCATGGTCAACCTACAAAGTCGTATCAATTTATTTGGAATGCCGAATTCTCTCATGGCATTATATAGTTCTACCCTGGCTATGCTGTCGTAGGCGGCCTTGAAGTCTATAAATAGATGATTTAGTGGAATCTTAAATTCCAGACATTTTTCCATCGCCTGCCTAAGGGTGAATATCTGATCAATTGCTGATTTGCCTGGGATGAAGCCACACTGATATTGACCAATGATGGCTTTAGCGTATGGGGATATCCGGTCTTGTAGGATAGTGGAGAGTATCTTATAGGCGGTACTCAGCAATGTTATACCCCTATAGTTGCTGCACAGTGTGATATCTCCCATCTTATGTATGGGGCAAATTATACCACGACGCCAATCTTCCGGCATCTCCTCTTGCTCCCATACGTGCACCACGATCTCGTGAATTGCGTGATGTAACGCTGTCCCTCCTTGTTTGATCAGCTCAGCTGGTATGCCATCAGCTCCAGGGGCTTTATTTGATTTTAGCTGTCTAATGGCTTTTAGTGTTTCCTCAATGCTTGGTGGCGGCAGCATTTGGTCCTGGTCTTGCATTGGTGGAGCCTCCAATTCTTCTGTGAGCTGACCATTTAGCAATTCATTAAAGTGCACTTCCCATCGCTCCAGAATGCCTTCAGGATCGGTGATCAGATTACCCTCTTTATCCTTGCAGTAAGTGCAACGTGGTGTGTACCGCGTCATACTGCGGATTATTTGGTAGAACTTCCGCGCCTGGTGCGACCTCGCTCTCTACTTTTCTCTATTTCACAGACAAGATTTTTTTCCCAGGCACTTTTCTTTTGTCTGTGAAGTCTTTTTTCAGTTCTTCTGAGCTCTTTGTATTTCTCCTCGCGTACCCGCGTCCTATGAGACTGCTGCATTGCCCGGTATGCAGCATTCTTACGTTCAGTCGCTAGTTTGCACTCATCATCAAACCAGTCGTTCCGATCTCTACGACTACTGCCTAAGATGGAGTTGGCAGTACTAATGACAGTATTCTTAAGGCGTGTCCATTTCTCTTCTACGCCCGGCATTCTGGCCCCAGGACTTGCTCTCCCTCCGTCGAGCTCTTCGAGGGCGAGTCTTAACGCATGACCAAAGGTGTTGCTGGTGTTCTCATTGCGTAAGGCAGCCGTGTTGATTCGAACCTGATCCGCGGATGCAATACGTCTCCGTAAGGCAATCCGCGCTCGGAAAACTGTACCAACAAGATAGTGATCCGAGTCGACGTTGGCACCTCGGTACGTTCGTACCGTCATCAGGCTCGAAGAGGGGCGGCGATCTATCAACACGTGGTCAATTTGGTTGCGAGTGGCTCCATCAGGTGATACCCAGGTGGCTTTGTGGATATCTTTACGCGGAAACCTGGTACTCGCAACGACCAAGTTTTTCGATGCTGCCAGTTCGATGACTCGTAGTCCATTGTCATTAGTGTTCTCATGCAAACTATGGGAACCTGCGTAGTGCCTGAAAACCGGCTCCCGACCTATTTTCGCATTCAAATCCCCAAGAACGATTTTCACATCGTATCTTGGGCAGGCATTGAGGGCCCGTTCGACGTTCTCATAGTATTCTTCTTTTTCGTCGCCAGGGGACTCCTCTGTAGGTCCGTGAACGTTTATGAGGCTTATGTTTTTAAATTTGCCTCGCACGCGAAGAGTGCATAGCCTTTCATTTATTGCATTAAAGCCGATGATGGCAGGCTTCAGTTTTTGGCTGACTAGAAAGCCTACCCCGAGCACATGGTGTTTTGCGTGACAGCTGTAATAAATGTCATACTCTTTTCTTTGAAAAACACCACTCCCCGTCCATCTTATTTCTTGTAATGCTGTTATGTCAGCCTTATATTCGGACAGGGCATCGGCTAGTTGCTGTGCAGCTCGAGCTCTGTATAGTGAGCGTATGTTCCATGAAAAAATCCTTAAATCGTTTAGCCGTTTTCGTTTCCGTGGTCGTCGTCGTGTATCCGGTCCATATCCGAGGCTTGTTAAATTTGCCATAATAATCGAATTCGAACTCGCCCACGATCCACACTCGAATCGGGGCGTGTTCGAACACATCCGCCTGTATTAATGGTACCATTTGAATCCCCCGAATAAAAATGCTTAATTAGATTGGAAATACTGAACCAGATAAGTGCAATATCAAAAGAATTACACGGAACAACGATGACTGCTCAGATGTTTAATTCTTAAAATTAGATTAGTCTCTAAATGTCACGACCCGTAGTTTGATATCTTCATTTCAACATTCTTCACACGTTATTTTCGCTTTTTTGACTGTGGAAAATAGTCATCTAACAATAACCCTTCTAAATGACTTCATAAACCACCTGTGAGCGTCATTCCCGAACATTATCTTGCTGATACTCGAGTCCTTTTTGAATACACAACCCATAATTTGTTGTTACAACAATTACCTCACAACAAAAAGACCAAAATGAATATCTTTCTAATTCAATTATCCACTTAACGGGACTCTTGACTGCTAGTATACGAATATGTAGAAGTATTCCCAGCTTGAAAGGATATAGCTAACCAAATTACATACTTCAACATCCTGCCGCTTTGTAGTGCATCGCTGGCGTATACATATTAATTTTTTATAATCCTAGGGCTCAAGTTCAGTGAGATAAGTTTGCATTTATGTCCACAGGACTTGTGTTCGCATATGAAGGGAGTGTTGTTATGTTGTAATATCGTTGCTGGTGTTGTTGATATAACCAACGTCCTCGTCATGTCTCTACAAGATACCGCACAGCGTACTGAAGGTTTATTGTCAGGCATGGCATGTCTTTGTTTTTTAATTCTCCATCAACTTTTTTCTAGAGCCGGCGTTTGTCCTTCGCTCTATTCTTGCAGCAAGCGGCCACAGGAAACAAGAACAGTGACGCCGTATCATCATCATCGGCACTACAACCGGGATCCGGTCTTGGCCTTATTTAACAAATCTCTCCACCGGTCCCGATTTCGAGCCGATGTCATCCAGTTTAGCACTCCCAGGCTCTGGCCGTCCTAGTCTACGCCATCCCTCCATCGCAGACAAGGTCTGCCGCGCTGTCTCCTTCTATACATCCTGCCACAAAGGACTTTCCGGGCAGGGTCCTCTTCGCTCATTCGAGCTAGGTGTCCCGCCCACCGGAGTCTACCGAGCTTGATTTTTCTTACAATATGAGCTTCAAGGTAGATTGCGTACAACTCATGGTTGTAGCGTCTCCGGAATCGTCCTCCCTCACATACGGGGAGTTCAGAGTGCTTTTTATTAAGCACCCAGGTCTCGGATCCATACATGAGTACTGGTAAGACCATGGTCTTGTACAGTAGTAGCTTGGATGTTCTGGATAAATTTCGGGATTTAAAGAGCCTTGATAGACCATAGTAGGCTTTGTTGGATTTAATCAGCCGTTCGCGTATTTCTTCTTCCATATTGTTATCGGCTGATACTATTGACCCAAGGTAGTTAAAGGATTGCACTACTTCAAATTCGTGCTCCACTACCCTGATAGTTTGACCAACGTTAGGTCTTCTCTTCGCAGAGGTTGCCACCATGTACTTGGTTTTTCCCTCATTAATGCGCAGTCCCAGTTTTTGTGCCGCCTGCTCGATCTGGGTGAAGGATTCCTGTACCGCCGATTCGGTTCTACCGATGATGTCGATGTCATCTGCGTAGCCAAGTATCTGGCTGGACTTGGTGACAATAGTCCCTCTAGTTGTAACGCCAGAGTCACGGATTGCTTTCTCCAACGCCAGGTTGAAGAGGAGGCAGGCCAGACCGTCCCCTTGTCGGAGTCCATTATAGATGTTTATTGGTTTGGACAGCAATCCCGCTACTTTTACTTGACTAGTTACGTTGGTCATGGTCAACCTACAAAGTCGTATCAATTTATTTGGAATGCCGAATTCTCTCATGGCATTATATAGTTCTACCCTGGCTATGCTGTCGTAGGCGGCCTTGAAGTCTATAAATAGATGATTTAGTGGAATCTTAAATTCCAGACATTTTTCCATCGCCTGCCTAAGGGTGAATATCTGATCAATTGCTGATTTGCCTGGGATGAAGCCACACTGATATTGACCAATGATGGCTTTAGCGTATGGGGATATCCGGTCTTGTAGGATAGTGGAGAGTATCTTATAGGCGGTACTCAGCAATGTTATACCCCTATAGTTGCTGCACAGTGTGATATCTCCCATCTTATGTATGGGGCAAATTATACCACGACGCCAATCTTCCGGCATCTCCTCTTGCTCCCATACGTGCACCACGATCTCGTGAATTGCGTGATGTAACGCTGTCCCTCCTTGTTTGATCAGCTCAGCTGGTATGCCATCAGCTCCAGGGGCTTTATTTGATTTTAGCTGTCTAATGGCTTTTAGTGTTTCCTCAATGCTTGGTGGCGGCAGCATTTGGTCCTGGTCTTGCATTGGTGGAGCCTCCAATTCTTCTGTGAGCTGACCATTTAGCAATTCATTAAAGTGCACTTCCCATCGCTCCAGAATGCCTTCAGGATCGGTGATCAGATTACCCTCTTTATCCTTGCAGTAAGTGCAACGTGGTGTGTACCGCGTCATACTGCGGATTATTTGGTAGAACTTCCGCGCCTGGTGCGACCTCGCTCTCTACTTTTCTCTATTTCACAGACAAGATTTTTTTCCCAGGCACTTTTCTTTTGTCTGTGAAGTCTTTTTTCAGTTCTTCTGAGCTCTTTGTATTTCTCCTCGCGTACCCGCGTCCTATGAGACTGCTGCATTGCCCGGTATGCAGCATTCTTACGTTCAGTCGCTAGTTTGCACTCATCATCAAACCAGTCGTTCCGATCTCTACGACTACTGCCTAAGATGGAGTTGGCAGTACTAATGACAGTATTCTTAAGGCGTGTCCATTTCTCTTCTACGCCCGGCATTCTGGCCCCAGGACTTGCTCTCCCTCCGTCGAGCTCTTCGAGGGCGAGTCTTAACGCATGACCAAAGGTGTTGCTGGTGTTCTCATTGCGTAAGGCAGCCGTGTTGATTCGAACCTGATCCGCGGATGCAATACGTCTCCGTAAGGCAATCCGCGCTCGGAAAACTGTACCAACAAGATAGTGATCCGAGTCGACGTTGGCACCTCGGTACGTTCGTACCGTCATCAGGCTCGAAGAGGGGCGGCGATCTATCAACACGTGGTCAATTTGGTTGCGAGTGGCTCCATCAGGTGATACCCAGGTGGCTTTGTGGATATCTTTACGCGGAAACCTGGTACTCGCAACGACCAAGTTTTTCGATGCTGCCAGTTCGATGACTCGTAGTCCATTGTCATTAGTGTTCTCATGCAAACTATGGGAACCTGCGTAGTGCCTGAAAACCGGCTCCCGACCTATTTTCGCATTCAAATCCCCAAGAACGATTTTCACATCGTATCTTGGGCAGGCATTGAGGGCCCGTTCGACGTTCTCATAGTATTCTTCTTTTTCGTCGCCAGGGGACTCCTCTGTAGGTCCGTGAACGTTTATGAGGCTTATGTTTTTAAATTTGCCTCGCACGCGAAGAGTGCATAGCCTTTCATTTATTGCATTAAAGCCGATGATGGCAGGCTTCAGTTTTTGGCTGACTAGAAAGCCTACCCCGAGCACATGGTGTTTTGCGTGACAGCTGTAATAAATGTCATACTCTTTTCTTTGAAAAACACCACTCCCCGTCCATCTTATTTCTTGTAATGCTGTTATGTCAGCCTTATATTCGGACAGGGCATCGGCTAGTTGCTGTGCAGCTCGAGCTCTGTATAGTGAGCGTATGTTCCATGAAAAAATCCTTAAATCGTTTAGCCGTTTTCGTTTCCGTGGTCGTCGTCGTGTATCCGGTCCATATCCGAGGCTTGTTAAATTTGCCATAATAATCGAATTCGAACTCGCCCACGATCCACACTCGAATCGGGGCGTGTTCGAACACATCCGCCTGTATTAATGGTACCATTTGAATCCCCCGAATAAAAATGCTTAATTAGATTGGAAATACTGAACCAGATAAGTGCAATATCAAAAGAATTACACGGAACAACGATGACTGCTCAGATGTTTAATTCTTAAAATTAGATTAGTCTCTAAATGTCACGACCCGTAGTTTGATATCTTCATTTCAACATTCTTCACACGTTATTTTCGCTTTTTTGACTGTGGAAAATAGTCATCTAACAATAACCCTTCTAAATGACTTCATAAACCACCTGTGAGCGTCATTCCCGAACATTATCTTGCTGATACTCGAGTCCTTTTTGAATACACAACCCATAATTTGTTGTTACAACAATTACCTCACAACAAAAAGACCAAAATGAATATCTTTCTAATTCAATTATCCACTTAACGGGACTCTTGACTGCTAGTATACGAATATGTAGAAGTATTCCCAGCTTGAAAGGATATAGCTAACCAAATTACATACTTCAACATCCTGCCGCTTTGTAGTGCATCGCTGGCGTATACATATTAATTTTTTATAATCCTAGGGCTCAAGTTCAGTGAGATAAGTTTGCATTTATGTCCACAGGACTTGTGTTCGCATATGAAGGGAGTGTTGTTATGTTGTAATATCGTTGCTGGTGTTGTTGATATAACCAACGTCCTCGTCATGTCTCTACAAGATACCGCACAGCGTATTGAAGGTTCATTGTCAGGCATGGCATGTCTTTGTTTTTTAATTCTCCATCAACTTTTTTCTAGAGCCGGCGTTTGTCCTTCGCTATATTCTTGCAGCAAGCGGCCGCAGGAAACAAGAACAGTGACGCCGTATAACATTGTTCTATTCTCGAGCCTTGGAGAGTTCGAGGATTTGTATCCTCCACGGAGCAACTGGCTGAATAAACTAAAATTTTATTGTGTTCGTCTCTGACGCTCCTATTCAGGATCCGCCAAACACAACCCATCCTTGCCGTTTCTAATCGAATGACGACTCTCATTCCATATGCTTCTGTCGTTGTCACTCGTTGTCTTTACTTAAGTTGGATAAATTTCGTTCTATTTTTTATTTATTCATTTTTGTTGTTTCATTTCTCCTTCCACATTTTTCATTTCATAGCGTCGTCCTTCGTCCTTTGGGTGATGTACAGAATCAAATTCCATTATTGTTGGTAGTGTCGTAAAGTTTTAACACTCCTTTTGTGTCGCAATTGAAAACTGTGTGCACATTTTATTTATTTATTATTCTTTTTTCTCGAGTCCTTTTCTGGCACTTATTTTTCATTGTCCTTCTCCCAAAAGTGCCTCTCGCTAACTTAGTGTATATTTTCCTCCTATGCATTCGTAAAACTACCTCGTTGAGGCAATTTGAAAAGGATTTACTTTTGGTGTGTTCATCTGTTGTGCCCTCAATGGTGAAATTAAGGGTGTTCTTTCATGAAAGTCATCCTTCGAATAAATAAAACGCATTAAGGATGATAAAAAGGACGTCGAGTAGCTTGTTTAGCACAACACAGACAAGACCTTAGCCGAAGGCTCAAAGTATTATTGTAATCCGATGGAAAGTGCTCTCCTTCGATGGTTCTATTTAATTTTCATGTTTTTTTTTTTTGGAGTCTCTGCTTTGCAGGACGCGCTCTTGGTCTCTTGGCAAAGTGATTATGTCCTGATGGAAAGATAATTTGAATTGAAGTTCCTTAACTAGACTAAACTATTCGACATACGAGTATCCTTGCTCATTTGCATGTTAAAGGAAATTTAACATGCAAAACATATTTATGCACAAGAAATCTCACCTCGATTTGGGAAGGAAGACCAGACGAATCCTTGGAGGTGGGCAAATCCACGTCCGTTCAAATTTATCCCCTCAATGTCGAAGTGATTTTATCGAACCAAAGGGTGCAAGTGTAGTTGGGTGTTCGCCAACTTTTTTGAACTTTGTTGGAAATTCGCCTTTTTGGGAAAATATCCTTGAATTAGAAAAAAAAGGATGTGCGAGTTCATTACAGGAGATGATACTTTGGAGGTTAACCAAAACAACAGAGAGCATTTGAAGTAGTTGGATAAGCTCCAAAAATGTTAATGGTACCCCCAGCCGTTTCAACAGTTTGGGTCCTAGATATCCTTTTCTGAGCGAGTCGTACGTCGAGTTCAAAGCGCAGACAATTAGAAGGGTGCTAGGATGGATTTGTAAGCAGTTAGAGGAGTGCGGATTATTTCGTAAATACTTTGGCAGAAGGTTAGTTGGCACATTACGGCACTTGAGCTTGATACTGGCATACGGTTCTGTCTACTTGTTTGGCCTTTTATTGTGGGGAACTTCCATGAGGGATAATATGTGCCTAGAGACAGGCACAGTGTGGAAAAGTTGTATTTCCTGTTTTTCTGTCTATTGTAAGTTCAACGGATATGATTTTATGAAGTGAACACAAAGGCAATAAGTTTCTCAGGTTTCGACAAACGATATTGTATGCAGACATTTGTTCAAATTATGAATAAGTCCTTCCAGCTGGACTGGTTTTCCTAGTAGGTAGTCTTGGGGCAGTATCCGCATTATGAACAGTGGGTAAAGAGAGCAATTTTGAAACCATTCCCTTTGTTTATTCTTACCCAAATTTGTTATAAATGCGTTTTTCATGGTAGATAGAATTAAAGAAACTAGGCCCCACACTACCAGATCATCATCATCATCATCATCGGCACTACAACCGGGAGCCGGTCTTGGCCTTATTTAGCAAGTCCTAAGGCTTGTTAAATTTTCCATAATGATTTGTTTTTTCGGGGCAAGGTCATTAGTTTTGCGGCAGAGGCTCCCCGACGGGGAATCGAACCCCGGTCTCCCGCGTGACAGGTGGGTATACTAACCACTATACTATCGAGGAGCCCCCACACTACCTGATGTCAACTTTAAATCCGCCATATTATCGCAATTATACAAGAAAAAGTGGTTATCTGTCTTCCCGCAGTTGTAAGTCGGGTCCTTGAATCATATATTAACCCAAAACCGGTAAACACCCCAGACGTTCTTAAATCTCCCACCGAGAGAACGATTTGCTTTTACAACACGGGACCGTGATCACAATTCAATTTCATCATTACAGAGCAGGGAGACGCACTTTTAGCTCCAGTCGCTCACGCATGCTTGAATAGTAAAGATTAAAAGTGCAAGTGGGGTAATCCCAGTTTACCGGATTAAGTTGACAAAAATATATTTACCGGTTTATGGTTAATTAATCATAAAATGTGGAAAAGAATTTGGTGGTTTTTTAACATTTGCAAATTGTTCAGTTGTAAAAACCATCTGTGGAGAACTGTGATTCCAGAGTATTTGTGACGTTTCCAACTGGAAACCGATGTTCAAGGTAACATTTTTTAACAACACACGCTTTAGTGGAATAAAACATATCGTTTTAATTTAATTTAAACTTTAATTAAACACTAAATCCTAATCGAAAAGTCCCAAACACACCATGCTGTAATAATGAACATATTACATTTCACACTCGACTCTGAGGTTCTAACTTTAACCTCCCAACCATCTAGAGAAAATGACAGTTTTTAACGACTCCCTATTTTTAGAGTGCAATTGGCTTCTAATTCATGTCTGACGATGACTGCGATTTAAAAGCGACTTTTTGTACTTTTGATAGAGTGCATGATTAGACGATCCATACATCCGCGTTTTACGATGGTTAAGTTGTTGACTCTACTTTACTATAATACATACTGGCATCGTTTCGAATGATCTTCCACACAAGGATTCGGAAAACATATAGACAACAATAACTATGGTAACACATGATTTCAGTTGTTGTAATACGATTCTCTATGATCTATGGTAATTACTTTTACTGACGGCACTGTGTTTTCCGTAATGCAATTTTTAAATCTGAACTTGGATTTTATGGGACACTGTGACACCAAGGATTATTGGCCAGGTTGTACACTCAAAAGATGGATATTTAACGCAAAAGGTGATGTAACAAACCTTCCTCCTTTGAATAATAAGGAGTACACTTGGAAGAGGAATAATACTCTTGAAACGTCATTAGAAGAGAAAAGAATAGTTTCGGTTTTCTGCAAGTTAATCTTTAATTTCCAGTCGTCGCAATAACGCTTTATATGATTGAAGTCATCTTATTTAACATATCAAAAAATATATATAGTAATGGTTCATAAGCGCTTATTCTGATCATCATCGGCACTACAACCGGGATCCGGTCCTGGCCTTATTTAACAAATCTCTCCACCGGTCCCGCCTTCGAGCCGATGTCATGTTTGGCACTCCCAGACTCTGGGCGTCCTGGTCTACGCCATGCCTCCACCGCAGAGGAGGTCTGCCGCGCCCTCGCCTTTCATACATCCTCCCACAAAGGACTTTCCGGGCAGACTCCACTTCGCTCTTTCGAGCTAGGCGTCCCACCCACCGGAGTCTACCGAGCTTTATTTTTCTTACAACATTAGCTTCAAGGTAGATCGCGTACAACTCATGGTTGTAGCGTCTTCGGAATCGTCCGCCCTCACATTCGGGGCCAACAATTCTCCATAAGGCCTTTATCTCGAACGCGGCTAAGAGTTCATCATCATCATCGGCACTACATCCGTAATCCGGTCTTGGCCTTATTTAGAAAGTCTCTCCACCGGTATCCGGTCCTTATCTGAGACTTGTTAAAATTGTGTTTTTTTGTTTTTTTTTTTTTTTTTTAGTTTTTAAACCACATTTATTTTCCTAATTCTTTTTACATGTATAATATTAGGGGTAAATGTTAAACCCTTTTCTACAATCACAGTCCTTAAATTAACTTACTTACTTATATATAAAATAAGCCATATACTAGAGGGACTCCTCGTTTACATCTATATGTATACATTATTATTACAATTTTTTTTTTTTTTTGTTTTTTTTTTTTTTTTTTTTTTTTTTTTTAATTATTATTATAACAAACAAAAACTTCTAAACGAAACGAATAAAACATAAAATAAGAAATAAAAAATAAAAAATAAAATAGAATAGAATAGCTTTGTTAAAATTGTACATAACAATTTGTTTTTCCGGCCAATGTTATTACCCTTGCGCCAACTTTTCTCAGGATGTCGCTGCTACATGCATTGGTTCACTACTTGGCGGATGCCAAAATAGCTATCCAGGGGTGTCACATGTGGACTGCATGTCAACTTGGATTGAACAGGGACAAGGATCGTACTGGCCTTCGCCGGATTGAAAGCAGAGACTTTACCCTGTATGTTCGCTCCCACCCCCCTAGGCTAAAAGTTCAGAGTGCCTTTTATTGAGCACCCAGGTCTCAGACCCATACATGAGTACTGGTAAGACCATGGTCTTGTACAGTATTCGCTTGGATGTTTTGGATAAATTTCGGGATTTAAAGAGCCTTGATAAACCATAGTAGGCTTTGTTGGATGTGATCAGCCGTTCGCGTATTTCTTCTTCCATATTGTTATCGGCTAATACTATTGATCCAAGGTAGTTAAAGGATTGCACTACTTCAAATTCGTGCTCCACTACCCTGATAGTTTGACCAACGTTAAGTGTTCTCTTCTCAGAAGTCGCCACCATGTACTTAGTTTTCCCCTCATGAATATGCAGTCCCAGTTTTTTTGCCGCCTGCTTGATCTGGGTGTAGGAGTCCTGTGCAGCCGATTCGGGTCTACCGATGATGTCGATGTCATCCGCGTAGGCAAGTATGGCTGGACTTGGTGCCAATAGTCCCTCTAGTTGTAACGCCAGAATCACGGATTGCTTTCTCCAACGCCAGGTTGGCCAGACCGTCCCCTTATCGGAATCCATTAAAGATGTTTATTAGTTTGGACAGCAATCTCGTTATTTTCACTTGACTAGTTACGTTGGTCATGGTCAATTTACAAAGACGTATCAATTCGTTTGGAATGCCGAACTCTCTTGGCATTATATAGTTCTACCCTGGCTATGCTGTCGTAGGCGGCCTTAAAGTCTATAAATAGATGATATAATGGAATCTTAAATTCCAGACATGATGCCATCGCCTGCCTACCGGATCAATCGCTGATTTGCTTGGGACGAAATCACACTTGTATTGACCAATGATGGCTTTACCGTATGGGTCTATCCGATCTTGTAGGATAGTGGAGAGTATTTTGTAGGCGGTACTCAGCAATGTTATACCCCTATAGTTGCTGCACAGTGTGATATCTCCCTTCTTATGTATGGGGCAGATTATTCCACGACGCCAATCTTCTGGCATCTCCTCTTGCTCCCATACGTGCACCACGATCTCATGAATTACGTGATGTAACGCTGTCCCTCCTCGTTTGATCAGCATATACCAGCTAAGCTCCGGGGGCTTTATTTGATTTGAACAGTCTTAAGGCTTTTACTGTTGCTTACAAATACTTGGTGGCGGCAGCATTTGATCTTGATACTGCATTGGTGGAGCCTCCAATTGTTCTGTAAGCAATTCATTGAAGTGCGCTTCCCATCGCTCCAAAATGCCTTCACGATCGGTGATCAGATTACCCTCTTTATCCTTGCAGTAAGTGCAGCGTGGTGTGTACCGCGCCATACTGCGGATTATTTGGTAGAACTTCCGCGCTTGGTGCGAACCTCGCTCTCTACTTTTCTTTATTTCACATACAGGTTTTTTTCCCAGGCACTTTTCTTTTGTCTGTGGACTCTTTTTTTCAGATCTTCTCGGTTCTTTCTATTTCTCGTACCCGCGTCCTATGAGACTGCTGCATTGCCCGGTATGCAGAGCTCTTACGTTCAGTTGCTAGTATGCACTCATCATCAAACCAGTCGGTCCGATCTGTACGACTATGCCTAAGATGGAGTTGCCAGTACTAATGACAGCATTCTTAAGGCGTGTCCATTTCTCTTCTACGCCCGGCATTCTGGCAGCAGGACTTACTCTCCTTCCGTCGTGCTCTTTGAGGGCGAGTCTTAATTCATGGCCAAAGTGTTACTGGTATTGTCATTGCGTAAGGCAGTCATGTTGATTTTAACCTGCTCCACGGATGCAATACGTCTCCGTAAGGCAATTCGCGCTCGGAAAACTGTCCCAACTAGATAGTGATCCGAGTCGACGTTGGCACCTCGAGTAGTGGCTGCGATCTATCAACACGTGGTCAATTTGGTTGCGAGTGGCTCCATCAGGTGATACCCAGGTGGCCTTGTGGATATCTGTACCCGGAAACCTGGCACTCGCAACGACCAAGTTCTTTGATGTTGCCAGTTCGATGACTCGTAGTCCATTGTCATTAGTGTTCTCATGCAAACTATGGGAACCTGCATAGTGCCTGAAAACCGGCTCCCGACCTATTTTCGCATTCAAATCACCAAGAACGCTTTCCACATTGTATCTTCAAAATCCCTTTGTGTGCGCGCCTTAGTGAAAAAAAAATGTTGTGCAGGTGTTGCGGATTCATAATTATATGCTCGGGGAGAATCTAGTACGCTCATCGTCTAGTACTCTCCCCGACAAATATATTCACCACACCTGCCAGCAACACGATGACAGTGCATGAACAACCGTCATCGCTAACTATCATTGCTTACTGTTTGATGGTGCTCGATTAATTAACATGATGAATGGTTTCTATTTGGATTTGTGAAACTTTAATTGATTTTAATTTGCACTCCACCATGTGGCTTTTGTATTTGTAAAAGTTACTGCTTTAAGTAGTTGGTGAATAAAGTTGTGTTCAGCGATAAGTCTATCGAGAATTTGTCAGTTTTCATTTGAGTTGATGAGTTATCTAAGTTTTCGCAAGTTAATTAGTTCATGCATACAAATATGTCTACTAACCGTGCCGCAAAGACTGAATTCGCTGCTGAAGCCCAACGCTAATCTTTTGATCATCACCATACGAAGGGACAAGCAAGTTCATCATACATCGAGTCAGCGCGGGAACTTCAAGCTGGAAGATTATCAAAAGGTATTGCTGTTCCTTTCGACTCTAACCTATTTGTTTCAGGCATCGTTGGGTCGGACGCCATTGCGTCAATCCTCCATCAGCAACGTGCTCCATCCATATTCCCCGACGACATTCCTCGTTCGGCGGAACATCAGAAAGGATCTCGACCGACGATATTCCTCGCTCGGTGTCGAGATACATCAGGCATTGAGGGCCCGTTCGACGTCCTCGTAGAATGCTTCCTTTTCGTCGTCGGGGGCTTCTCTGTAGGTCAGTGAACGTTTATGAGGCTTATGTTCTTAACCTTGCCTCGCACGCGAAGAGTGCATAGCCTTTCGTTTGATGCATTAAAGTCGATAATGGCGGGCTTTGGTTCTTGGCTGACTAGAAAGCCTACCCCGAGCTCATGGTGTTTTACATGACAGCTGTAATAAATGTCATACTCGTTTCTTTGAATAACATCACTGCCCGTCCATGTTATTTCTTGTAATGCAGTTATGTCAGCCTTATATTCGGGCAGGGCATCGGCTAGCTGCCGTGCAGCTCGAGCTCTGTATACTGAGCGGACGTTCCATGAAAAAATTCTCAAATCGTTTATCCATTTTCGTTTCCGTGGTCGTCGTCGTATCATCATCATTATCGGCACTACAACCGGGATCCGGCCTTGGCCTTATTTAGCAAGTCCTGAGGCTTGTTAAGTTTTCCATAATGATTTGTTTTTTTTCGGGCTAGGTCATTGGTCTTGCGCCAGAGGCTCCCCGGCGAGGAATCGAACCCCGGTCTCCCCGGTGAGTGTGCTTGCAAACATTTTTCAGATATATTTTTTTTTTGTTTGATCTTATATGGTGTTAACATTCGTCTTTGTTGCTCAACGACTCTCGTATTAATTATTAACACTTTAGCCTTTGTTGATGGCTGAGTGTCGACTCTAATATTTTATTTTAAGTATATGTACGATCCGGATGATAGTTTATAACCGACTCTGTTTCTTATTCGAGCGTGCAGATCGAAGGATACATTATCAGTTTTCTTACCCCTTTATTTATAACTCATTTTGAGCAAGGCACTCGCACAAATGTATGTTTCTGAGTACATTCTTTGTTTACCCTAGACAGATGGGACGAATGCTTACACTGCGATTCGTAATTGACACCCGGCCCCCGAGTGTTACTTAGAGAGTGCGTATATCATGATACTTTGCACTTGTGTCTATACAAGTGTTCATGTATAATTAATTATTGCAAAGATATTTTGTATATGCTACTGTATCGCTTCCATATAATCGCTCGTTATTATTATTACGACCAGCACAACTTGTAATAGCAACTTACCTTTTTGTTCCATCATAAAGTTTTTCCAGATGTGGTATCAGGATTCTACGACTTGCCTGCTTCTTCAGAATACAGAACCTATGCATTTTAAAGGAACTCAAAGTAATTTGTTAAGTTAATTAAGCACAGATTAATGAACTCATGGAAATTCACGTTAAGTGAATCCGAATGAGGAGGCCTCAAGGATAAGTATAAAGTATAAAATAAAAAAACTCCAAACCATATAGCAGAACTTTAGCGCAGCAATCACAGCTTAAGTAGCTAGTTGAGAGATCATCGCTCCATGCGGTCGTGGGCTGATGCAGGGTTATCTTGGTTTATAACGCTTGAGCGCGGTTTCGAATAACGTTATTTATTTATTTATTTATATTTTTTTCGCTCTGCGGCCTGGAGATGGTTATCTTCAGGATATATAGGTGGTCCGAAACCACTTGCAGAATATGCCCCATTCTCCCATATTCAACAGTGCCTACGGACCAAACCCACTTTTCAAGTCATTCCTGCTCCTGCACCCGAGTATCGTCTCTCTTATTAATTGATCCTGTATCCATGAGTAGGCTTAAAACGCCCCACTTTTCCTTTTACATTTAAAATAAAGTAGAGAGGAGTCAGTTATTGTGTTGCAAATAATGGGCTTCACCTGTATGTTATCATGGTATGCAAACTTAATAAACAAATTTTAAATGTTATCTTTGATGGTAGAGGCAGAATTAAATTGATATCTGCATTACTTTTTACCTCTCCTAAATTGCTAAATCAGCAAGCTCCCTTGCCCCACCCAGTAGAAATTACCATAGTTCCCCAGCAATAAACAACCGAAGTGAATTCATCTCTTTAACTTCTGGTAATTGTAAACTGACTGATTTATTTATCTGCGACGCAATTTGTCTCCACTGTTATTATAATGCAAGCTCTTGTTTCTTTATCTCCCTCGGGCTGAGTGGCTTCACATATCGTCATGCGCCATCTCCCCGTAATCTCGCCTTAACCAACCCGATGGCAACTTACTCATTCTGATTAGATACGAATCCATCATCATAAAAGAAAATTCATATCCCTGACTTTACTCCCGCATTCATTCCTAATGCATTTATCTACGATATTAAGCCCCCATCTGTGTACACCGCTTAAATGCCGCTTAATTGAATTCGACATCAGACTTCAATTGATAACACGCCCCAGTCCCTCCGTTAACATCGCATCGACATGTAACATGATCGTGCGTTGACAAGGCTTGCAATTCATTGCTGTAGCCGCCGCGTTGTAAGTCCCCACATTCCACGGGGCCAACGATTTGTTCCACATGGGAAAATGCTGTCCATCTTGTGTCAACTCCCAGCTACAGGCGATCAAAAGCGGACTAGCCGCTGCTCACCGCTGAATGGGCGGTCAATTGTGTCCTGTCGGTTGTGACAGCGCGCAATAAAAATACAGCGAAACTAGTTTTGCGGTTTACGAGGCTCAAGCCTTCGTGAGTGCATTGTAATGCAATGAACCTTGACAAGGATAATAGTGCGGAAGCCGGTCTTGGATTATGGAAAGAATTTCTATTCAAATCACGAATTTTGATAGATGCGTCGTTAGGGGGACAAAGCTCAGGTATATTTTGTGCGTTACGTGTGCGTTAAAATTGAGTAATCAACGTAAACCTCAAAACAGGAGTTGTTGGTGACGGGTGTTTGTTTTGGTCAAGGTCAGGGTATGCTGAGCACGAAACTTGTAGCTCGATATCGTTACTTGGTATTAGGGGTTTTTGTAGCTATGGAATTCCGGCGGGCGGCATGTATGAATAAAGACGATGCCATGATTTTCTACTGTATTCAAAGGCAGACATTGTTATCTTTTTACAGTGACCGTAGGGCGATTGAAAACGGTTCTCCCGTCCCGAGTTTTATCTAAGATTGTATCTCTAACCGGATTTGGAGGGTTCTCAAAGCGTAGATAAATCTCAATGGCAGCCATCGGCCTACCGAGTGGAAAACAAATAAACACACGTTGGCTCTAGGAATCTGTGTGCCAAGATGTCAGCTTCGAATGAGATTGTAATTATTGAGATGAGCCTCGTATGCTAATTACTAGACGAACAAGATTTTGATTGAGGTAAGAATGTGTTGGTATTTACCCGAGGCAGTAGCGTAACAACAACATAAAGAGTATTCAAGAGCAATAACAGAGGCATCAGTACCACAAACATCCCTACGGTAACTGTCGGGATAATTAATGTCTAAATGGGGCTGTATGATGTTCAATGTATTCAGAGATGATTGTGCTACACACGTTGATATGTGTTATTATGCCTATAGCACCGATTATTGCAGGTTGTGTAATTTGTTTGCCTGTTAATTGGATGACAAGAGGGGTGTAGAAGCTGTCCTTGATTAAGTTTATTGGAGGTAATCGCTGGATAAAATGGTTGACTGATACCTTGATTCTCCACCAAGATGGATACACTTTTGTTTTTATCGTCGTTCATAATGGAAGCGAAATGATTAAATAAATGATAACTGGAAGGCAATGCGTCCTTAGGAGTTCCAGAAAATGATGCTGATGATGGTAGAAGTAAATGTTCTTTGTATGAGATAAATAATGGTGTCGTTGGCTTGTCAGCCCATCTAAAATCATGGTGCCCACTTTTGATGTAGTGTGTCATCATACGTTTTGTTGAAAGATATTGTTGCCTAATGCAGCCTTTGAATGCCTCAACCAGCAACTCACTCCAAAATCCCATTTTGGACGCGCTTTAGTGTAAAAAAAACCTTCTCATAAGAGGCAATATCAATGTGCCCCGAAATCCTAGTGTTTCAATCCAAAGGTTTGTGGGTCATATATGTTATGGGTTACCGTGGATCAGAGATGTGATTGGTGAAGTGGTTAGATATTCACGTACGTAGGCTTAATCTGCGACCTTCTAAAACGTTGGGTTAGATAATTTTAAATAGTTTTAATGCTATACAGCTCAGGGATTCCGTTGATAATGAGGGCGAACAATACCTAAAGTAATACGTACAAGACTGGTTGAATATCCACAAACTTTTTTCTAGAAACTAATCATCCCATCATCATCTTCATCGGCACTGCAACCGGGATCCGGTCTTAGCCTTATTTAGCAAGTCTCTCCACCGGTATCCGGCCCCTATCCGAGACTTGTTAAATTGTCCATAATAATTTGTTTTTCCGGGCAAGGTTACTAGCCTTGCGCCAACCTTTCTCAGGATGTCGCTGCATGCATTGGTTCACTACTTGGCGGACGCCTGAGTAGCTATCCAGGGATGTCACGTGGACTCTGCATGTCAACTTGGATAAAACAGGGGCAAGGATCGTCCTGGCCTTCGCCGGGTGGAAAGCACAGACTTTACCCCGTATGTTCGCTCGCATCCCCCAAATCATCCCATACCTTGACTAGTTCCTTTATCTTTTTTTCTCCACAAAGGCGCGCACAAAAGGGAATTTTGGAGTACCCTTAAGTGGCAGAGCACAGTCCGAGCGGAAGGAGAGGAAGTGGATAAGAAAAGGAAGTATCGATGTACATTGGTCTTAAAGGCCTGGACATTACAACGACCAGGAAACACATGATCAGGTAGAGTATTCCACATTCGTGTGGTTCGGCTAAAGAATGACTCTCTATGTTTATTTGTGCGCCTGAAGTTCACTTTCAACGTGAACTGATGTGCATTCACAGATCGGCGGGTATCGCGGGAAAATGTCTGGGGAGGCGGAACACGTTCAGCAAGTTCAGTTGAGCAACGACCATGATAATACCTATAGAAGAGAAATAGGCCTGATACGTTGCGCCTATGTTCTAACGACGGAATTGATCGACTCACAGCTGGATCCCCAATAAGTTTCACTGCTCGTTTTTGCATTCTATCGAGCATGTGTAGTGCAGTTTTGGATGCGCCTGACCAAATATGGGAGTTGAACTCCATTCTGGGACGAATATACGTCTCTGGCGCAAGACTAATGACCTTGTCCGAAAAAAACAAATCATTATGGAAAATTTAACAAGCCTCCGGACTTGCTAAATAAGAAGACCGGTTCCCGGTTGTAGTTCCGATGATGATGATGATGATACGATGATACATCTTGTAAATAGTGGCCAGGTTGGATGCAGTGAAGAATCTTTTGCATCTCTTAAGGAACCCCATGCATTTGGCCGCATTTTTCGCAGCTTCAAAAATGTGATCGATCCAATTAAGAGTCGAATTCATTCCAGTGCCGAGGATTGATAGTTCCTTGGCTTCGTCGATGGAAGTGTCATTCATCGACAGCATATTTACTTTGGGGATCGCCTTTGACGACAGGAGACAGCTCTGAGTTTTTAAGGTATTGAACTCTACTCGGTTAGATAATCCCCATTGATATATCTTGTTGAGGTCGGAAGTCAGTGTATTAAACATAATCTGCTGATTGGTATTGACGTTCGAAGAGTTTGGCCGGAACATCCCCGCATCAGAACTCGTTCCGTTACAGAGCGGGGAAGGTGTGGAACTTCCTTCCCACGCGAGTGTTTCCGGAGCGTTACAACCTGCAACCGTTTAAAAAGAACAGCAATAGTTGTTTGATGGCATCTAGGGGCGCCCACTCGGCGCTATAAATTCGCCTCTCCCGAGAGGTCTTTTAAAAAAAAAAAAAAAAAAAAAAAAAAAAAAAAGAGTATGAGACACTCAATGTGCTATCAACGGCAAACGAGTGAATTGGTTTGTGGGTGATGAACAAGAGATCATTTATAAAGATGAGAAAGAGAGTGGGTGAGAGTACAGAACTTTGGGGAACACCTGCATTAATTTGATGGGAGGCAGATTTGACACCATCAAGAACCACTTGAATTGAACGGCCAGAAAGATAGTCTCTTATCCGGGAATTGTCCACTCCATATGAATATAATTTTGATAAAAGGGCTCTCGAATGCTTAGTGTGGATGGAATGGCTCCACTTTTCGGTAAGGTACGCCATCAAATCTCCTGTGGACATGGTGCTACGAAAGCCATATTGGCGGTCATTGAGGAGGTCATTTGATTCCAGATATTTCGAAAGTTGACGGTTAATCAGTGATTCCATTACCTTCCAGAGAATAGAAGTTAGTGCTATGGGTCGATAAGAAGAAATGAATGATTTTTCACCCTTTTTGGGAATTGGCTGAATGTTCGCTGACTTCCATTTGTTTGGGAAACGGCCAGTAGAATAAGACTAATGGAAGAGTTTACGCAGTGGTTTAGCGAGTGAAGAGGAAAATTTCTTCAAGAGAATTGGGGGAATGCCATCAGGACGAGCGGATTTGCGTGAGTTTAGCTCCGTGAGTGCGCGGGCAACAGTACGCGTTCGGAAGCGAATCTTGGTGTGCTGCTTATGCTCAAGTTGAGGAGGAACTGATGTGGTATCAGGCAGCGTTGAGTTGGCTGCAAAATGTGCAGCAGGTAGATTCGCTTTCTCTATTGCACTCGTGACTGGCCTGTCGAAGATAATTAGCGAGGGGATGGATGAGGAGACCTGGTTTTGGATGTTCTTCACAAATGCTCAGAAGTTTCTACTACCTGTGGGAGAGTGTAGTATTTTTTGTCTCACTCTCTGATCATGCAAGAACTTTGCGCGTTGAATGTACGCATTGCAGTCATTTCTAGCTCTCTTAAATCTTTTACGGTTTTCCTCAGTATTGTTTGATTTATACAACCTGAAGCTCAACACTTTAGCCTTAATGGCTTCTCTGCACCCGGAATCGAAGCACATATTTCCCTTTGGTTCGATACTCTTTACTCTGTGTGGAATAAAGGTCCGCATGCCAAGTAGAATCGTGTCTGTCAATGTGTCCGCTGTAGAGTCAACATCATTATTGAGGAAAAATAACGACCAATTTAACCTCCCAAAAAAGTCGTTCAGACCTTCCCAGTTGGCTTTTTCATAGAACCATACTGTTCTTTTGGGAGTTTTCTCGTAAGCGTTGCTGTCGGTTAGGGGAAATTTAGCTGATACGACGCAGTGATCTGAAGCGCCCAAGGGCGAAGAAACTTAAATTGTATATTTGTTTGGGTGTGAGGTGAGAAACAGGTCCAGTGTGTTGGCGAAATGACCATATATATCTGGTATCCGTGTTGGGTCATTGACGAGTTGAGTTCAATTGTTTTACTCGCAAAGAGCTGAACATATTGAACTTCAGGTGTTGTTGTTCCGGAGTGACGAAGCCACTGAAAGTCATGCACATTAAAATCACCCACAATAACGATTTCAGTGTGCGGATATAGGGTCAAGATCTTATCGGTGGTATCAGATAGAGCATCAAATTCGTTAAAGGATGCGTTTCTATCCAAATTTGGGCTTCTTTAAAGAAAGCAGTAATGTATGTTATGCCTACGAACGAAGTTTTAGCTACGAGAAATTAAATTCTGGATTGGAGCAGAGCCCATATTGTGGCAGAGGCTGATAAGCAATATCACTTCGTATGTATGTAGCTAGACCACGATGTGGAAAGAACAAATGCACTAGGTTATAACCGAGTATAATGAAATCGGAAATATCTGTATTAGTTATTACCTGAGTCTCGTTAAGTGCAAGTGTGGGGGTGAAGAAGTATTGTGCCGATCATGGTTCACTTTCTTCCCCACGATGTTGCTCGACGAATATCCATAGAAAATTCCAGCACCAAAAATAAATTAATGAAATGCACTGGTTTTGGTTGAATTTTTTTGTTATTTTTATTTTATACTAAGTTTATTGATTCGTATGCACTTATAAGTTAATAGAAATCCCAATGGTGGAAACATGAACAGCAGAATGTAAGGCACGTCAACACACTAAGAGAGCGTTTCCGCGAGTTAAAACTGTATGCATTATAAAAACCGAGCAATAAAAACTTGCTGACCGAATGGAATTGGAATGGATGTATTTTAAAATCGAACACGTTTTAACTCTTTAATGGGGGTGGTTGTTAATGCTCAAATTGCCGACAGACACGTCTTTCCTTGTGCTTGTGGTGCTCGTAGCGTACGCTGCAGTTGTTGAATCGCGACCGATCTGTTAGATGGTTATAAATCGACTGTCTAGAAAAGGGATGAAGTTGGAAATTTTATTTTTCGCACTTGACAACCAAAAGAGAACATACTTCTGCTCTTCCATTGCCACGTCCGTCGATGTGTGGTGGAAATTGTGAATTCATAATCGACGACCATGGGAGAATGAGAGAACAGAAACACGATGTATGATGATCTCGGGGTGGATTTGGTTGTGTGTGCATGAATCAATGTAGTTCCGAGCGTCACCCATTGACTTAATTCGGTGAATATGGTGATCTCAGAGTACATTGATCTGTACGAAGACAAAACTGTGAAGGAGAAGAAAATTAAGCAAAAAGGTGGCTAAACTCAATTACGCATTATCTGCATAGGATAATGAGTTCAGCTATGCGTCCGTTTAACACGTTTTATAGGTGGAATAGTTTATAAGGGGAATGGGTAGAAATGACGCGCTGAAAGCGGTCGAAATAAGGTACGGAATTGTGGGTTGGTTCTGCATGTGGTATAGAGAACCCCCACACAACGATTGCTGGCTTCTGGTTACCGACGTGGGCAGACACAGAGGATAAATTGCATTTTAGGCCGCGAATGTTACAAAGATCAACGTGAAATTGTGCCAGAGGCTGATAAGCAATATCACTTCGTACGTATATAGCAAGACCACGATATGTAAAGAACAAAGGCACTAGGTTATAACCGGGTATAGTGAAATCGGAAATATTTGTATTAGTTATTACCTGAGTCTCGTTAAGTGCAAGGATTGCTGGTTTCTGGTTACCGACGTGGGCAGACACAGAGGAGAAATGGCATTTTAGGCCGCGAATGTTACACAGACCAACGTGAAATTCCCGTTCCATTGAAATGGCCCTACACAGAAAACCAATACCGCCTCAGAAAAGGATGCAAGTCGGACACGGCGATGGATAAGCGAAAGCAACCACTACAGGCGTTATGCCCCTGTAGTAGGTGCCCCACTAGGTCTGTGCCAAAATCCAGGTCACATTCCTTCCATGACAAATATTACGCCACTCAAAACATTGTAGTGCTCTGAAAATCCCTACCATCTCCATCCCCCACACATACATCCAAATCGCATAATCCTTAACTAAATTTAAAAAAACAATCATCATCATCATCGGCACTACAACCGGGAACCGGTCTTGGCCTTATTAAGCAAGTCCTGAGGCTTGTTAAATTTTCCATAATGATTTATTTTTTCTGGGCAAGGTCATTAGTCTTGCGCCAGAGGCTCCCCGACGGGGAATCGAACCCCGGTCTCCCGGGTGACAGGCGGGTATACTAACCACCATACAATCATATAAATTGAAAAGTCGCGATAAACGAACCAAATGTTCGTTTATCGCCCTTACACCCAACTCCCCATAATCATGCAACTAATCCATAAATACGTTATCACAATCGAGCAAAATGCCTGGTAAATGAATCAAATATTCGTTTATAATCCATATACATCAATTTCCCCAAATCCTCAAACAAAAGCAAATATGGTAAATTGAACCAGATGTTCAATTTCCATACTCACGCTCATGTGCCCGAGAATTCGCCTAACCGGATTCTTATATCAAAAAAACAAACACACAACTCCAGCCAAAGTATCTAAATCGAGATTTTGCTTTGAATTCGATCTCTTCGAGATACAAAATCTCGATTTGGTTTCATTTATAAGGATGATGCATTTTGTATTCGAGAATCAGTCTCGATTGGCGTCCGAAGTGGTAGGACGCCAATAAATTAAGTTAAAATAAAATATTAATACAATAAAATAAGAAGTAGTTTTTATTTGGCCTACCCGATTCCCAGGAACTATTAAACAATCGGTTGTCACTCTTCCCGGAGGCCCCGGAAGCACGGTGGCGACCACAACGGGTCCCCTCAGGAGCTATTTTAAAGAGATCCCTCATCCTTTTCAGGACAAGGAGACACGCTCCCTGAGAGAAGGATCATAACAACATCAAAAACCCTCCAAAGATTATAAATCAATCGAGAGTATCGATGTCTGAGGTACGCAAATAGAGTTGCGAAAAAGAGGAAAAACAGACACAAGGAAAGGAAAGGGTATGAGTTTTCCCGCACTGAACACTTCCAGACAATTTTCACACTAAGATGATTTGCATTTTTAAATGTCCCCGCGTTAAAAGATCCACCCGCCAGGGATCCGGGCTCACATCTACTTTCATCGTGGTCTAGCAGCATAATTGCTTATCCACGGTATTGATGTACTACAACTGTGGTTACTTTAATAAGGATTTCTCGGTGGCACTCGTAGTTCTCATTGTGATGACAGCGTCTCTTACTTATGGAACCCACTAGTCGTAGGAGTTTTCTCCTAAAAATGCTGAGAGGTTAGTTTCAAATCGTCACGTCAGTACTAATAGAACCTAAATCACATTCAGGGGTAGTTGTCATATTGGATCTGGGCTTTGAAAATTTTGCCAGACTAAGGTAAGCTTTGGCGCGGATCGAACTCCTCAGATAATTCTCAAGGTCTACTCTCTACCGAAGACTCCTTCTCATTGACTTAATTCGCATCTCCCATCGTAAGGAAAATTTTTCCAACGCATCTCTGCAACAGAATTTCCCATAGTATCTGCTAAACAGAATTTCCCATCGTATCTGTAAAAGGAGAGATCTTTTCTCGTGATCATCATTATCGTTATCTGGTGGTTATCGGAATCTTGTTCCTTTGTCTTATGATCGGGGATACCCCGCTTATTCTCCGATCTTTTTCTTAGGATTGTTTATCTTTCCCATCTGGCCTGAAAAACAAGGGTTCTCGTGTTATTCAGACTATACAAAGGACTATGGGATCGGTAATGCTTTGTTTGCATTTCCAACTCATAAACATCTATCGCGGGTAGTGTTAAGTTGTTTATGGTTGCATGACTTTTGGTCGGCAGCGAAACGATATGCTTTGTTTGCACAAGTGTGCCTTTTGCGTTAGGGTCATGCAAGGGATTTAGGTGCTAATTGCTATTAGCTACCAGAGTAGGCATCCGTTGTTCGGTTTTTTTTAACGACAATGGTGTTTCATGGCAAACATCGCGTTGATGATTTACATGCGATGCTTTCCTGCGTGGCACATTGGCTTAGATGCGATGCCTTGCTGCATTTGGTGCATTGATTTGGATGCGTTGAACTCGATATTGGAAGCTTTTGAACGTTTAGTTCCTTGATTTCTGATATCGACCTCAACGTCGTTGCATGTCATATTACCTTTTGTTTCAGGTGTGGTTAATGACTATTGGGACACGTGTCTGTGGGCACGTGTACTGGAAAAGGTGAGTATATTCCCTGGCGGAAAGGATACCTAACCCTATAGTGGGTTGTGTGGTTCGTAGAACCGCTACAGAACAATTATATTATACCTGAGGGGGATTATATTGGCTACGCGACGTCCCATTTTTGAGAATGTCAAGTCAAAATACGTTCTCCCGTCAAAGTTCTTGTTATTTTTTTATCACACCACCAACGGACTGGTCCGCCATGAAATTTAAGTTGCCGTATTTGCGCGTTTGGTGGAGACACAGCCTGTTTTGAACTTGTAAGTCGATCTGTAAACCTAATTAGTTAGCGTAAGTATATCAAAAACGAATGAATAATTAAACACAAGACTTTCTGCCACATGTTATTTCTTGCCTCTGCCAAAATATATATTTCAACCAGAAGGTTAATAATAACCTTTGTTTCATCAACGACAAATAGCAGAACTCTATTTCCCTTTTAAATTTCTGAAGCCTACCCCAAAAATCTTTTCCACGTTTATACATATGAATACCGACAGATTACCGCATTACAACAGTATTACTTCCCTAAAGCCGACAATATCTATGGCTAACATTTCATCCCTTTCACGCCATCAAAGTATCACAATGAACGATGGTCGCTTAAGGGGCCGTCTTGTTTCAGTTCCCTTGTGCGACCGCAAATACCGAAATCAATGTTCACCCAAACATAAACGCATCTTCGAAACAGGCCACAAATTCGAAACAGTTCAAATCTTCGGCATTTGCATAACCTCATCCATTTTCGGGTTCCCGACAACGAGATGTCAATAATAAAAGCTTACCATTAGTCATTAGTCTGAGAATTTAATTTCCTTAATAAAATCCAACCAAAGCGGTGATGGCACTTCCCGTGGTACCATCAGAACACCATTTCACGGCCTATGACTCACAAAGGCTCCGCAGTATCTCGCACCATGCACACCGCCCATATTTGCTCACCACGAATTTGTGATCGGTTTACCATTAACCTTCATGTTAATGGATTAATAATATACATAATCCTCGTCAGCCCTCCCTTCGGAGTATTTTTGAACGTGACCGGTTGACCGGTTAATTTGCTTTCATCATCAAATCCTTGTTATGAGAACTTTAGAATTTCCGGTTGAGTCGTCAAGTATGATACGACCCCGATCGTGACGTCTTCACTGATTTTTGTAATCGAATTGAACCGCAAAAATTGTATGAAGCTGCCCAAGATTAGTCCTTCATGGTGTACACTGACATGTAGGGCATCACAAAGGACTATAGTAAATGGAGGAAAAGTGATTGAAGGATATTACAGTAATCGCGTGCATATTCATCGATTAATTCTGTCTGCAAGTCATCAATTAGTCCCGTTAAGATAAGAGTAGAAATAAACAAAACAAAGATTGCAAGGATAACGACGAAGAAGGACGCCACGTAAATTGGTATAGAGCAGCGAAGCAAAAACAGGACTAATGGAAACACTAAAGCAATTGAAAGAAATAGATGTAGACTGCGACAAATGGGAAGGACGCAGTGTAAAAGGCAAAAACATTTTGCCATTGTTTCAACTATTCGAAAATTACCAAGAATAAGGATGTATTTGGTAGGGGGTAGGTGAAGGGGAGTCGAATGGGATAGACGAGGATAAGGTTATATTCGGCCGGGGAAGGGGTGCAAGGTGGCCTGCAGCATAAGCTCCTTTATTGGAAATTATGGCGTCTGCGTTTGAAAATTCCTTCCAATGAGTAGTGTCCTGAAATGAACTAGCTATTGTGTTCGTATGTGTACGTGTGCCTGCTAAGATTTGACGAGTAGATGTGTCGTTGTCCTTTCTTCTTTTACTTTCATTTCCTTTCCTTCTTTTTTTTTTTTTTTTTGTTTTATTTTTTTTACTTGATGGTTTTTCTTTTCATTTCTTTGCTCATCATCTTTACCTCAGCTGCGTGTAGAGAAATTATTGATTAGCTGTCGACTGTTTCTCTGCATATCACCTCATCCTCCCACAATTTATGGTTGCGTCGACTGTAGATTCTCCGCCGTCGACTGTTTCTTGGTGGCTTAATATTTCATCGGAAATGTTTTGGTGTGGAAAGCGGTCGGAGGGTTGTTGGCATTTAAACACTACCGTAGAACAAAGGATCAATCTTCTTCGTTTATACTTTCTTCATCATCTAGTGGTTCGTCGTTCGTCGTCCTTTATTTCTACTTCTCATATTTCTACATTGTGTCCTTGTACAATTTTGTTGTTATTGTTACGATTGAGATATGGAATAACGGAATGATTATCTGGAGGATTTGTGATTTAATCAACCGGAGGAGATTACAATTTTATTCTCCCAATCTCTTTGGCACCCTCGATGTTTCTGATGATATTCATTATATGGAATGAGTTCTCATCAATTTTTGAAAGTCAGTACCTGGTATTTAAACTCGGGTCGTTGTCTGGTTATAGATTATCCCAATTTATTGGCAAAGAAAAAAGAATGCGGTATTTATATCCCGATTGACGTCAAAGGTTGGCTTGTTTTTCGGTAGGAAGGTGGAAATCTTCAATTTTTGGACAGGCCAAGAGGGATTTGACTTTTTACCCCCTACAACCACTTATAGCCAGCAACTAACAACCTATTCGCCGTTCAAATAATTTCATTAAACCCGTAAATGGGGTTATATAGGTATGGAGGGTTATTCTCAACACACTAGACATGTCCCATTTCGCACCTTAATAAATGCCCAATCGCTGTTTTTTTGGCCGTTAGACACTTCAAACCACTGTGTCGTGTCAATGGTATTTCCACTAATCACCAGCAGTGTTAAAAGTTCCAGATGGTTGTACGAGAAAGTAAATTGGTTGGTCTAAACGTTTTTTTTTTGGAAAACTTAAATTGTTTGTCATTCTTCCTCAATAATACTACTGCTGACGCATTAACATGATTCCACCTGATAAGTGGCCTTTGTTCCATGCAGTGTGAAGAGTTTCAAATCACATCCAAGTCCAGTATATGGTACGATCTAAGATGAAAGAGTCTATTGAACCCAAGGATACGCAGGAAATCTGGAGAGGATTGTAGGGGATTATGACAATCCATACATTCAACGCCCAAAGTTCTTACTCGACAAGAAATTTAGATGCAAAATACGAGGGTGGGTCAATAAGTCCTTAGAAAATCTAAGAGATGGCACTCGTAGTATCGCTAATGGTCTGTTTTTAGTAAACGAGAGAAGTCTAATAAACAAAAAAAAAAAAAAAAAAAAAAAAAGCATGATTTCTCACTAAGTATCTGTCAAATACAATATATAAATACCGGTATCTGATAAATTGTGTATGGACAAAATATCTGCGAGATAGGTCCCACATTTGCTCCCAGCTGAGAACAAACGCAACCGCGTGGTCACTTCTAAGGCTCTTTTGGAGCGCATGCGTCGCAATCCAGATGAGTTTCTGCGCTGATTAGTAACTGTAAATTTTTTTTTTTTTTTTTTAAATACACAAAAGTGGATTTTGGCGTACTCTTAAATGTCAGAGCACAGTGTGAGGGGATGAAACATGGATACACCACTAAACTCCGAGACGAAAGAATAGACAAAACAGTGGATTGTTAAAGGCGAACAGGTTCCGAAGAAGGCAAAGACGGTGAAAATAGCTAGAACGGTTATAGTTACTTAGTTTTGGGATGCACGCGGTATTATCTTCCTTTATTATTTAGAAAAGGGACAGACGATAACTGGACAGTACTGTACGTCATTATTAGGTTAGTTAGAAAATAAAAAAAAATTGTCCTCATTTTCTAAGGACTTATTGACCTACCCTCCTAACAAAAGACTTCTTTCTCCAGGATAATGCATGTGTGCATATGTGCGCAGTTTCACTGGCTAAAAATTAAGGAATTGAAGCTTGAATTGATAAAATATTCACCGTATTCACAAGATCTGGCCCCGAGTGACTAATTTCCATTTTCAAATTAAAAAAAAATGGCTCAGCGGACAGCAGTTTACCAGGTGTATACGTTTTTTCCAATTTAACTAAGAGATGACGCCAACGAAAAGTACGCAGCGTATTAATTTGATACATACGTCATTTTGTTCGTCTGAGATTTATTTACAAACACACACAAGTTGAATCCGCCAAAAACCAGCGGCTTTGTTTTATCGTTTAGTGATCGTTGTCGAGTTTTGTGCCTGAAAAAGAACGTTTGCGGCGCGCATTCTTTTTTTTTATTTAATCAAAAGAGAAAGACTGTTGAAAGTCATTGTTTGCTGGTAGAAACATGTGGTGGAAACGCTCCATTAATTAGAACATGTGAGACATGGTTTCGACAATTTGAAAGTGGTGATTTCAAAGTGAAAAGCAGTGAGCGCTCTGGTAGACCACAAAAATGTGAAGACGAGCAATTGCAGGAGTTGTTGGATGATGACCCAACTCAAACTCAACGGCAATTACCAGAAGCATTACACGCAAGAAACAATTAGCAGACATTTACGAGCAATGAGAAAAATCAATAAACTCGGTAAATGGGTCCCACGTGATTGAATAAACGTCAAATGGAAAATCGAGGTCACTTCTGAAATGCTGCTTCAACGCCACGAAAGGAGATCATTTTTGCATCGAATTGTGATGGTTGACGAAAAATGGATTTATTTTGAAAACCCGAAGCGGAAGAAATTGTGGCTTTCACCTGACGAAGCCAGATCGCTTCGGCAGGGGACCATGCTCTGTGTCTAGTGGGACCAGAGCGGTATTGTGTATTATGAACTCTTGAAGCCCGATGAAACCGTTAATACACGACTCTATCGCCAACAAATGATTAATTTAAACCACACATTAATCGACAGACGACCGGAATGGACCAGAAGACATGCCAAAGTGATTTTGTTACACGAAAACGCGCCGTCTCACACAGCATAAGTAGTGAAAGACATCTTGTAATCGCTTGGGTGGAACATCCTTCTGCACCTACCGTACTCCCCAGACTTGGCACCATCTGACTATCGCCTCTTCGCATCAATGGGGCACGCACTCGCAGAGCAGCACTTCAGGGATTTCGGGGAAGTTGGAAAATGGCTCGACGAGTGCGGCGAAATGTGTAGAAGCCGGTGGCCAATATTTTGAATGAAAAAATTTAATTTCCCTACAAAATTACGCATTTTTTTTAACAAAGAAACCGGAAAAACATATGCATACACCTGGTACATCAAAGAGATAATTGCACATACTAATGCTTGTTGTGAAGAACTACTACAATCATACTTTTCTGAAGACTGACGACAGGCGAGTTGTGATCGCAATAGAAAATGCGAATATATTTAGCATACAGCATACAGAATGTAAGTAGCACACCGCCGCATTCGTTTTCCATTTAGTACCGATGCCTGAATTGTTAACGAGTTGACCACTAACAAATCTGCCCGGATAACATTCCTCATATACTTTTAGAGAAATGATACTCAATCCGACAATCAGTCAATTAGACAATTGGTCCCAATAGAGTTGAATTGTGGCTAGGGCTGAAAACTGTGAACAATTTGGTAGGTGTCGTGTAATCTTCTAATCTAGCTGAGCTTTCCATGTACAAGAAGTTGCGTTGGCGCAACATATCTTTCTGGGTCCTTTCTATATGGAGGAGCCGTGTTATAATGTCCTCGAGAGCCCCTTCACCATCATCATCATCATTATCGGCACTACAGCCGTAGTCAATGATCTATATTTCTAGATCTGTTTCTTAAATTGTGATAGGGTTTGCGTAGGCAATGATATGGTGGAGAGTACCTATCCTTGAGCCTTGATAGCCCATGTCCTCGAGAGCCCCTTCACCGTCATCATCATCGGCACTACAACCGTAGTCAATGATCTACATTTCTAGATCTGTTTCTTAAATTGTGGTGGGGGTTGCGTAGGCAATGACATGGTGCAGAGTACCTATCAAGTCGTTAGTGCGAATGTTGAAAATGATTGGGGATACTATTATAGCATGTTTGTGACGATATTACCGCTATAATATCGCTCCATGTTGCAGATCATATTTTATTATATAAATTATAATTATCACATTGTCACTTTTGGCAACAAATCCCCACTTATTTAACACTAAAGCTACCGACATTTCATATATACGTAATTATTTCTACCACTAGGGGTCAAATGACCCGTGTTTTACAAATGATATACTTTAAGTTTATAGCATGTAACAACTCTTAGTCCAATTAAGTGTATGGATAAAACATTCTTCAATTCTATCTTCTTTATTTATTAAATTGAAGGAAACATAAAACCCTTCAATTTGGAAATAAATAATGTATAAAGCTTATGTACGTTCACCGCACGGGTCACTTGACCCGCCCGTGGTAGGTTTAGTGTTAACATGCCATAAAATACATATCGCAATGGTTTATAAGCGCTTATTCTGATCATCGTCGGCACTATAACCGGGATCTGGTTTGGCCTATTTAACAAACCACTCCACTGGTCCCAATTTCGAGCCGATGTCATCCGGTTTGGCACTCCCAGGCTCTGCGTGTCCTGATCTACGCCATCCCTCCGTCGCAGACAAGATCTGCCGCGCTGTCTCCTTCCATACATCCTGCTACAAAAGCCTTTCCGGGCACGCTCCTCTTCGCTCATTTGAGCTAGGTGTCCCGCCCACCGGAGTCTACCGAGCTTGATTTTTCTTACAATATGAGCTTCAAGGTAGATTGCGTACAACTCATGGTTGTAGCGTCTCCGGAATCGTCCTCCTTCACATACGGGGTCAACAATTCTCCTTAATACCTTCCACTCGAATGAGGTTAAGAGTTCAAAGTGCCTTTTATTGAGCACCCAGGTCTCGGAACCATACATGAGTACGGGTAAGACCATGGTCTTGTACAGTAGTAGCTTGGATGTTCTAGATAAATTTCAGGATATAAAGAGCCTTGACAGCCGATAGTAGGCTTTGTTGGATTTGATAAGCCGTCCGCGTATTTCTTCTTTCATATTGTTATCGGCTGCTACTATTGACCCAAGCTAGTTAAAGGATTGCACTACTTCAAATTCGTGCTCCGCTACCCTGATAGTTTGACCAACATTAAGTCTTCTCTTCGCAGAAATTGCCACCATGTACTTAGTTTTTCCCTCATTAATGTGCAGTCCCAGTTTTTGCACCGTCTTCTCAATCTAGATGATGGAGCCCTGTACAGCCGAATCGGATCTACCGATGATGTTGATGTCATCTACGTAGGTAAGAACCTAGCTAGACTTGGTGACAATAATCCCTCTAGTTGTGACACCAGACTCACGGATTGCTTTCTCCAACGGCAGGTTGATGAGGAGGCAGGCCAAACCGTCCCATTTTCGGAGTCCATTAAAGATGTTTATTGGTTTGGACAGCAATCCCGCTATTTTCACTTGACTAATTATGTTGATCATGGTCAACCTACAAAGTCGTATCAATTTGTTTGGAATGCCGAACTCTCTCTTGGCATTATATAGTTCTACCCTGTCTATGCTGGTTTGCCGCTGGTTTGCCTGCTTGGTGGCGGCAGCATTTGATCTTGATCTTGCATTGGTGGAGTCTCCAATTCTTCCGTGAGTTGATCATTTAGCAATTCATTGAAGTGCATTCCCTCGCTCCAGAATGCCTTCAGGATCGGTGATCAGATTACCCTCTTTATCCTTGCAGTAGGTGCAGCGTGGCGTGTGCCGCGTCATACTGCGGATTATTTGATAGAACTTCCGCGCCTGGTGCGGACCTCGCTCTCTACTTTTATCTATTTCACAGACAGGTACTTTTCTTTTGTCTGTGGAGTATTTTTGATCTCTACGACTACTGCCTAAGATGGAGTTGGTAGTACTAATGACAGTTTTCTTAAGGCGAGTCCATTTCTCTTCTACGCCTGGCATTCTGGCCCCAGGACTTACTCTCCCTCCACCGAGCGAGGGCGAGTCAACGCATGACCAAAGGTGTTACTGGTGTTCTCATTGCGTAAGGCAGCCGTGTTGATCCGAATCTGATCCGCGGATGCAATATATCTCCATAAGGCAATCCGCACTCGGAAAACTGTACCAACAAGATATTGATCCGTGTCGACGTTGGCACCTCGGTACGTTCGTACCGTCATCAAGCTCGAGGAATGGCGGTGATCTATCAATACGTGGTGAATTTGGTTACGAGTGGTTCTATCAGGTGATACACAGGTGGCTTTGTGGATATCTTTACGCGGAAACCTGGTACTCGCAACGACCAAGTTCTTTGATGCTGCCAGTTCGATGACTTGTAGTCCATTGTTACTAGTGTTCTCATGCAAACTATGGAAACCTGCATAGTCCCTGAAAACCGGCTCCCGAGCTATTTTCGCATTCAAATCACCAACGACGATTTTCACATCGCAGGCATTGAGGACCCGTTCAACGTTCTCATAGGATTCTTCTTTTTCGTCGTCAGGGGACACCTTTGTAGGTCCGTGAACGTTTCTGAGGCTTACGTTCTTAACTTGCCTCGCACGCGAAGAGTGCATAGTTTTTCGATTATTGTATTAAAGCCGATGATGGCTGGCTTCAGTTTTTGGTTGACTAGAAGGCGTACGTGCATGACAGCTGTAATAAATGTCATACTCGTTTCTTTGAATAACACCACTCTCCGTCCATCTTATTTCTTACAATGTTGTTATGTCAGCCTTACATTCGGACAGGGCATCGACTAACTGCTGTGTAGCTCGAGCTCTGTATAGTGAGCGGACGTTCCATGAGAAAATTCTCAAATCGTTTAACCATTTTCGTTTCCGTGGTCGTCGTCGTGTATCCGGTCCATATCCGAGGCTTGTTAAATTGGATGTCACTGCATCCATTGGTTCACTCCCTGGCGGGTGATAAAGTAGATATCCAGGGGTGTCACGTGGATTGAACCATGCCAACTTGGATTGAACTGGGACAAGGATCGTCCTGGCCTTGTTATATATTTTCACAATTTAGATAATATAGTGGAGACTTACTTGTTGTTTATGGTCGGGCCTCTTCTTGGTCGACCAGTCCGCTGTTTTGGGTGCAGGGGTTGTTGACGCTTCTTGGTCCCCCTGTTGTTGTACGCTTGATAGCTGGCAGATGCGGTCGCTCTTCCTATACTTCTTGCAATAGGCGTACGTCCTAGAGGTTTATCTCCTTGTCTCTAACCTTGTCTCTTGTATTGATTGATATCGAATCATTATTCAATATATTTTTGCCGTTGACGTTTCTATTTTTTTATTCGGCGCCAACGCCGTTTTTTTATTATGTTTATTGCCAAGTAGAATTTGCGTAAAGTATTTTATACAAATTAACTACTTGACGATTTTGCTTTCCTTCACAGGGGAATTTGCGGAAATTAGTGGGTGTTGGGCGAGGACACGGACGCGAGGTCCGTTTCAGCCTTCGCCGGGTTGAAAGAAAACAGCGACAAATTTCTTGATGCGCTCCTTTCCTTAAACTAAGGGTGGGAGTGATAGCTATTAGTCGAAATTAATATCTGGAAACTGATGTGTGTCGGAATAATTCATATAAAGAATAATAATCACCCCAAACGTATGCGTCTCCGCGCACTCGAAAAACCGTTAATGTAGTTTCATTACTGTAGACGGAAAAATGACTTTTCGACTCACTTGCAAGTTTCTGCCCCTCATAATCGACTCTTTTTTATCATTCTTGGATACCTGATGGACTGTTAAAGCCAATAAAAACAAACGTGAAAAAAATCACAAGGTGATAGTACCCATTAAGGTAAACACAGCTCCTGGTTTTGTAAAATGGTGCTCGAGGGAATTTTTTAACCCCTATGAGACTTGATTCTTCTACATTTCTTTTATCCAATCTATTCTTGAATATGACAGTCAGCTCCGGGGCCTTGGGACATGACTTACATACGCAGAATTGAGAGGGTTCATTTTGCTCTTCGTGGATTCAGATGAGAAAAACCCCTTGGCCTACTTTATCCCTATATAAAGCAATTAAGTTAAACATGTTAAAAGAACGCCTTATACAAGCCGATATTCTCTTCATCCACCATCTACTGTGAGGATCGGTTGACCACACAAAAATTCTTCACTCTAACTCCTTCAACATCAACCCACCCAACGAAATCCTCGCTTATTCTATTTACCGACACACCACACCTCATATGGCTCTAATGAACCTATCTCCGGAATGCTACGGAATGTCAACTCAACTCCAACCTCTTTCGACTTGAACCTTATTACTTCTGCTCTTAAACTCGCTTCCTAATTCGTCCCCTCCATACCACATACACATTTTTTCACTAGTCGTAGTTTCCCTGTTTATTCTTGGTTTTTTATGTTTTATCCTCTCCCTCCTCTTACATCATCGTAATCAAATTCTTTTTAAGTTAGGTGAAATCTAGATAAGTTAATTCATAAGTGTTAACGTGTCAGGTGTACAAATAAGTATTCGCCATTTGGCAAACGAAAGCACCACCAGAAAATTATGTAGAAATTGCAATAATATTTTTATAATTTTACCTTGTCAGCTTACACTAAGCAAATAAATGGAACGCTATCCTTACCAAATATAAATAATTTATTGCGCGACGGTAGGTTAATTTATCCCGACCTATCTTGTCACCCACATCAGCTTCCAATGGTGGCATTTGCTGCATCTCAAATTCTATTTTCGACTAAAAATAATGATTCCTGTTAAAAATAGGTATCACAAAAGAATCTTACAGCAGTCACTTACAAGTTGGCCCGTCCTGTATATATTTTTTTTAATTTTTTAATCTTTATATCGTGCCCTATTTGTTCGACCCCACTCCTGCTTCGTCCCTTGCTTCTGCTTTCACATTTCAGTCTGTTTCACTTATAATCTCTTCCGACTTTCAGAGAGACAGAGACAGAGTTCTTTCTTCTGATACATTTATAAGGACATCCATAAAAATATCAATTATACACTATCCCCGTCGACCTTATGGCGAAAGTCGGTCGGTTATCCCATCACAAACGACTTTTGAAAATACTTCACCAGACGATAATAGCGCTAGTATGAATTCCTTATTGCACTCTAAAGCATCCGCATTCCTTAATAAATTTATTCCTCCTGACGTCAACTCCTTGTAAAGGATTTACATCTATTAAGACATAACTTCCTTAGGAGGTGAAACCGCGGCTCATTTTTTAACTTATGAAGCGAGGAATGCGTTGAAGGTATTTTTAATTAGAACATGTGGCTCTTATTCGCGTCCATCTGTGGCCCTAAGAATCTCGAATAAGGTAGTCGAATGAATTAATTGAACAGTAGCTGCCATATGAATGTGGGGCGCTTGTTTTACCGCTCGCCTTCCTGTTTTCCTTGTTTCTGCATTCCTCTCAGTGTTTTTGTTATTGTTTTCTTCCTTTTAATTTCGATACTAATGCATTTTATATATCTTCCTTCTACTTTTAGTCCCACTGGAGCAAACTTGCGTTCACAGGTGCAGATACGGGATTACCTACTATCGCCGGGCACCTGCAAATGCGGTCTTCCATGCCCACTACGACCGGAGTTCTTCTTCGATTTTAATTCTCAGGTGAGTTTTGATTTTAATCTCTGATCCCCTCTTGTGTTTTCTGTTTTGACGAGACACCGATACAATTAGAAGCCAGATTGAACCTATTGCTCTAGAATGAACTGTAGAAATATCCTCATAACTGTTAGGCAGGATTTTTTAACCCAGCGAATCATATTACTGTTTACAGAAGATGCTTTAATAGTCGAATGAAACTATGTTGAAGAAAGTTGGGCGGGCGATCAAGGTCAAGAATGGCACTAATGAAACATGGGGCCATCATATTAAAGAAGGCCAGATCGTTTTAGTCCTTCTCTCGCAACGTTACGAAAATTGCACCGAAAGAATCATTGCGACCGATTTTCAGTCGACCACTCTGTATGTACTAATTACAGTCCTGTCAATTAAAATGTTAAACTCAATTATTCCTCTGGAATTGCACTCCGCTGGTAGGATGGTGAGTGGGTTTGATTCAGTAGAAAGAGTCTTGCATGGCAGAAGGATTGTACATGCTGGTTGAGTACTTTTAATGGATCTGCGGATAATTACATTGTGTTTGATTTCATTTTTGCCGTATCGTGTACCTGCATCCCTGATTAAAGGCATCAACGTTTCGTAGACAATAAGACGTTGGATTCTCTGTATTTGAAATGTTGTAGGCGGGTTGGAAGTTCTTCTAATGAGGTCTTGTACTACCGAGCTATTTATACCATGTGTTTGGGAAAAGTTATAAAAGTCCCACAACAAACGGATTCGCATGACTGAATCACTCAGCGTTGTAGGTCCCTTATACTGCCAGGCCGTGGGTCTGACGCCACTGAAGACTTGCAATACCAGCGGGAGTTTTGAAGGATGGGCCAACCCAAAATTGTTATGGTTTTTAGCAATTTTTTGTGTAATATATTGTTCTTTGTTAACAATTTTTTTTTTTTTTTTTTTTTTTTTTGGTTTTCGATTAATTCAGGAAATTACTATTGTCTATTGTGTACGAGGGTTGCCTTTTATATTTCGGGATTAGAGAACAAAAACAAATATTGATCATCGAAAATCACTTTATTGTTTTTCAAAATATTCCCCATGAAGATCTATACGCTTTTCCATGCGTTTGAACCAATTGCCGAAGCACTTTTGCCACTCTGATTGAGGTATCTCCAACACATGCATTCTGAATGCAGCAACCGCTTCGGTGTCGAAAAACGTTGACCTCCCAGTTTGTTTTTTACGTACGGGAATAAAAAGAAGTCATTCGGTGCCAAGTCCGGACTATACGGCGGATGACCCATCAAATCGATGTTTTGGGTGCTCAAAAATGCAGTTGTCGCAGCCGATGTGTGAGAGCTCGCATTGTCGTGGTGAAGAGTGATCCGTCTTCGGCGGTTGGTTTTCCTGATTTCTTGGAAGGCAACTGGCAAACAAATGGTTGTGTACCATTCAGAATTGACTGTTCTGCGTTGTTCTAGTGGTACGGTTGCGACATGTCCAGTTTTTCCGAAAAAACAGGCGACCATTTGCTTGGAAGTGCTTCGTGGGCGAACAACTTTTGTTGGATTTGGCTCATCTTGAAACACCCAGACAGTCGACTACTGTTTACTTTCGGGCTCATACGCGTAAATCCACGATTCATCACCTGTCACGATGTCATGGACGTGTTTCGAAGCACCGCGACCGTATTTTTTGATCATTTCTTTCGACCAATTGACACGAGCCTTTTTTTGGGCGATTGACAAATTGTGTGGGATCCAACGCGAACAAATTTTTTTGACAGTCAAATGTTTATGCAATATTGAATGTATGCTGGTCCCACTAACGCCTAAGGTTGTCTCAATCTCACGATAGGTCACATGACAATCTTCCAATATCAGTTTGCGCACAGCATCAATGGTTTTCGGAACAACAACTGATTTTGGACGACCCTCACGAAATTCATCTTGGAGTGAACTACGACCACGATTGAATTCACTATACCATCGATAAACACTGGTCCTTGATGGAGCTTCATCGCCAAAAATTGAATTAAGTTCATCCATGCACTGTTGCTGAGTTAATCCACGCCGAAAGTTGTAAAAAATAATCGCACGAAAATGTTGACGATTTAATTCCATTTTTGGGCCGAGATGAATCTTTTAAGTTACTGTAAACAACACAAATAGCGCTCGTATGTCAAAACGTTCTTAGTGCGTATAACCTCAAAAATGTCCAACTTTACGACAGAGCTGTCAATTGCCGGATTGCAACGCTAGGGTTGCCAAATCCCGAAACATAAGAGGCAACCCTCGTAATTGGCCAATATACAGTAGAGTCTTTCCTCTGTTTGTCGTTTTGCCCACTCGCAGCCGAAGATTTCCTCCTTTAGGGTTATGCCAAGATGGGATGGGCTTTCTTCAGCTGGTCGAGGCGCCTTCATGTAGTTTCCAACTTCTATTGGTGTATAGATGAGTCCGGAGTTTCCGCCAGCATTAGTTAATGGATATCAGAAGGAATATGCTCCTTCATTAGGGCTCTTGGGTCTGGAATAAATTCCCGAACAACTTAACAAAAGCTTTAGCTCCGAAACAAGAACAAACGTCGTCAAAGATTGATTTTGAATTGATATCGCTGAGTACAGAATCCTCACTTACTTATGACAATTATGTAAATTAATGACTTGCATCTACACGTAAAATGTTCGATCACCAAACAAGCGGGTTGCTACACCAATTTTTCGGGGCTAACACTTAATGAATAACTGTTGCCAGTAAGTCTATTTTAGTAGGTCTCTTGACAGGGTCCTCAGAAATGATCCAAATTACACCTTTTCTTACTATGGGGGATACTACTTACGTTTCTGACCTAATATGTATGTGTTGTAAGTGACAGATGGCGCTCAACCTTCAGCATAAAGTTGTGCCAACATAGCAACAAAATGAATGTAGATGAAAAACCAATATGAAAGAGACCGGTAGGACGGCCGCGACGGGGATGGGAGGACAATGTAAGGTTTGACCTTTAGGAGGTCGGATCAGATGGTCAAGCGTGGAAGGAGAGTGCATAGGACGGAGAACGTTGGCGCAGCCGAGTCAGTGAGGTCGTGAATTACCGGGTGCCTATAGGGCAATAAATCCGGCGCAAAACTAATGACCTTGCCCGGAAACCAAAAAAAAAAAAAAAAAAACAAATCATTATGGAAAATTTAACAAGCCTCAGGACTTGCTAAATAATGCCAAGACCGATTCTCGGTTGTAGTGCCGTTGATGATGATGATAGGACAATAAATAGTAATAGTAGTAGTACTTCTCCAGTCATAGTGATATGAAGTCTCCACAACGGGTGCGATTGTGTATGTGTTGAAAGTCTCACGGTCAACTGCGAATTGTCGTCGTTTATAATTCACAATTAGTTTGTATCAAGTGTGTTATATATGACGGGATTTCTTTGGGTTGACTTCCTGTACTCGTGAGTGTCCCGCGGTACTTGGTGAGGTGACACGTTAACAGTTTCATTGAATTTTTGATGCCTACCAGGTGTTCAGGTTTAAAATCTTCTTTTTTATTCGAAAAAAAAATAAATAAATAAAAAATAAAAGGTTGCTAGTAGAAAGTGAAAAAATAATTTATATACCATATTTCGAAAAATTTGTGGCTCATCATCATCATCATCATCGGCACTACAACCGGGATCCGGCCTTGGCCTTATTTAACAAGCCTGGAGCTTGTTAAATTTTCCATAATAAATTGTTTTTCCGAGCAAGGTTATCAACCTTGCGCCAATTTGTGGATACATACTATTGGTCTATAGGAATCCGAAAGTTCATGACCCCACTAGGCCAGCTTTCTCTGATCTGTGCACTTTCCCCCCATCCTTCGTCAGCTGATCCGATTTCCTAAAGGTCACCCCCCACATTGTCCCCATCTCCGTGGCAGCCATCCCACCGATCTCTTTCCCTTTGGTCTTCCATCGACAATTTTGTATGCAATTGTGTCATTGGTCATTCATATGTCCAGTCCATCTGATGAGGCTCGCTATTTTAGGTTGGAGGTAAAGCTCTTCCAGTTCACGTTTATGGAGTTTCCTCCATTGTCTCGTGCCCTCTCCACATTTAATGGGTGGATACCACGTCATAAAAAGTCATAGAATGTGGTCGAAAGAAATCCGGTCTGATGAGTGAACGGCATGGGGTAGTTCTGTGGGGGTTCTCTATACCACATGGAGAACCAACTCACAATGCCAACCAATCTTGACCGCTAACAGCGTGTCATCCAACCCTAACCTGTAACCCATCTCAAAACATGTAAAAACAAATCCCAATCTGCAAGCGCATCCATCCCGCACTTGCAAGAATCCATCTCCCAATCCGCACGAAATGCATTTCCCAAAACTCCCAACAGAATACAATTCAACAGAATATATTCTAAATCATCCCCGCATACATTTTCTCAAAATCGCTTCGGTCAATTCTCTACTTAAATCATATTCCCTCCTCGCGTCCAAGCAATCCGAATTTCCCCGAAATTCATATGCCGTAATAAAACGCACATTCAAATCCACAACGGAACATTAACCATCGCCACCAACTATACCAACCCGCATACATTTCCCCGAAATTACTTCGGTTAATATCTTATCTAAACGATATTCCTTGCTTGCACCCAAGCAATTTCAATTTCCCGGTATACACAACCAACGAATCCAACTCAGCTTGTACGGCAAGGGTTCGCTGGAACTGAATTCTTATGCGAGCATAGCAACTCTTCTCGAAATTCCTCGGAAGTGGCAGCAAGTTTATTTTTGCTATGGCTCAGCCGCCACGACGCGATGAACTTTTCATTTCATTAGTCAGTCGAGATTCAACCGCCACCAGGGCCGGATATATCCAGTAGGTCTTGCGATCACCCCCAAGTCTTTACCCAACCACCATCGCGGCAGGTCGCGCCACGCAGGGTCATTGTGTAACTCCTACGACGATCGGTCGCGTAGCGTTAGAGTCGAGAGTGTAGCTTCCTCGGGTGTCTTTTGTCGAGTTTTAATTAATACTGCTGCTTGTTAATATCGTGGTTTATGGACGATTTCGCGGTTTAACAGCTAAATTTAAGTGCGCAGTACACCTAAGCTAACCAATAAATGTAAACGCGGTTTTTCGAGCCCCCTTGTAAGCAACCCCAGATGCAACAAATATAACCCGAATCGCGGATGCATTCCCGCCGAATAGTTTCGTGCCAAAAACTTTGTGTAAAATAAAATAACGAAAGATAACTGAAAAGAACACACGATACTTTTTACAATTAAATAAAGAAAACATTGTGCCACAGAATTTCCCACAGTGCCTTTTATTTACCCTTACCTCGGTGCTTGAATTTCGGATGACAGTTTGCGGCGAACTCTTTAGTGGGGTGGTAGTGAACTAGTGCCATACGCTGGCACATATACTTCTTCACCCCCACAGTTCCTCCCAATTGAGTGCCTCCAAGTAGTTCCGAACCACTGTTGACCTATGCGAGGTGCGTTTTTGTGGGGAAAAATATAAACGGTTATTTTACTTTTTTGCTTAGCAACAAGTTGCGAGCTAGATAATCTGTGCGTGGCTGTTGTTTGGTTTGTAAAGAGTAGGAGAATCGTCTTAGTTAGCGGTCGCGACTTTGTAGTCAGTACCGTCACGAGCGAGTAAGAGGTATATATGTCTGTTGTGTAACGGATTAATATAAAATGTTTAACAAATGAAGGCGTTAAACACTCGGCATTTTTTTTTTTCGATTGAATGCACAGTTTGGTGATGATACACTGTTTCAGAATCGGGTGTATACGTGGGCCAGAGAATTTAAAACTGGGTGGGCGAGAACGCATCGAAAACGAAAGTCATAATCGACGCCCAAGGACAAGTCGTCCAGATGACAACATCCGTGCCGGTCGAGAGCTTATTGAAATTGATCGTCGCTTAACTGTTAGAGTAATGTCATTAGAAGGGGGTATCAACAATGGAAGTGTTCAATCCATTATCACTGATAATCAAAGCTTTAAAAAACTTACTGCTTGATGGATTCCGAGATTATTGACCCCAAATTAAAAACAGGTCAGGCCGGAGATCAGTGGAAGACTTCTTGATCGATTTCGACAAGAAGAGGAACATTTTTTGAAGCGTATCGTCACATGTGATGAGACATGGGTACATCATTATACTCCCGAGACGAAAGTGGCGAAGGAAGGATGAACGCTGCCCAGTGAAGACTAAAACTCGTCTCTCAGCCGAAAACTACCGTCAACAATCTTTTTTCGACTCAAAGGGAGTTTTAATGAGTGATTTTCTTCATGAACAACGAACAGTGAATGCAGCTTACTACTGTCAGTTGTTACAGTAGGCAAAAGCCCCATATCGAAATAAAAGATGAGATATGCCCATTCGATATGTCATCCTTCTTCATAACTACGCCAGGCCTCACACCGCGTCCTTGACAAGGGATACATTATAGCCCAGACTTGTCTCCCTGTGACTATTTTTTGTTCGCACCCTTGAAGGAATCACTTGGAGGGAAAAAAAAAATCGAAAGTAATGAAGAAGTCGAGGAGCACGAGCGCAACAAGTCGCCCTTAATCTTTCTACGAACAAGATATATACCAAAGCTTCCAAATCGGTGGCAAAAGTTTGTAAGTCACCAGGAGACTATAATGAAAAATGTCGAAAGTATAGTTATTGTGTAATATTATTCAATAAATGTATAAAAGGAAATTACCATTTATATTTGATTCAACCTCGTACTTGTCATGTCTTTGCTGATAAAACGACCGGTCAACCATTGTTGAAGTGTTCGATTGTGTGTTGTCCTGGAGAAAATCATACTTATGTTTTTGCTGATAAGCCGGCCTGTGTTTACGCAAACCGTGTTATAATCTTATCAGTTGATGTTAGTAGTTGGCATTGACTGTTTCACCAGGTATCAACGGGTCACACTAAACGATAACCTGCTGATTTCACGAAACGCATAGCATCGTTTCTTTTTTCTGTGTGTGGTAGAGCGTTATAATATACCGGCTTGTCGTTAAATTCGATTAAAGGTAAAGTACCAACGCTCATTTTGTCGCAGCAGTTGCGTTATGCTGTATGCAACTTCATCAGTTACGGATCATGGTTCTTGCGAACAGATCATAAATTATATCATTTCGCTTTAACTATCCGTCTATCTGATGTCGCGCTGTATTGTTTTTCATGCAGCCTCTAACCAGCATCGTCTTCCATTTGAAGCGATTTGGTCTTAGGGCTATGTCGTGGTCTGACCGGTATCAACCCAAAATTTCTTGCGTCCCTAATCAAAATCAGAAAGGACTTTCTTTTTTGTCTGGCGAACAAGATTTCGCATATATCTTGGTTCCATCAGGCTATCGTTCAATTCATACGGTATCTATTTCCTGATCTTTTGAATCTTTCCCATGGCACGTATGTCCATGAATATGGTTTCTCGTTTCCTCGGTAATCACGTGTTGCTATTGGGTGTCGCCTTCATCCAAAAGAACCTACAATTGATGGTCCTTAACCTTCATGGGCCGATTTTTACGATTCTTGTCAATCAGTTTCATACGAAATCAACTTCTGCACGTTAAAGCGACGAAAGCAACCTCTGCTCGTTGTTTCCGATAAAGCATTGTCGCCATAGTCTCTATACAGATTCAACTTCTGCACGTTAAAGCGACGAACGCAACTTCTGCACGTTGTTTTCGATCAAGCATTGTCCTCATGGTCTCCATACAGATTCAACTTCTGCACGTTAAAGCGACGAACGCAACTTCTGCACGTTGTTTCCGATAAAGCATTGTCGCCATGGTCTCCATACACGTTCACATTTGCAAAGCAAACCTCGAATAGGCTGTTTTCCGTGCAAAAAGCTAGACCTTACGAGGTGGGCCAAAACTAATGTCAAAATGTGAATGTGCCATAATTTTTGGAAATCTTGTCGAATTTCATTGTTCTTTGAATTCCATGCTACAGACAAATAGTGAATTAGTTGATAATATCAATTTCACACCTTCAAATATAAGCTTTCCGTGAAAACAGAGTCCAATTTTTTATTTCTAACAAAATGTCGGCCAATTCACATTAAGACTATACTTTTGCCCATTCCTATATGTTGTTGTTGTTTTTTTTTTTTTTTTTTTTTTGGATTAACGCGCGCAGAAAAGGGGATTTTGAAGTACCCTTAAATGTCAGAGCACAGTGCGAGCGGAACAACAATGTTGTATAAAATTGGTGACAATGTGCACCGCTTATTGTTGACAGATGTCAAATTCATGAAGATAAAAATTTGGGAATGTTGACATGCCCACAAACGCCATCTATGAGCTAACAATGGATTTAAACATATACAGCTAGCAAAAATACATGAATTAGGAGGTATTTGGATTGCACCCTGGGATGACCTCAACAAGTGACCGTTTACTTTTTTGATTATTCATTTCGTGAGAACAGTCTTGCGGTTTCAAAAAGTCTGCTATATCAAAGCCCCTCTTTGATATGGTAAGATCTGCTTACTGGTTTTATTCGACCCGGTGTCAGAGAGGCGCCATTATAATACAGCCAGTATACCGCTGGCTGCAAACCATCCAGTGGGCACGGTGACGCGTAACAACATAGATTAGGGGTGATAGATAGTTGTGTGTTACTCCTCGCTAGCCTGTCTGACATGGGTGGCCCTACCGGAAGCGTATGCTTCCGTCAGCATAGCCTGGGTGATTCATTGTAGTTTAAGCCCCCCCACCACGTCAAGGTTTCTACCAAGCGGGGACATTTCGATGTTAAAATCCTCCTCAGGGACCTGAATGGAAAGGAAGATATCTTCCAACCAACTATAGGTAAAGAAAGCCTACACGACGTTTCAAATGATAATGGCATTCGAATTATTACGTTCGCAGCGTCAAAAGATCTGGTAGTGAAAAGCACAATGTTCAAGCACAAACAAATCCATAAAGCCACATGCATATCACCCGACGACGTAACGTAACCAATTAGACTACTTCCTCATAGACAAAAGACACCACTCGAATATCCTTGACGTAAGATCATATGGAGGAGCAGATTGCTCCTGTGATGGGCAAAATTAGGAGTCGGCACGCAGCAAACCCACATGGACAGTCACGGGAGACGAACAAAAAGTTCGACATTGATAAACTAAAAAACCTGCGCAAAAGAGCTGAATATCAAGACGGACTAACGAATAGATTTAGCATCCTAGAGAATGGGAGCAGTGAGGAAGAGGAATGTGGACACTAAATGGGCATCGATCAGATACGTAATCAAACAAATAGCCCAAAAGGTATTAATTTTTAAGAAAACAATTAACTCCAAACCTTGGTTTGACGATGAGTGCAGGGCGAGGATCGAAGAACGTAAGCGACTTAGAGTGATCCACTTAGAAAGATATGATGAAGCCAGTGCGGAAAGATACGCGACAATTCGGAAAGAGACAAAGAAGGTTTTCAAACGCAAAAAACGCGAATGGGAGAAGATTCTGATCAAAAAAATTATGTGCGCACCCATCAAAATAATGTGCGCACCAGACGTACATACAGCCGAGCCTCAGATCCCAGAGCCCTCTTTCAACGAAGTTGTGGACGCAATAAATCGATTGAAACACAACAAAGCTCCCGGAGTCGACTGCATACCGACAGAGCTTATGAAGCATGGACGGGGAGGCAACCGCTCGAAAGATCCACCAGCTCATCAAAACAATATGGGATAAGGAAGTCACTCCAGAAGAATGGAAACCTCAATAGTCGTCCCCATTTTCGAAAAAGGTGACAGATCTGACTGCGAAAATTACGGAGGAATATCATTGCTCCCAACCACATACAAAATATTAAGGAATGTCATACTGGCGAGAATCACATCGTAGGCAGAAGAAATATTGGGAGACTACCAATGCGGATTCCGTAGGAACCGGTCAACAAGCGACCAAATGATCACAATAAGGCAACTGCTGGAAAAAAAGTGGGAATACGGAGAGACAGTTCACCAACTGTTCGTTGACTTCAAAAAAGTCTACGACTCAGTCGCAAGGCAAAGACTTTACCATATTCTAGTTAAGCTGGGAGTCCCAAAAAAATATGCCGTGGTCATTCAAATTCGCATGAACGAAAACAAAGGGCGAGTTAGAATAGAAAACCACCTCTCAGAACAATTTTAAATCCGGGACGGACTAAAACAGTGGGATGGCCTCTCATCATGACTTTTTAACCTTGTGCTCGAGTATGTCATCAGAAAGTTACAAGACCACAACATAGCTGGATCATCCCTGAACGGGGCCGCACAAGTGCTCGCATATGCGGATGACATCGCCGTTGTGGGCGATAATCTAGAAACTAAGTAAAAACAGTGAAATCATCATACAAGTGGCGGAAGAAGCAGGCCTTAGAAATAAATGAAGACAAAACAAAATATGTGATTACGGCGAGAGCAGGTGGACCTCAGGGAACACATATAAACGTCAGAGGTAAGATATTCGAAAAAGTTAAAGAATTTAAATATCTGGGAACAATACTGACAGCCAGTAACAAAATGTCAAAGGAAATTAACAAAAGACTAGATTCCGGCAACGCTAGTTGGCACGCAGTCAGTAAACTGCTGTCACGTAATATAAAGCTCCATGTCTATAGAACCACAATCAGGCCGATTGCTCTATAAGGATGCGAAACATGGGCTCTCACAAAACGGGAAGAAAACAAATTCCGCGTATTCGAGAATAAAGTTTTAAGGGGTATCTTGGCGGTAAATATGACGAGGAGGCAGGACAAAGGAGGAAACTCCACAACCACGAATTGGAAGAACTATACCGAAAACCTATAATAGTGAGAGTAATCAGGTCGCGAAGTTTAAGATTGGCCGGACATGTGGCGCGAATGGGCAACGATAGGACCATGCGTAGAATTTTTGACGGTAGACCAACGGGAAAGAGACCGGCGGGACGGCCGCGACGGATATGGGAGGGAATGTAAGGTTCGACGTTGGGTGGTGATCGAGGTGATCGGATCAGATGGTCAAGCGTGGAAGGAAAGCGCACAGGACAGGGAACGATGGCGGAGTCGAGTCGGTGAGGCTATGAACTTCCGGGTTACTACAGACCAATAAATAGTAATAATAGTAAATAGTAGTCCACTTTTTTGAATTCGAAAACAGTTCGATGTATTAGGCTTACGCCGTTTGGCTTTTCACTCCACTGATAGCAGCCTTCTCATCATTATCATTATCGGCACTACAGCCGGGAACCGGTCTTGGCCTTATTTAGCAAGTCCTGAGGCTTGTTAAATTTTCCATAATGATTTGTTTTTCACGGGCAAGGTCATTAGTCTTGCGCCAGAGGCTCCCCGACGGGGAATCGAACCCCGGTCTCCCGGGTGACAGGCGGGTATACTAACTACTATACTATCGAGGAGATAGCAGCCGTCTACTGTGACATAATTTGGCTTATTTTGCCCTTTCGATATGTTTTCTTATCCAATCCCTTGAGTTCTTTTTATGTAGCCATAGAAGCAAACGCAATAGTGTTTTTGACAGGTCTATAGTCTTCTTGACAGTTCTATAACCATTGACGTGGCGCAAGGCTACTAACCTTGCCCGAAAAAACAAATTATTATGGAAAATTTAACAAGCCTCAGACTTGTTAAACAAGGCCAAGACCGGATCCCGATTGTAGTGTCGATGATGATGATGATAGTCTTTTTGACAGTTCTATACTCTTTTTGACAGTTCTATAGTCTTTTTGACAGTTCTATAGCCATTGACGTGGCGCAAGGCTAATAACCTTGCCCGTAAAAATAAATTATTATGGAAGTTTAACAATCCTCGAGGCTTGCTAAATAAGGCCAAGACCGGATCCCGGTTGTAGTGCCGATGATGATGATGATAGCCATTGACAGTCGTTTCAATAGCTTCTGATCAATATTCTCTTCCTTGCTGCAATCAATTCCAGCATCCATTGATACCTGCTTTCTCTAACCTTCGTGGACATCCTGTTAACATAACAAAGACAACAAGAGAACAAATCAGAATTCCTTGTTCCAGACCAGAAATTACATGTTTTGTTATTATACATTTATTAAAGACACTACAGCAGTAAATCGTGCAAATTAATGAAGCACAGCCAGCATTTATTACCCCAGCTTCTTCTCAGTATCAACTCAAGATATTCCAGCTTGATTTGTATATCAGATCACAATTCTGATCTGAAAATCAATAAGGGAATAAATATAACGAATTGCATCCATTGGAGTCTAGGAGCCACACCGGTTATGGCACAAATCCCAAGGCTCTCCACTACAATGGAGTCGACTTCCAGGCTCCGCTCGGCTGCCTCAGCTTCACAAAAACATTAAACTTAAGAAGCGCAATTGATTTAATTTCATTGCAAAACTGGTTCAGCATCCTGTAAGGAGTAATAATAGCAGAGGAAATCATCCTTTAGTATCGTTGCCCGAACCTTCATGGCATTAGTCGTTGCGTCAAGGAGAGACGATGAGATTATTCATCCATATCGTAACGACAGTATTAAGACCCCTCACAGTCAATTGTGTGGATACACATTGCTATGACCCGGCGCTGGTGGAAACATAAATCCCGGCCTCCAACCCTTCGCCTCTCTGGGCTCGTCTGCCAGAGTCAATTCGGTGCTGCTGTGCGCATGTAACGCCTGGAATTTTCGTTGCGGAAAAACAAGAAGTCAAACAAGGTTGTCGGACACGGGATTCCATCAGATTAAAGGTTGTTAATACTGTCGCCAATTTAGTAGATCTACTTCGGTGCTAGCTAGGAGGTTGGGTTGCACTGATACACGTACCTTTGGCCACGAGGGGTGTGAATGGTTATATCCCCTTGCGAACAAAACTAATGAGGACTGATGCAGCAGGTGCGGTTTGTTTGATAAATTACTTAAGGTATTAGGATTCCTAATCTTCACAAGGGGCTGCTTCGATCCCAGGTTTGTGCCGATGTTCTTTCTCTCTCTCTCTCTCTCTATATGTATAACTTTCGTTCTTTGTGTCATCGCATTCCTTGATACAGTCACCTGTTTAGTACGTTTTCAACTTTATGTTGATGCATACGTTTTAACACATGTGTTTTGCTAACATCAAAACAAGAAGAAAGATGATATAAAAAAGTATCAATATAAAGCTATTTGTGATAAAGGGGGCAATTAAAATACGCAAATTTCAAAACACATGAGGATAGCAAAACAGGCAGGAAAAGAGCAACAGGTTTTGGATATTAACCACCCGATTTTAGCACTTTCAATGGTGACGTACATTTAATTCAGTTTTACGATCAGACAAGCATTTAATAGTTGTCCGATATTGCTCTGATCGTCTTTGAAATTTTATCGAGATAACGTTTAACAATCTATCAGTTAAACGTGATGCAAACAAATTGAGAGTGTTGTATAGTAATGGGAGAAGCTGAATGAATCAACATGTTATCGCAATATATTATTCTTGCTCCTCTTAGTCGGTGTTATTTATTTATTTAAAAACGAAAATGTTTTGCATTTATAGATTAAATGGTGAACGTATTTTAACAATAACATTTCTTATCTAATTTACTGGCTCTTCACGAGCGCTTTGAATGCTATAATTTTTATTCTTATCGTATTCATTAATAAATGCATCCCAATTATTATTATTCAATAGAATTAAAGAATTAGAAGAAAAGGAATTGGATAAAAACTTGTTTTTGTTAATGCTTAGTATTTCTTTTTCTTTTTTAGATACTTTTTTTTGTAATTTTACGTAACCAGAGGCCACTGCTTCCTCGACAAGCCTATCTGTATTTTGTCAAAAATATTTGAGTTTCATTTTTGATAATCTTGATTCATACATTCGAAGTTTCAATGGAGCTACGTTCATTCCTCTGTCTGCTGCGTACATACTGCATTAGTTTCTATTACTTTCGTACTTTCGAAATTTGTTCCCGTTTAATTCGACAGTTACTTTTGAAATTCTAACCCCCACACCAACTGCAGAAACATGCAAATTGTACTTTTTTTTTAATTTAAAAACGAATTTATTTCTTTGTTTAAATTACATTCATTTTTTTCATTTTTTAAACATTTTTTTATTTTCTTTTTATATTCTTATTTTCTAAATTAAAGGCTAGACAAAAAATGCTTAAATTCTAGCTTAAATATCTTATATAATAACTTACTGGTCCTTCGCAGACGCTCTAAGCTAAACATTACTTAATATTTGTATAATTTGCCTTTCGGCGACAGAACTTTGTGGCATAACTTATAATTATTTGAAAGACAAAGAAAAATTTGAAAAACTTTGTAAATTTTTTTTTTTTTTTTTTGTTTTCTTAAAATTTAACTTACTTAACTTACCTAAACTTATCTACTTTTTTTTTTTTTTTTTTTTTTTTTTTATGTAAAATCACTTAGCCTAACTTAACTTAAATCTTATACTACCCTAATTCTAGAAAAGCTAAGTCTATGTAAGCTAGCTGATGATAGTGTAATTCTATACCGACTTTGGTATCCAGGTCTTTATATGCCATTCAACCACCAGAACTGTTGACGCTGTCTAATACTATCGTCCCGGTCTCTGCGGGAGATAGCCATACTGAAGCGCAGGAGCTCTTCTTCGGTGCGCGCTACTTCCCGGTCATAGCACAATCGCCCGTCTACAGATGATCTACTTACATGATAGATCAGCGGAATTCCGGATCTATCCTGTATAAGCCCTTTCATATCCAAGTCAAGGAACGCCTCTGGTGGAACAAAGCCGTTGCGACGCACGCTCTCATAGTATAAGGTGTTTGGATAATAAGCCCCGAAAATTAGGTCATTGGACGAGCTTATTGCTCTCGCAATATGTCCTCTGATTAATTTAATCATAAAATTATCCACCCTATTTATGTACGCTTCATTATATAAAGTCTCATTTGAGTAATACTTTTTATAGTCCGATTCCGGTGTCCGATATAATCTGAGACAACTTCTGAGACACTTTCTTTCGAACACCCGAATCTTTTCTATCAAATTTGGACCTATGTTGAACCATACTGGGCAACCATATATGAGCATTGGCCTGATTAGCGTCATGTAGCATATGACTTTTACCCTGCTGTCAAGTTGGCTACTATGAAATAGCCTCCTTGTCATAGCAAAAGTTTTCCTCGCTTTGAGCAAAGCAGCCTCTACATGTCTGTTGAAATACAGATATTGGTCTAGCCAGATGCCCAGGTATTTAACTAAACTCTTGGTTTCCAGTTTATCTCCATGCGGTCCCACGATAACTAGCTTTCGCCAGTTTTTCCTTGTGTCGTACGTGGCTTTATATAATGGAGTTCTAAATAGGATGGCTTCACATTTCTGGAAGTTGATCTTAAGTTTCCAGTCATCGCAATAGCGCTGCACTTTGTTGAAGTCTCGCTGTATTAACCTATTTATGATCGCAACTTTCGGAGCTGTTCTGTAAATTATGAGATCGTCTGCGTACGCAATAGCCTGCGGAAGTGCATCTAATAAGTCGCTAATGTAAATGTTAAAAAGAATCGGAGAGAGTACCGCGCCCTGTTGCAAGCCATTCTTGATATTATACGTTTTATTAGAGGTCACATTACCACTTTTGACCACGAACCTCCTGTCCTTTGACATATCGTAAAGTACATATAGTAAAGGCTTATGTATGCCATATCTGACCAGTTTGTAATACAACCCTTCGATCCAGACGGTATCAAAGGCTTTTTCCAGGTCGATCAGACAGGCACCTGTGCATTGGTTCCTACATTTATTCCATTGTATGTCGGAGACCAGTTTAGCTGCGGCATGTGTGGTTTCATGACCCGCCCTAAAGCCAAACTGGTTGTTTGGAATAATGCTATTGTCGTCTACCCATTTTAGCAGAGCTTTGTTAATGATTTTTTCAAATACTTTACTGATGCTTGGGAGTAAACTTATCGAACGCATGTTCATTGGGTTTGTACAGTCTTTGCCCTTTTTTGGGATGGGCTGAATGATAGCCGTTTTCCAACGCGCGGGATAATATGCATTATTCAACGCGTTGTTAAACAGGACCGTGTATATATCTATTGCCTTTGGGGGCAGGTTCTTGAGTACGATGTTAGGTACTCCATCTATTCCCACTGACTTTTTGCTTCTTAATGAGTCGAAGATACTCTGGATTCCTTCCCTTGTGATTAAAAGGCTATTAGCCCCACCATTGGCATTAATGTCAATTGACAGATTATCGTCACTGAATTCCGTAAAACCCGGATTCTCCGATTGCCAATGTGAAATTTCATTCCGGAGGTGCAGGTGATTCAGTCGAATTCTGTCCTCCAGGTCATTGTTTCGGCGAATGCTTTCATTCACCTTGTACATTTCCTGAAAGACAGCTCCCACAGCGTTCGCCTTCTCCAAAGGATCTTCGATCACGAAGAGCTCACTATTGAGGATAGCGTTCTCTGTATCTATGCCAATGTTGGTTAGCAGCTGCTTGTTTACCTCGGTACGTGGAATTTGGAGACACTGAATCTCGTTTTGATTATTTCTCCTGAATATTTTATTTATTTGTGGGAACATATTCGGGTTATTAGTTTTTATAGCTCGAATTCTGTTGTTCCAATACAAATTTGTTGCTAATCTATAATTAGCTTTAAGTAATTGTTGGAGGTTTTTTAATTGAGATTTCAGTGATATTATCTCCTGGTCTTGTCTGTCTGTAAACTGTCTGTGTAATTGTTTTAATTTCGATAGCAGTCTGCTCTTTTTCTTGTGGAGTGCGTTTATTGTTGCGTTTCTGTACATGTTAATGTGATCTGTAACTGTTGTTTTGGGAATTGTTTTGTCCATTGTTTGTTTGACGGCTTCGTCCATTTGTTGAATGTATTTGTCGATTTCGTCATTAGTCAGGTTTCTGTTTACTGGCAGAATAAAGTCATTCGAACGAAGTTCTCTTGTTAATGATCTGGTGAACCGCGGCCATCGCATTGCCCCGTAGTTATAGGGTTGCGGGGTCACGAATTCCTCCAGATCTGCGAGCTCGCTCGGAAGCTCTATTACTGCCGTGAATGCACAGTGGTCACTGTCGTATTCAATTGTCCGTAAACAGTTTGTGTTTCGTCTGTTGGTGTTAAGTAATCTCAGTCGTGAGTCGATTAGCAAGATATCTAAGAACGATCTACCTCTGGGGAACGATGGATATTTCGTAGCTAGCAGGTCAGTTCTATATTCAATATGATACTGATCTAACCAACCAGCCAACTGATTTCCTCTGGCATTAGATATATAATTTCCCCAATTTCTATGCTTGGCGTTCATATCTCCCCCTAGGATAAAGTAATTTTTGTCCAGGTGCAATTGTAAGCATCGAAAGAGTGTCTCGAGCTCCGCTATAAATAGGTTTTGTTGGTGCTCCTCAGGTGCGTAGACCGCAATCGCATACAAACCCCTTCCTTGCTGAAGGGGTAAGCGGACGATACAGGCTTCCAGCACCCGGAACCTGCGCACTTCTCCACTATATATTACTTTATGATTGATCCCTTTTCTAATAAAGATTGCGACACCCCCCCCTTGAGAGGAGTTAGGTCGATCTCTTCGTATAATATCGTAGTTTTTATGTCCTATCTTATGTCTCTGGTTTAACTTTGTTTCCCCCGCCAGAAGTACATCAGGTTGTTCCTCTTGCAACAGGTTAAAAAGATTGGCTCTTCTCTCAGTTCTTATTAGTGAATTTACATTCACGACAAGAGCTTTTATTGATGTTGTGGTTAGAGGGTTTATATCGACTTGTTATTTAGACTGGGCAAATGCGAGTAGATCTCGTTTATTTGGCTTTGTAGCTGTGTCATCTGTCTCTGCAGATTGAGCAGGATTGCGAACACGTCCGCTTGCGGTGTTGTTTCAGTCTGTGTGGGAGTATTTGTGGCTACCTGTGATGTAGCCTGATTTGGTGTTCTCCCACCCGAAGCAACTTGTGCGTACGACCGCTGCGATGTTACGGGCATTGTTGAAGTACGAGCTGGCTCTGTGTTTTTTTGCCGGGTCACACTTCTTGCCATTATTTCTCGGAATTTAGGACATCCTCGATAGTTAGCGGGGTGTCCCTCATTCCGACACACTGCGCACTTTAGAAGGGCTTTGTCTTCTACCCGTTCTTTTCCCAGAGGGCATTCTTCTGCCTTATGGTCCTTTCCGCACTTTACGCAACGGCGCTGCATTTCACAGTTAGCCGCCGAGTGACCAAACCTTTGGCAACGTAGACATTGCAGGATGTCTCTGCCTTTTTTTAATTTGTCCCATGTGACCATTTGATGATCCAAGACTGAAATTTTTCTTAGACCACCAATCCTACTGTTGGGTGTTAATTGCACCAAAAAGAAGGGTAGCTTGCGGTTTTCCCTTCTTGCCTTGGGTGTGGTGAATGGTTTTACCGCGGTAAACTCGAGATCTTCGTGCTTCAGGTTTTGAAGCATTTCGAGCAGAGTTGTTTAAATTACATTTTGTGTTACTATTTAGGATTAAATGTTAAATTCTATTTATAAAATTACATACATTTTTTTTAATTTGCTTACTGGCTCTTCGCGAGCACTCTAAGTTATACAATTTTATTGCATTTGCCTTTCGGCTTTTTTTTGTTTGTTTGTGATTATGTTTATCATCATCATCGGCACTACAACCGGGATCCGGTCTTGGCCTTATTTAGCAAGTCTGGAGGCCAGTGTTCAGCTCCCAACTCGATTTTAGTATGTTAGATTTGTAACATGTTAATTCATGAGGTTTCGTCCGTTTTAGTCGTCTCAATTCGTTGGTAATATCCAAGAGCTGAATAGCTTCTACTTTGGTATGATTATGTAGGCGTCATTCGTGTTTGACAGCATATTCTTGGATAACTTCATAAATCCATTTGATCTCTAGGTCATCATGAATTTCTTGATTTGTCCCAAACGGTAGGCATTCGTGATAATGCGAAGGAATTTATTCTGGCTTCGTTGAATTATATCTCTATTGGATTGCTTTGTACAGCCCCATAATGGGATTCCATATATCCAGATCGGCTTGATGATAGATTGATAGATCAATCTTTTACAATAGAGATTGAGTTGAGAGTGATTCCCGATTAACCAATACATCTGTCTACGTTTCAGCTTTATTTGTTCAGCTTTTTGTTTCACATGATGTCTCCAGTTTAGTCTGCTATCTAGATGTATACCGAGATATTTCGCTGAATCTGCTTTGGGAACTGGAATTCCGTTGAGATATGTAGAAATATTGTTATCTGATCGTCGCAATGTAAATGTTACGTATATAGATTTCATCTCGTTGAGTTTAATTTTCCAATCAGTGGTCCATTGGGTAATTTCGTTGAGTGCCTGTTGCAATTGTTGTGTAGCTTTGTTTTGATTATCGTCAGCTGATATTATAACTGTGACATCGGCTGTGTAGAGTAAGTAAAGGGAAGGTCCCAGGACACTTCCTTGTGGTACGCCTGCTTCTATTGGATAGAAACTAGAGTGAGCTCCTTCGTGTGTTACTTTGTACGATCTATCAGCCAAGTATGATTCCAGTAGATGGCAATAGTTTGCTGGAAACAGTTTACTCATTTTATATATAAGACCTTCATGCCATACTCTGTCGAGTGCTTGGGAGATATCAAGAAAGACAGCTGGGCAGTATTTCTTTTCTTCGAAACCCTTTTCTATTCCTGTCGTCACACGGTGAACTTGAGTTGAGTTGAGTGTTTATTCCTATAGCCAAATTGAAAGTCTGGAATATTGATGAGTGGCTTGAGTCGCTTGAGGAGTATTTTCTCAAACAGTTTTGAAATGGATTGCAATAGCGATATGGGTCTGTGGCGGTTCCGCTAAACCCCACGGTTCGATTTCCTGAAAAACCCCCATAACTTTCATCCAATCTCCCAATTTCATTAATGCAATCGCATTAGCATCTTAAATGCTCCCCGCATTAAAGAGGTCAAATCATTAACCTAAAAGTCCCTGTAAAAGAAAACTTACCTTTCATGCATCTCTTCGCATACAATTCTCCGTAAGATTTCTTTCTTAACTTATCAGGCAGAACCCCATTATTAGAACCCAACTTTCATTGTTTCCCGCCAATGCCTTCGTATAGGCACCTTAAGACAGTTTCCTTTTTCAAGGACATTCATGCATACAACGCATTATCGGGAAATTCCTGTAAACAATTTTTCCTTCAAGGGCATTCATACATATATCAATGCATCTCTGCATTAGCGACCAGAACCGAATTTTCAGATAGTGTAGATATTCACATCAATTGACACAGATGGTATATACAAGCCGTCATTGTGTAATCATCTGAAATGCTTCGCAATGACTTGCAACTATCGATACAGCTACAAGTACTTCTCGCTAAAATATTTTTTTTATTGAATCTTCAAACAATCACCGACGTCACGCTTAGCCGTCGGATTGGATTCAATAGCATAAACATATGTAAACAAAAGAATCCGATTCTCCCAGTCGGCAGAGAGACGATATACGATCTCTATTGTATAAATTATCGCAATCCCTTTTAGCATCTAATGAGTGGCTGGTATTTAGACAGCTGACCCTCATTACCCGACGATGCCTTATGTCGTTTCCCCTTTGTTCTTTTTTTCCTCGTTGTAGGTTCCGTTTATCCTTGGCTAAATGCATGTACGAACACACACATACACCACCGCGTCCCAGAGATCGCCTTCCATTGGTCACTCGTCACAGGAAATTTCATTTCCTTTTCACCACACCATCAAACTCACTCCAAACGTGGGTTGAATCTTTAAGTCGCTTGCCACCATCCCTCCGAGCAAGTCGGTTCGGCTTCCGCTCTCCGTCGCGCGGCGGAGTAGCGTAATTAAACCGGAGTCGAGTCGTCAATTTAAATCCCCGAGTGTAGTCGTGTGCGTCCGCGAGGTACAGAGTTCTTCGGAGACGAATAGTTTAAACATAAAACCAGTGCGCATTAATTAAAAACGATTTAAATGTACAACTAAAAACAAGTAGACACCATTGAAATTTCATTAACGAAAGAAGATGTCATTACATCAAGTGTAACCCCGTAAAACAATAAAAATTCATTAAAATATAAAAAGCGGTGATCACCCGCCACCAAACAGTGTTTTCCGTTTACTTTATTTTTTTCTCGTGAACGATTTGTTGTGGAGTTTTGAAACTTATGTTTCGTGATTGATGGGGAAGAAGTGAACCGTGTGCCCGTGTCCGGCATAATACTTCTCCTCCCCACAGGTCTATAAGACGTTACTTCTTCTGCTGGGTTCTCCGGTTTCTTGAGCATTATTATCTGGGCTGTTTTGAATGAATTTGGAATGTATCTTAGTCGAAAGCAAGCATTAAACATATATGTTAGCATAATGACAGCTTTTCGAGGTAATTCCTTGTACACGCCAGGTGGTATTTCATCGATGCCTGGTGCTTTTTTGTGGTTCAAACTTTTGTCGATATCTTGGGCAATCTCCATTGGGGTCACCGGTTTGATTGTTTGCTCAGTTTGATACCTGGGTGAAGGATCAATACTACTGTGGATGTTGTGTGGTTTGAACACTGGAACACTGGTGTTGTGCAAATATTTCAACTTTATCTTCAGTTCTGCGTACCCACTGTCCCTGCGTATCTTTTATACGCAGCACTTGGATAAGGGGACGTTTAAATTTACGTGTTGCCTTCCAGAGAGTGTATTCCGTATCCACTGACGGACTTAGTTCACTTAGATACTCATCTATATAACTCTGTTTATGGTCTTTAATTAATTTGTTAACTAGATTGCTCACCTTGTTGAATATTTTTTTATCGTTAGGGTGTCTGCATCTGTGCCAGGTTCGTCTAACTTTGCGCTTGTCTTTGATTAGATCTCTAATCTCAATAGGGTATATGGTTGCTGGTTCTGGTTTATCACTTGGCACCGGAGTTGCTCTTGCAACTGCGCTTTTCAATGTTTCGATAAAATGTTGTACTTGTTGTTCCAATTCTTCACAATCTTGAAGTTTAACGTTCAATGCAATTATTAGATAATATTTTGAATTGAATTTTGTCTTTCACTACAGACAAAATGGCATCTCTAAATACATTAAAATCCCTTATATTCCTCACATTGATTGGTGGTGGCACGGGAAGTTTCCTTTCTTTAGAGGCGACAGATCTGACTGCGAAAACTACAGAGGAATATCATTGCTCCCAACCGAATACAAAATATTAATAAATGTCATTCTGGCAAGAATCACACCGTACGCAGAAGACATATTGGGGGACTACCAATGCGGATTCGGCAGGAACCGGTTAACAAGCGACCAAATGTTCACAATAAGGCAACTGCAGGAAAAGAAGTGGGAATACGGAGAGACGGTTCACCAACTGTTCGTTCACTTCAAAAAAACCCAAGACTCGGTCGCAAGGCAAAGGATTTACCATATTGTAGTTGTGCTGGGAATCCCGAAAAAATATGCCGCCCACATTAAAATCTGCATGAACGAAAACAAAGGGCGAGTTAGAATAGAAAACCATCTCTCAGAACCATTTGAAATCCGGAAGAGACTAAAACAGGGGGATGGCCTCTCATCATGTCTTTTCAACCTTGTGCTCGAGTATGTCATCAGAAAGGTACAAGATGATAACATGGCCGGATCATCCCCAAACGGGGTCACGCAAGTGCTCGCATATGGAGATAACATCCCCATTCTGGGTGATAACCTAGAAAATGTAAGTAAAATCAGTGAAATCATCATGCAAGCAGCAGAAGAGGTGAGCCTAGAAATAAATGAACACAAAACAAAATACATGATTACGGCGAGAACAGGTGGAACTCAGGGAACACATATAAACGTCAAGGCAAGATATTTGAAAAAGTTAAAGAGTTTAAATATCTGGGAACGATACTGACGGCCAGTAACTAAATGTCGAAGGAAATTAACAATAGACAACTCCGGTAACGCTAGTTGGCGCACAGTCAGTAAACTCACGTAATATAAAGCTCCGGGGTTATAGAACCATAATCATGCCTATTGTTCTATACGGATGCGAAACATGGGCTCTCACAAAGTGGGGAGGAAAACAAATTCCATGTATTTGAGAAAAAAGTTTTATGGAGTATCATTGGCGGTAAATATGATGAAAAGGTAGGACAATGGAGGAAACTCCACAACCACGAATTGGAAGAGCTATACCGCAAACCTACAATAGTGAGAGTAATCAAGTCGCGAAGACTAAAATGGGCCGGACATGCGGTGCGAGTGGGAAACGATAGGACCGTGCGTATAATTTTTGACGGTAGACCAACGGGAAAGAGATCGGCAGGACGGCCGCGACGGAGATGGGAGGACAATGTTAGGTTTGACCTTGAGGAGATCGGATCGGATCGTCAAGCGTGGAAGGAGAGCGCACAGGACAGGGGATGGTGGCGAAGTCGAGTCGGTGAGGTCATGAACTTCCAGGTTCCTACAGGCCAATAAATGATAATAGTAATAGCACCCACATACAAAATTCGTCTCCTTAGCAAAAGATTCATTGCGGAACTACAGTTTTTTCAGAAGATAAAAGTTAACGTTTTTAAATATCTAGGAACGATACTGACGGCCAGTAACGAAATGTCGAAGGAAATTAACAAAAGACTGGCATGAGACATTTCCACACGCTATCATATTGCAAATGCATTTTTTGTTTCATATCCGAAAACAGGTGTCACACTTGCAACACGACACTTCAAAGGCAATTGGCGCACTGTTTAACGGAGCTTTTGTCAACGTGCTGAGATCTGTGAAGAGACAGATATAGCAATGAAACGCAAATCTGTTGAACGATACGAATGGCTTCAGTCTAGGGCCACTGTTGTTTAATTGGTTTAGCCAAATCAATTAAGCAATACAATTGCTTAAGCCAAATCCGCTGTACCTAAAATAGATCAATCAGAGTTAAACAGAGACCTCGCACTTGAGGAAGCACCGTGAGCGGCGTTATAACAGTGGATCGCTCAGTTAATTGGTCGCAGAACTATTCTGGTTTTGCTACTAAGTGGCGAGGAATATATGTGCAGCCATGAGACACATGGGGGCGTAGGTTTATGAGTTTCTTGTGGCTTTTTGGGGGCTCGCGGAGTTGCTAAAATACCCCCCCCCCCCCCATTGTGGTTTTGCAACTAAGTGCCGAGGAATATATGTGTAGGCATGAGACACATGGGGGCGTGGGTTTATGAGGTTCTAGTGGCTTTGTGGGACTCGCGGGGTTGCTACACTACCCCGCCTCCCATTTTGATTTCGTAACAAAGTGCCGAGAAATATATGTGCAGGCATGGGACACATGGGAGCGTGGAGTTTGGAGTTCCTTGTGGCTTTGTGGGGGCTCGCGAAGTTTCTACAATACCCCCCCCCCCCCCCCCCCCATCCTCTCTTTAGGCAGTCACGACAATTTTTTGGTTTGCACTAAAGGTGATTAGTGCACTTTTGCCTGTCGGGCGGACCTTCTGGGTTGATGCTTGGATGGATGAGACTCCAATACTATTTGCTAGTTTTTCTGGATGGGATGATGGCCTGCCTCGTCAATGGCGGCGGCTACGGAACCTCGAGCCTCATGGCGCCATCTTCTTGCGTCTGTTGGGTATGGGGGCACTATCGTGTCATTGGTCCGCAAATGATTTTGGTGTTCTTGTTGAAAACATTGCTTTGCTGGTTTGATTTTCTTTCGGTGTTGTTCTTTACTATTTGTTAATGTACTGTGTGTGTATCTGTTAAAAATGCCACAACTTTGCCTAGCGTCTGGCGTATTTGGATTCTACGCTTGATTTCGCGTAGATCCTGCACACTTCGCAACTGATTCTATAGTGGTTCGCTATCCATAAAAAATTCTCCTGGGGAAAGTAGGTTGGTCCTATACGTCAACTCGTTTGCGGATGTGACCATGTCCACCTTAATGCCCATTCTCAGACCTAAGAGGACAGTGAGTGAGGCTTCGGTGAATTTTTGAATGCTCGGTGTCAACGCTCTACCATCCCAGTGGATGTCAGGCCGTGTGCGGTCGTGTGGCCTATCTAAAAATCGAGTAAATCTTTCAGCTGCCTGGACATTTTTATCAGCGGGTCCCACTTCCTATCACTTCCCTTCTCGAGTGCCCTATCTGAGAATCACACTGGATGGAAAATGGGGCTTCTTCGATAGAATGCCACACTGGAGTGGATCGTTGGCCAGCTGTTCTTTGCACGAGCGAAGTTAGTTAGCAACTTCCCGCATCGCTTGACATAGTTCCATTTCTGCTATATTAATATCGGCAATTTGAGGGATTTCGAAACGGCAACCCACTCGATCTTTCTTCCTATTAGTTCACAGGAACAAAGATATAGTCACTCCTTAACTATAGATCTGCGAAAACATATGCCGCTTTTGCAGCTAAGGCTCACAAGATGGCGAGTTTTTTAGCAAAGCCACACGATGCACTATTTCAGCGATGTTTTACTCTCGCTCCCAAGGACCTGGCGATTAATTCAGTAGAAGGAAATTTCTTTTCTGGTTGCTCAATCCAAATTGTTGTGGATGGAATTAAACTTCTTTCCCATCAAATTAGTTGGTATTCCGCAAGGTTCAACGCTGTCGTCGAATTGTTTTTTGATAACTCATCTACCGCAACCTAATTCAATGTTCTGTCGATGTGAGAACGTTGAACTCGTTTTCTTTGAAAAAGCTCGGTAAATTTCTTCTCAACGCAATTTACAAATCGCATTTTCGTCTAAACTTGATATTCAATTTCTGTAGTTATCCTATCCGTAACAGCACATAATTTTTTTAGAGGACCCAAAAAGAACAGTGAACCTCACAGAGGACTCAGCTGCAAGTCGTGCAATATGCCACGTATCTTGGTTAAGCCTTTCCTATAAGTATTACCATGAATGTTGTTCAACTAAACTGGGAAACCGCATGTCGCTTGTCAAAGAAAAGAGAATTGGCACCGACTCATATTAAAAATTCACTTAAGATGGAGAAACATAGGGGATCATTCTACAGTCAAACCATATAATCTTGTAACTTTTTCATTCATCATATATTTTCTCGTGATTGCACGCATCTCCTTTCTGTATTATCTCTCTCTTGTTCTATCCATACGGTGGTTAAATACTTAAAAATATTGTGGGGATTCCAATAGAGACAGCGAAGATGGCAGCACCTAAGAAAATCGACAAAATTCATTACTTTAGTATACCAGAGCAATTGGGCTAACAATCTCACGGATTAAATAGCGAGATGGAACATCCTCATTTACAGACGACCGTGGTTTGATGCGCCTGTGCTTGGTTCTAAACTTTTCAAAGTGGGTGATCGCATCACATTCTTCAGTACTATCTCAAAAACGGTATAGTATAACAAAACCCCGTGCGTTTTATAAAAAAAACGAATGTGGGTATAAGAAACAATATGTTAATGTCCGATGTGAGAAAGGTATACAATAACGATTCTATTGTTTAATACGCGAAAACGCGTTTATAATCATTGGTAATATTTAATAACTTCCTCATATAACCTTTTCCCGTGTCATTAATCCTCTGTGTGGAGATAACCCACTGAACATACCATGACGATAGACCACTCCGAAGAAGACTACCTTGTTATGAATTCGTAAATTTTAATTTCTCATTTAAATGTCAGGAGGCCAATTCCAAGAAATGGTATTCACAATACGATTCCGTTTCGATGCCTTCACTATTATTTACTACCGAAATGTCGCCAGAACAATGAAAAGCCACAAAAACCAGATTCCAGCAAATTAATATCCAAATCAGCCCGCGCACCCTCTTACCTATTCTGTGCCTGTGTTTACCATATCAGTTAGCCGGCAACGGTGGTCGATGTTCGACGCATTCCTTCTCGAACAGAACTGGGTCAGTTCTCCAACGGCTACTCTACGCGCATTTGTTACTCAAACAAAAGATGCTGCGCAGATAAAGCTACACCACATACAAAAATACACAATGGCTTAATAAAGGATTCCCTAACAGGACCGGCAACAATGCATCACATAATAAAATTAATTATAAATGGCAATAAAGCACAAATGAACCGGTCAATGGTTGTGTCGCTTGAAGTCTCTGAACATTAAAAAAAAAGGTGGTAAAAGAACGCTCCACTGAGTTGACTTACCCAGGTAAATAGCACAGGTCTAACAGCGGTTAAGAGCGGGACATTATTCAATCGATGGAGCGCTGCAATGTGCAAAGTATCTGCTAGTGCGAATTGGATTGTATCTCCTGCATAGGTGGTTGGTCGGTTGCTATTTCTCTGGAGTATTTCGTTGTTGCCGTTCCTTAGTTTCACTTTTAGTGGCTCTCGTGACGTTCAGTATTTATATAAAGGTGGTGTGGTGCATGTGTGTTCCGGGGCTTTATGGAGAATGTATCTTAGTCGGGCAGTTTGAAAATGCTAATGATCCGATCATTAAACATTGCTGTCACGACGTTTTTATTCATCCAACAACAATAGGGATTTGTTTTGATTCGCATATGATTGTGGGGGCAATCAAATAGCGTTTGTTTCTAAGAGAGGTAACCCATGAAAGCATGCAAAATCGGGTAAACCCGTTGGTGTTGGCGCAATAGGTGGACGGATCGTGACCGGTAAACGATTTGTTCACTCAATGCGGGCAAATAATTTGTTCAATGCTTTGTTTTGGATGGGATAGTAACAGATTTGCTTATGGGTTGAAATATTTGTTACTCGTTAATTGATAGTTGTGCGATTATTGACATCCACTTTGTGTATCGATCTAGTCTGTTATGTTGGCAAATGCAGGGAGTGCTGGTAATTTACAACAAGCTGAGTTGTTGTGAATCTAGTTCATGTAATACAAGTGTTTAATGTCAACTTTAGAAGCAGTAATTCATTTGGAATACAATGTTCCTATGGCGCAGCGAATGGTACGTGAATGGAAAAAAAAAATACTGACGTTAAAACGGTCACATCTCTGTAATTAATTTTGTAGTCTGCAACTTTTCACAGTGCTGCAGTATCAAAATGTGCCCGTAGTAAGATGGTGCATTGGTTCAATTGACAAATTTGTGTTTCTGTGCCAGTTGAGCAATACATTTTTTGTTCCTGAAAAATTGCGATAAGATGTGCAGTGTCACTTCCCTGGTTGAGTTGATAAGGAAGTTGCCCGTTTGATTGTGCAAGGATTCAACGGACAACTCTTGCTATTGTGGCAGTTCAGCACAGGTGCTAGGTTAGATCTCAGAGAGCCACTAAAAGTGACTCTAAAGACCCAACGGCAACAATCAAATACTCGAGTTTGGCGAAACACCAACCTATTAAGCTCTAGGCTCCGTGAAGTGGTTGGGAGAAAGTCCTTGAACATCTTTCGGAACTTGGCGAGTAGACCTTGTCGATGAAAAATAACATGCCAGACTCTCGACACAGCGCTAAAGGTTCGACTTTCCTAAGAGAAGTATATAAAAAAAAAGTTTAACATAGTAAAAATTAAGCTTACTGCACATCTTCTTATAGCATTTATAACTTTATTCTATTACTAAATTATTGTACTTCCACTTTCGGCAAAATGAAACTTATTGCACCCTCTACTTTGTTCCTGCACTTTAATATACTACCAAGCGTTGTGGTATATTAGTGTTCAGAAAGGTGTTAAAAGAAAGTTCTTAGACCTACCACAAAACATAGGCTCGACTCCACTATGTAAAATTTGCAACTGAACATCTAGTCAGTTTGTTGCATTTTTCGATTCATTAACACATATTGTCATTCTTTATTTCAATATTGAATTCATTTTTCGTGTGACGTTTCTGTTCTGTTTTAACACATTTTATGAGCTGGCCGTTGGCGCAACACTAATAACCTTGCTCGTACAAATAAATTATTATGGACAAGTCTCGAGACTTGTTAAATAAGGCCAAGACCGGACCCCGGTTGTAGTGCCGATGATGATGAGGATGATGATGATGAGTTGGCCTACACCATATCCTAATGTAATATTAAGCACCTAACCGCCAAAAATCTCGGATTCGCTCAGTTGAAAGGCTATTAATTTTCAACTGATATTTTCGCCCATGTGGCTTGAACCTTGAAATATTAAAGAGCTGATCTTCGAATCTGGCCATTGTTACCAAAATCTTACAATCGCACCTGTGGCAAGTTTAAGAACCTGAAATCTCAGAAGATTTTAGCCATACGTGGTTTGCTACATCATTGATTTATGTAGCGGCGGACTTCTGAAACTGAGACAATACCCTGTGATGTAAATAACTGTTGGTGGTGTAGTGATCCTAAATCACTACTCCCATCCAAATCCCCAATATTTCCTATAATCGAAACCCTATTCCCCTTAATCCAAATCATGTTCCCCAATTGAATCAGATGCACGACAAAATTAAACCAAAGTCCATTTGTCGTACATTGATTCAATTCCTAATAATCCTAACATCATGAAATGCTTAACCCTAAGTGCATTTCATGATTTCTCCTTCCGGGAATTTATTCAAATAAATTCCTAACAACTTCCCGGCATCCTATTCCAATTGAAGCACACAAAATCTTGTTTGTGCTTCTTGGAATTTTTACATAAAATTTTGACAAATCTCGATGAACCAGAGTATAAAAGGCACATTTTGGATTCGAGATCAGTTTGGATCCGGGGGCCAAAACGGCTACAAATAAATAAAAATTAATATTACTAAATAAAAACAAAATACCAAAGTTAAAACTTCTTTTCAATCGTGGACTCACCAAAAGGAGGTAAGAAAAACAAATCTATAAAAATATAACCCTACAGTGGTCTTCTTGGACAGGTTTTCACGGTCTTATGGACAGAAGCGTAGAGCAATTTCCGTTGTTTTAAAATAAACGATCAAATTACTGCGGCAAAAAATATAGCTTTCAAGCAATGGCGCTCCAATCCCACTGAGGTTAACAGAACGAATTTTGTTAGAACCAGAAACGCGTGCAACCTAGCGATTGATACCGCGAAGAAAGTTCACAACGATAGAGTGACCAATAAACTCCTTCAGTGCCCGACTGGTTCGCGCTCCGTCTAGTCAATGGCAAGAGCTGTTAGCAGTAACTTCGCTTCCTCCTCTTTCCCTCCGTTGGTGACAGACAGCGGGACGTTAGTCACAAATTCAAAGCATGAAGCTAGTGCGTTCGCGAATTCAAACCTCGATCCCGGCCTTTTGGAGCCACCTGTGATCGTGCCGGTACGGTCTTCCATGCGGGATGTGAGATTTCGCCGCATGCTATTCAACGCGTTCTACGTGGACTGGACTGTAGGAAGGCCACCGGCCCGGACGGAATACCAGCAATAGTCTTTAAGAACTGTGCTCCAGAACTATGGCCGGTTCTTGGCAGGCTCTTTCCCTTATCTTATGCACGGAGGACCTTTGGCGAATTTGTCGTTGGTCGAAGGTTGATGTTGGAGTGTTCCGCCGAACACTGTTTACCGCAGAAAAAAACACAACGACCCAGAGCGAATGCTGTGCTCTGCCAGCACTGTCCACGGAAACAACAAAGGACACCGGAGCGAATGCCGTCACTAATTAAACACAGAGATGGTGGTTTTGTTTTAATCTTTGTTTTATTAACTCCGTTTTTTATTTTATCACTACTTAATCCTCTAGGACACAATATTCCTTTAAATCTGTTATTATAATAGTTCGGCTAGTATCTAGCAGAAAACACACAAAACTTCCGAGGCACCTCGAACCGTATTTATACTTTAAGATTCTATTTTATTGTGATTTATCGCACATAGGCTTTCACGATCGCTTTCCGCGCAAAAGGTGGCAACGTATATCAACGAGGGTAGTGAGCCGAAAAATTGAATATATGATTTGATGTTGCCTTAGGTGGCCGTTCAGCCAAATACTTTATTTACTCGCGGAACTTAGTGTACGTTGAACTTTGAACTTTGGTACGGCACGGACTGACCTCGTCTAAGGGATTCTGTAACTGTACTCACGTGACGGATGCTCGAAGTAGACTAATCTCTAATTGGACTACTGAAATCGTATCCCCCATCGTGAGGGAAATTTTCCCAACGTATCTGTGAAACAGAATTTCCTATCGTATCCGTGAAGCGAAATTTCCCATCGTATCTGTAAAGGAAGGTTTTTCATCGTAATCATTATTATCACCATTGTGGTGGTGATTGAAATCCTGTCCTCCTTTGTCCGTTGATCGGATGCCGCCGCTTATTCTCCGATCACTCGCTGGTTTGTTTATCCAAAACATCTGGCATGAGGAAAAGGATCGCCTGCATTTCGGATGCGTACACGGATTATGGGATGTGAGGCTTTTTTTTTGCCTTTTCCATTATAAACATCTATCAGGGATAGTGTTATGCGTTTATGATTGTTCGCCTGCAGCGGCGCAACGAATTGTTTGTTTGCGAAAGTGTGCCTGGTTTAGGTGCTAATTACATTTAGCTACCAGCGTATGCATCCGTTTTTCGGTCTATTTACCGAAAATTGTATTTCTTTGGAAACATCGCGTTGATGTTTAGGATGGGAGATTGGTGACCTGTATGCGATGCTTGCTGCATTTGACGCATTGCTTAGATGCGATGCTTTAGCTGCCCTTTTGAATTGGGGAAGAGTACCATCTATGGATGCGTTGAACTCGATATTGGAAGCTTTTGAACGTTAAGTTCTTTGGTTTTTGTTATCGGGTTCAACGTTGTTGCAATTTTATATAGCCTTTATTACAGGTATGCTAATGACTATTGGGCCACGTGTCTGTGGACACGTGTGCTGCGAAAGGTGAGTAGAGTTCCTTGGCGGAAAGGATAATTCACCTGTTACGAGTTGTATGGTTCCTAGAATCGCTACAGACCTTTCATACCTGCTGGAAAATCGCCTGAGTTCAGCCAATCTCAAAGACGGAAAAAAAGTGTCTCCCACAAAATTACCGACCGATAGCATTACTGTCTATGTTATCTAAGGTGATGGAAAAAGTCATCAACACTGAGTTAATTAAGTATTTGTAGTGCAACGGACTTCTGAATGATCGTCAATACAAATTCCGCGACAGGCGGTCCACGGGAGACCTTTGGGGAATTGCTGCCGACACATATAATTTTTTGCCTTCTTCAGATCGTACATCAGCTTTCTGTTGGTGAAGTGGAGGGAGTGCGGATTTGACTAAGGGTTCATCTGGTTAACAACAACGCCGAGTTAATTAAGTATTTGAAGTGCAACGGACTTCTGAATGATCATCAATATGGATTCCGTGGCAGGCGGTCCACGGGAGACCTTTTGACCCTTATAACCGATACATGGACATCTGCGATTGGGCGGCATGGTGAGTCAAGGGCAGTCGCATTGGATATCTCTAAGGCTTTTGACCGCGTCTGGCACGGGGCATTGCTGAGCACACTTTGTTCATATAGACTTCCCCAGCAGCTTTGCGACTAGATGAAGAGCTTCCTCAAAAATCGATCGATCCGGGTTTCTGTGGATGGCGAGAGTTCGTTTCAGTATCCTTTTAATTCCGGGATGCCTCAATGTTCTATTTTGGTTCCAACCTTTTTTTTTGCTTCACATAAATGATTTGTTGGAGACAACGGATATCAAAGTGTTTAGTTTTGCGGTGATCGGCCGATTGGTGCATCAACGT